>JPKZ01000897.1:56222-76108 GCA_000803305.1 Toxocara canis
TTCCAATCATAACGTTCCTTCTCATCCTCCCTTCAAGCATGCTATAGTGCAATTCGTTATCCTCACCTTCGCGCGTATGCCAACTCTAATAAATACCCATCACAAAATGCTGAAAAGCTAATGTTCTGGATCACGTTTCCTTTCGTATGAATCAACTGAACGATTTCGCGAAGAACTCTTTTCGAGCTGTAGAAATGCTCGACGACAAACTGTGGAACAAATTCCTACCGGTTTCCGGATGCCACGCTGATTATGACCAAAAACATCCTTCTAATAGTTCTGACTCTTCAAATTAAAAAAATTCCCTGCGTTATCTCTTTTTCAAAGAGCCTAGCAAGACAAAGAATTAGTTATGCAGCACAAAAAAACTGTATCTTACAAGTTGTTCAAGAATTCCATAAAAAATTGGCCGAAATTTTACAACGCGCCATGACGTTCGTTCGAAATTCGCCATTTAAAAATTTCAAACGAAATTTGGCCAAGTGCTCTCTGTAATTTTACAAACTATAAAGTAAAAATTGCCTCGATCGTAATGACGTCGTTAAGGAGATACACATTCGTAAGGTCAATGGGCATACCCGTTTTCTCGGTTAGAAATGCAAAGAACTCCTGAAACTGAAAGTTCTTTACAGCTGAACATACTCATATACCCTTCGCATAATCACTGGCATATGCAGAGGACGAACGACGTGAATGCCAACGCACTGAAATCTATGGCACTGCCAGGGATCACCATTGAACACTCGTCAGGTTCACTGGCACTTTGTCAAACGCTGTGCCGATCATTTTTCCACCATTTATCACTGCGAAGAAACCCAAGTGTTGCGATATGGTACAGTTGTCTAGTGGGATCATGAAATTCTGCAATGATGAAGTCGGTCTCGCTCTACGTATTCCGAAATGGAAGGTTGCGATATTAGTGAAGGGTACTGAAGGTGTTTTCGAACTGACAAATACCACCTCCCCAGCGCACTTTTGCCTCTTTTGCCTCTTAACGGTATTAAGGGAGTAATTATATTCATAAGTCCGGCAAGAAATTGCTTGAAAGTTCCTCATCGTACTTCGAAAGGCAAATCGCGAGTAAATCTGTGGAACTTTGAATGATTAGAGCGGCAAAAAATCAGCACCAATTTTCATTTCGATCGCAATTGAAGGCATGAACTGATCCCTGCAATTAAACATTTGGCTTCACCTAATAAATATAATATTGCAAACGATTAACTATTCGTGCTTGAAATGAAACGAAACAAAACAAAATAACTTTATGGTGAACCTTATTGTCAGATGCATATTTTTGGAACTGCTTGCTAGAGCGAATATAGTTGTCGAGTTGCTGTGCGCGAGGACAGTTTGCAAAAGCGTTTCCAATCTGCAATTTTCAAAAGTAAACCTGGAAATTTAGAAGCGCGTCAAGATATTTCTGTAAGCATTGTTTGTAGCAAACGATGGAAGGTAAAAACATAAAGGATTCCGCTCGATGAGATTCAAAGAAATTTCTACTACTGAAATCGTCTATCTCTCGTTAGTGCCCCACAAGCATAACCGCATACGTACTGTTTTGAACGTCACTCAAATCAAAAGAGCTCGGCAATATTTGCTATGCTCTCGCTAGCCATAATGATGCAAGCGTTGTGAGGAGATTGTAAAGAATAAAGCACTTATCGAGCTTTTTTCTTCACTGAGAGTTATCGAATAAACAGGTGAAATGGTGAAAACTGAAATGAAATGAGCTGTCTTTAAACTCTATGCATTGGAAAGATCGCCCAGTACATAGCGCTCACAGTTGTAAGCTAAACGACCTACCGAAGTAATGCCAGCGATAAAAAGACGTCTATGAACTGATCGATCTCATTTCAGCGCCCTCATATGTTTTCCTCTTTGTGGTATTTCTTCATAGAATCGACCAAAAACTAATTGGCCATTCCGTTAGCCGCCGTAGCAATGGATAAATGATGTTTAGATAACGATTATGATCGCCTGTTTGTGTGCAGAATCGTCATCACGTGACGCGCAATTATGTGGAAGATCTGTGCCTCTGGCAACGATTCAACCGCCGAAAGAAACGCTTCGATGGCAGCGTGTTAAAGCGTTTTAAAACAATTTCTACTGCATTGTTGTCAATTGTAGAAGCGTAAACGAAATAAAGATCAAATATTACACATCGCGCCCTCCACATCACAGCTTTATTGTTGCGCGTACTTGAAAATAAATAAAAAACATGTTAGCTGCAACATGCGTGTAAATTAGCTGCATGTTAGCTACAATAAACACATTAGGTGTAATATGCAATAGGCAGCACGCAACGCAATTATTTCCAACGATCACTTATGACTGTATGCAATCAAAAAGCTATATCTCCTGTTTTAGCAGCCTAAGTTATTCCAGTCCCCTAACCATTACACCACGCCGAATAGGATAGGTGCTTCCTCAAATTAATCTAAGCATTCGTCTAGAAAAATAACACGAAGCGTTTAACACAAGCCGGCTTACAAACTGGGACCGTTCCCGGCCAACAGGTCTGTCATTGAAATCTTGCAATCGCGCTGAAAAGGAAAACACGCATATGGTTATTGCATCAAAAAAACCGTTTTCATTTCTTCTCAGTTTTACTGTGCTGATATTCGTCACAAAAATAAAATTCTGCGGCACAAGGGGAAAAACAGAGCATTGCAGCAAAGAAGGTGGTAGAGCATTAGCAGCGTTCACACTCGATGCAAGAAAGGAAAGCAAACTTGGAAAATCCATACATGGTCCGTTTCCAATTCTACCGTATGGACAGGAATAGGCGTCCAGTTGGAAGGCCAAGATGCATTTTTGGTGCGCGGGTAGTCCGCTCCTGGTATGCCTACCGGATACATGCCAGCCAGGTTTGACATCGCGCTTACCAATGTGCGATTCACATCCGTGCTACGGATGTAAACCTGCAATGAACACACGCTGTCGCACGCAAAAGCACTTAATGTCCTTACAACGCAGTGGCATTGCAGGCAAGAAGCATAACTCCAAAATAAGTAAATTGGAAATCGACGAACGGAGAGGCCCCGAAAAATTTTTGAAATTCAAAGATGACGGAGGAAAGGAAAAGAGCAGGTGATTTTTAAAACTGCGCTCCGTTCCGTTTGTAGGTAACACTTTAGGGGTCATTTCATAGACCGTTACCGTTCCTCTCCTTCAAAGATGACGGAGGAAAGGAAAAGAGCAGGTGATTTTTAAAACTGCGCTCCGTTCCGTTTGTAGGTAACACTTTAGGGGTCATTTCATAGACCGTTACCGTTCCTCTCCTTCACCTCATATCGAGAAGAACGTAACTCGCAAGAAGAAGGACTTTCAATTGCGCAACACCCCAAAACGTTCTTGCAATCTTGTTCGACTTGCATATAAATAATCCAATCTCCAGAAGAAAGGATAGGATGCTGCTTTTATATGTTACTGGAAGAGTTAATTTATCTCCAGCCTTCATTTTTTTCCCATCTAGTTGCTTTAAGGGGTCTTCAGATTGCCGATCACTAGTTGACTTAAAAACTGACGTAAAATAGCCATGTTAAAGATATATACACAACGGCCTCCAATTCTGCCTACCGTCTCTCGCCCTGACTCCGGCAACGGTGAAACAACGAGAGGCGCGCAGAATGGATGGAGATCTCTGAGTACGAAGGTTGTCACCGCAGAAGAACGTGACTGTTATGAACAAAGCTGAACGAAACAATAAGAAACGAACCTCCTTGGATTTGTATCTTGGCGAAAGAAATGGTTGTTCGCCGAGAATGTATCGTTGTCTGATCAAGCGGCCTAATGAGTACTGTTGCTTCATGCCTAGCTGAAAACCACACCACTCGGACCGTTCGTATGCAAACGCGAACTCACAATTAAATGAGATGAGAACTTGCTGCTGGGCGCGTTGACAAATTCTGGTAGCGATGGACAGGATGCCTCAAGGAAAAAGGAAGAAAAGCCGACATCATGGGCGATGACCGTTGGTCGCCATGACAGCAAACCATACGTTTTCAACCATTTCAATTTCTGAGTTGAACAATCGGTGTCTACAAGACAAAATTTTGCGTAAAATCGACCATGTTATGTTCTTCTTTGCTCATCTTCAATACGATCATACAGAAAAATTATCAGGCAAGATATTTTAAACAACGTTAAATAAACTTTTGGAATATCGCAACTGTGTATCTATCTGAAAAAACTTTTTTTCTGTGAATTTACATGCCTGTTGGAGCTTCTCATAGTCAATCGCAAGATATTGTAAAGATGACAACTACCTCTGCATATTACACGATAAAGAGCGTATTTGTGCAGTAAATATACAATGACTGCTGCCTACATTAACAAACGTAATTGTGACAAGCCTTTCCAGAATTGTTTTAAGTAAACTTGCTAATGATGAATCGAACTTTCGTGCCACATTTTTCCGAACTCCTTTAAGTACATTTCAGGTGCAATTGCAGCTATCGGCAAAGCGAATAGCAGCCATTAAATTCGATTTTCATACTGCAGCTCTCCTCTCTCTGTCACTCTAAAGACCGAGCCTAGCTATAACGAGAGTAATCCTCCACCCTTACTTATCTTTGTTGAATAAGTCTACAAAAGCGCAAAATGTAAACGAATAGAAGTGAAATTAAAGCAGTTGTAATTACCTCGGTCAACTCTCCCCACCCATGAGGCCATGCGCCTTCCTGATGAATATCGGTAGGATAGGAGCGTACAGGAGCGCGATCACCATGACGCCAAACCTTAGAAAACAGCTTACTGTTAGAAATACAATCAGTCAGACAGTAATGCTGAGGAAAGCATGCATAAGCACGTTTCAAATCAAACTGTAACTTCTGAACAACGGCTCACTGCTTTACCAAATACTCCGAAACTTTCTCCTTGCTCATCGCTTTTATGTCTATGGCCTCTGATTCCCATGCTGTTGATGGAAGCCTTTCGAGCTGTCCTTTTCGCACATCTCGCTGTAAGCAAAACTTACAAACAAAAAATATGAATTAACAATTCCCCTGCTTCTTAAAAGGTCAAGGAAACCGGCCTACATCTCGTGAAAACTTTAGTCTACCTTCACATATTTCTGCTATATTTCAGCTCACAAACTGAGTTGACTTTTCAACGCAAAATCGAGATTTTCCAACGACCTATGTGCATTTTTTTGTCATTTACATACTCGTTATTGTAAAAAAATAATTTACGATTGCAGCAACAACTCCTTCTTAGATCAACATTGGATTTACCTCTCGCTTAAGACACATAGAAGCTTATCACTTATTATCATTTATACAAACTTCCGAACAATTATCCGATGCAGCACCTCTCAACGAATTAACCTTATAAACATGACTGGTACATTCAAATGCTACAATAATACAAGTACCACGATAACGCCCATGAATTCAGCCGATTTTTTAACCAGTGGTGTAACTCATTTCCCACGTCCACCACTAACGATAATAAATAAATAACACGTGCAACATATTGTTGTTCGATACAATATAACATTACTTCATTCAGAAAAAAGTTGAAATGCATACGATTTGCAGAAAAATTAACCGATCTTCTGCGAAAACGGTACCAAGCAGCAAGGAAGTAATTGCAATTGTTAGCTTCATCGGAATTTCTGTAAGAGGAAAATTCTTAAAATTCGAGACAAAAATCTGAAGACCATGGAGAGGCTTGTAGAACGACTTCAGTTGGAGCAAAGCATTTCCGTAAGTAAGCGAAAACTCACCCATTCACATAAGACTGATTGTGTGCAAAAACTTACTTCAAATGGAACCTTCACTAGCAAGAAATTTGCAAATTCATTTGTTTTTTATTGGAGAGAAGGGAATGGCAGGGGGAAGGGATTGTTGATGTTGCGATCATTTCCCTTCCCAAAAATTCAGTCGACAATATTGGAAACACTTCATCGAAGGTACTACGTTTTTTGGCACAAACCACTACCATCAACCATCAGTTACCTGTGAAAGATTTTACGGCTGACCACAAAAAACAGTACGTATCACACGTTTTGAATGTTCGAGCTCGAACCATAGTTAGACGAATTTCGCTCAATAATTATAACCACAAGCAAATAAATAAATAAATATCAACAAGAAAACGCAACCATCATCAAAACGACACTGTAAAAACTTTGTACAGGGAAGCCAAACCTGCGATCATCCGCATGGAAGATCAAACGAAGTCTGTGTGATTTTTTTTCCGAACGTTTTGGCTCACATAAGCGAAAAATGTTCACAGTGTGTGATGCTGAGGAGATGGCGATATGGTTCGCTTTGGCTCTCCCTAGTGATCAGCCTCACCCCTTTCTCTCCCACCATGCACCACATAATCGAGTGCCAACACAATCCAGTATTTTGAAGCAAGTTGAAAAACAGTAAATCGTAGCAGTAGTCCGATTTACTCGATCAAAATATGGCAGCAAAAGTGCGGAGTGCGATTCGTACAAAACGTGCAACGCGGCCCTCGAAAGCAAGCAAATGATGCTTAAGTTTACCAGCACAATAAAATCGCTCGCAGAGCAATAAAACAAATGTTGAAAACATCCTTTTAAAAATTCACGCCTTCCGACCGGTCATCATTTCTCACTTTAGTATGGTATTTCTCGTTTAAAAGACTGATCAGTCGGTCGGTTTTGCACAAATTTTGAAGGCGATTCGCTTGCGTGCAATAGTGAAGAAGCCAAAAAAATGTTGTGCATTTAGATGCGTTGCAAGATGAAATCATCTCCAATACGAACACAAATCTCCATAGCATAATGATCGCAACGCATTTCACGGCGACTTCCGTTTGGTATTTTTAAACGAAATTTGCTCCATACGAACGGCAATGAAGCAAACACATTTTCTGGTAGGACGACCGCCCCAGTGAAAAAAAACGAAAATTCGAAACAAAAGAAAAATTTCAAATTGTTGCCTCAATGAGATCACTCGTAAGCCACATGTAAATGTACTTCGAACACACAAATTCGACATCGCTCAGTGCAAACCTTTGCTCAAATAGAGTGTCTATGCGCGGAATTCGAAGCCCTTTCTATTGAACTCAATCTCTACCACAAATTTAATTTCCTTCTCCACCTACAGAGATGAGAAATAAAAGACGGAAATGACGCTTCGAATCTTATATCGATTTTTAACGGCAATTCGCGGATGAAGAGCTACCGAACAACCACGTCCCTATTATGTGTCTAGACGTTAATGGAATCTGGGAATAGATATCACTGAAAATGCTCGAAATGATAAAATGCGTTTCAAAAACTTTATTAGAATTGGTCAGATACACGACAACGACAACAGATTTACTACAGCAGTTGATTGATCTGAGCAGTGTGCACATTTTTCACCGACTTTGAATATTGCTTCTTAGGCATACAGTTCGAAATATCTCTTAAAAGGCGCATGTCTAAACGAAACGAAGAAGCTATACGTAAAACAACATAGAGTGTTTATTGAAACACCTCATGATTTATACGCCAACTGCTTACACATCATGTTTCATGTTGAACATTAGGCAGACCACCATGAAAAAATTGGACCTTTTTTTTAAGAAAATTTCGCAAAAAAATCATAAGGTGAAAAGAGTCGTTTCCCAGCAAGGTGGGAAAAAACAGAACACTTCTGGATACAGCATAATCCCTCAAAAGTCTGGAAAAAAATTGGAGGGTCACGACCTTATGTCCAGGAATGTACAATATTCATTATTTTGATCTTACAAACAATGCATCTCACTCACAAATCGACGTTTGGAACGGACTTCAACCATAAAGAAGGAAGTGGAGGGGGGGGGGATGGGGGATACCTCGGAAAATTCCCCTGTCCCCAAATTCTTCTCCGAACCTTTGATATCATCAAGATCTCTTTGGTGCAGTTTGTCGTCGCTAATTCCGATCCCTTTCCAAAAGCCATTTTTTGCTCACCAAGAGGAGAAATTTATTCCTTATAAAGGAAAAGTGAACAATGAGCACTAAGTAAATCGCATTTCCTAATAAACTAAAAATCCAAAGTTTTATTTTCTTAATGGAAAGAATTTTGAGGTATAGTTTTTAAATTTTCGCTGTTCGCAGCTTCCTTAAACTTATCAACAGAAGAACAACGTTTTAAGAGAAAAGGCGATCAATGATGAT
This sequence comes from Toxocara canis, assembly GCA_000803305.1. NCBI lineage: Eukaryota > Metazoa > Nematoda > Chromadorea > Rhabditida > Toxocaridae > Toxocara > Toxocara canis. The sequence goes on from JPKZ01000897.1 coordinate 64,345, forward strand.
TCTCGAGGGAATTAAAGACAATTTTCGGCGAGCACACATCGCAAATAAATTAATTCTCAGATTTGCCACACACGAATGTTGGCATTCACTCAAAAACTTTGAGAGTTTCCGATAAGTCAATATAGAAATTTGGCAGTGTCGCTAAATGCGCAGCGAAGGAGCGCAAAAAAAAAATTGGATTTTAAAGACGGGCAAAAAGGTTTTAAGAAAAAAACGAAAACCAGTGAGATGCATTCAGAAATGGCACGTTGTGTGCTTTCGCAATTCGACCAATTAAATGACACCGATCTGATAGGGTACCGATGAGACATTTTAGAAAAAAAACAGTCAAATATGAAATGATCCGGCCGCTCGTTACGGCTACTGAAGACTCGCTTTTGTGCGGCTCGACCGATTAATAATGTAAACCCGACTAACTACCAAGCACGAGCAAATTTTTGCATCTTGAAAAGCTTATAAACTGATTCCTCAAGTCGGCGGTCGATGAACCGATTTTGGATTACGTATGTGACAGTGGTGAAGATATCGAATTATATAGCGGTATTTTCGGTGATTCCTAAGTTGAAACTACAGAAGAGGCAGACTTAGGCAGACATGACGCTACTTCATTTGTAGAACTCTTGCTGGATGACGCTAAAAGATATTCATACGAAAATGGAGAGCAGCCAACACAAAACGGATGGATAAAAGATATATACCAAACTCAGAACATGAAGACTTTCGTTAAAAGTTTCATGCTTTCTCACTTCAGCGCTCTCGTACACTCAGATTCAACCAAAAATTATTTCCAACTGTCTTCGCCCACACTCTTCTCTCTCCCCTCCTCCATTCGCCTCCCTCCCCAGAACTATGCCATATCTGATACCAGCAAAAAGATGGTATGTACTGACCAATAAGTATAATGGACTAACCGGTTTTACGGAAGCAAGTAAAACAAAGAAACGGTTGGATAAACAAGGAGGATAGGGTCACGCAATCGAACTGTAACAGAGCTGAGGGATAAGGAGAGAGCATGGAAAGAGTAGCGACCGCAATAGTGCTCTAGGATGGAAGCTAGCCGACTGTTTCTTTTTTTTTCTTGGCGCCGTCTGCTAAATCTTCCAATGATCTCTTTAGAGATAGATCTTCCAATGATCTCTTTTATATCGGTGAATGCAAAATACGTCTAGCGCTCATTCGCACAATCGTTCGCCCACCTTCTGAACTCAACGATCGTTTGGAGTTCGTGCCTCTGAAGATGTTAACCTGCAAAACAAATTAAACCGCAACAAAATTTTGCTGCAAGCAGCAAAAGCAAAGAAAGTTAACAGTTACTCGAAGTTGCGCTCATGTTTTGCCAAACTAAACAACGTTCTTGGAAATTACGATCTGCGAAACATTAAACTCAGCATTCCTAAAGAAACCTGTAAAAAGATGTTAATGGCGCAGGAAATAAGAATTTTTAAATAATTTTCGCTGTCTTTCCCTCTAAAACTCCCGATTTGTACTCGGTGATACTTTGGATAATGCGCATTGACTTACACGATTTAGACCGAACCTATTAACAGGAAATTCATGCTACTAATAAATTTTCAAAGGCTCCTATCAGCATTTATTTATGAACCAATAAATTCTATGCGTTTTCTCGAAAAACCCAAAATTCGCATTAATCAGCCATTTTCGCTCAAAACAAACTTCCTTGAAAACATTTTTGAAAAAATTCATTTAGAAACCAAAAAGATCCATTACCCTTGTATGGGGAAGACCTCGAACTGTGATCTCTTTCTTTCCTGAAAGTATATGCCATGATCATTTCAATGATCATATGAAACTGCTAATGACATGACATGATAACAAATAAAATTTCGAGTGCATGCACAACGATACCTGCTCAGCTGCACTCGCTAGGCGCACGCAATCTAAACAACCATGCACGCCAGCTAGAACGAGTTAAAATGCTTGACGAGGGAGAAGGAAGGGGAGAGATATTGTACATTTTAGACACCACATTCATCAGAGAAGATGGTTTCATGTCCTGCTCATCTTCCATTAAAGATTCATTTGATGCGATTCAAAATGTGGAAAATCCGACCTGACCACTAGTAGCAAAATGCGTGCGAGTTATTCCCGTCTAAGAGGATGCAACTTCGCACACTCTCGACGAATTGGTTTGAAATTGGGCCCAAGATGTAGTGTTGAAATTTTGATCACGCTACGAAATTTTCAAATTTCGAAAAACGACGTAGTTGTAATGTGCTTCGCAAATACTGCCAAAACTGGCTCCTTCAGATTCAAAAAAATTAGATTCCCTCTTTTTTTTTCCCCCCTCCCCTCCCTCCGTTTTAGCTCGTTCTTTTGACGTTGAAGACGTCACATGCGATGACAGGTTTCACAAAAGATTTTATCACCACCGAGCTGCCCAATTCTCGACAAAAGCTCTTCCAGTTTGTGCTCTCTATTAGCATTATCGGCTGCCACAGTCGGTATTTCATTCGCATCTCGTCGATTCGTCGCACTTCGTCTACCAAGAAACTTGCTAATACTTTCCAAAAGCGCTTCCAACTGTAAGTGATTCTACGAAATTTTTGGAAGTTCAGTAGGCAGAATATCAGAAAGCTTTTAATAAAATAGTTCATAATCTAGCTAGCAACTCCTTCAACAGTTCATGAGTTCTGAAAGTCGCTCACATATGTGATGTTGGCAGGAGAGGGTAATCAACAATCAAATTTAAAAAGAAGGTTCGAAAATTGAGTGAAAGCCAACCTCAAGTGATCATCAACGCACCGTAAACTTATATCCCACCTGCGAAGTGTTCCATTGTTCTCATGTCGTACGTTTATGAACTTTATATCTGTTGCGTCAATAATGAATAATTGCATTTGCAGCTGATTACTCTGCCGAATTATCTCATTCAGTCGATTTCCGGCCACTCTTGCAGAGCGAGGGCCAACCACAACGACTGGTTGATTTGCTCATACGACGCCCTGTGGCATCCCACACTTGCATGCGATTTCAGCGGTAGGCCACGCCACCGACCAATCAGCGCCGATGTGAGAGCCCCCCGCTCTATGACAGCACATATTTTCGACGTTTGCTGTTGCAAATGCTTTGGACAAGAAAAAAGTTTCGTGAAGGCATCCTAGCACGCTGAAAAAGCGCTCCCGTAAAACTAGTTTATACTATATGGCTGCACCAGAATAGACGTTTAAGGAACACGGAATTGGAACTCTGAACACCGCAATTTCGTTATTGCCGAACCCCCATAACTGGAATTTAAGCGCATCCGCAAGTAGGCCTTCCTGTCATGATGAAGTGGGCATGACACGGCGATATTGGCATGTGTCTTGTTTCCGCTGCTTTAGAACGTCAAGCTTCCATCGATGCGTGAGGCTGTAAACTTGTTACTGGTCTAACGAATAGTCAAAAACTCCTCCCATGCTTCACGAACAAGGACAGGAAGTTTAATACAGCAGTACCCCACCGTACCTGCCCACGTAAAGGTGCTCGCAAAATCTAGATAAAAGCATCTTGATAAAAGAGCAGACCACAGCTCACGCAATGAATGATCACTACTGGGAGACGTTGAGCGACTTTGAAGAGATAGTGTTTGAAGAGATAAGCAAGTGTCAGAAGAAGGATCATAGAAACATAAATTGAACAAAAAATTTGAACAGCAATTGTGAAAATGCATAACGTAGGAGAGTTTACTAACAAAACGCTCCGCTTTAGTCGATGCTTGCATTTCGAAGATTCAGGATTTTTTTTCTGTTCATTTCTTTTTCATTTTCATTTTTCCAAATTTTTTTAGTCATGAAATTTTAAGATTTCATAAATCGTGCAATCACCAAGTTCGTATCGTACTGCTAAGGGTTAGAAAAAAAAATCGATATCACAATTGCGATAAAAATAAAGTTTCCCTCAGGGACTGAAAGATAGACGCCCTAAATAGAATTCTGAAGCAAACAAATAAAGCTAAAGCACCTCTTACTGAAGCAATAAAGTTCTAGAAGAAGGCAAACGACAGGCGGCAGCTTTACACTCTTTTCGCGAGTCATACTAAGTCAAAAATCAACTCTAAAGTGGAAGTTCTACCCTCTGGAATCATGTGCCATCCGATGTTTGCAACGAGCCCAAAAATTCGCATATTTTCACCCTACCCCCCCTCCCCCCAAAGTCAGAGAAACCTTAAAAAATGCAAATTGTGAATTTTTCACTAACCTGCTGTTCACTGTTGCCTGCTTCATATCTACCCTCCTGGTTCTCGACATCCCCATTGTTCTGTTCGGTCACTTTTGTACGTTCAGTAGATCCGAGCTGCTCGCTAGAATGAGAAGGACACCACTATTGAAATGACAAAGAAAGTTAAAATTTTAAAGTGCGCTTTTGACTTCCCATGTCATTCCACAGGTGCGCTAAAAAGAATAAATTAACGAAAGACTTCGAGAAAGTTTCAAAATTCCTCTCAAATTTAACAAATGAAACATTTCCCTTTAATTTTCTCACAGAATCGAAACTTTTGGTTCAAGTAACTCCGGAAAGGAGACTGATGATTTGATGAGGCCAGTAAGATGAAAGTAATTGCTGTGTTAAAAGTGACTAAAATTAAAACTTGAAATTTCATAATCACGCGATACTTTTGGAACTGTTGAGCGTCATAGATAATTAACCAGATTCCATAGCTTTGTCATAAAGCGGACCGGCCGAATTCTCTGCAAGGACGTTGAAGATAAACAGCAAATAAGACTCACCGCGACAGGGGACGGACCGGACGAGCATATTCTTGTATTCGCTCATCTGAAGAAAGCAAACACAGTTGGAGATATTTGCAAGAAGGAAACGACAGTTTGCGGTTTGGAGATTCCAGCTATCAAAACAACTTTTCATATAAAATGGCTGCACATAACAGGAAATTGCTAAGGCGCATTCTCTACATAAATGGGCAAATACCTTCATACACCAATCTGCGTGAGGGTCGACAGTATGTTTAGATCCGTAGCCGAGAGTTTGGTGAGCATAGGAAAGAATAAAAATACTGGAAAACACTGGATAAAAATTGTTGAAAAGTGTTAAACTTTTGGCGATCGGGCACTTGCGAATCACCAGAAGCTTTTTTTGGAGTTGTTTCCACAGATAAGGTTCTTTGTCTCAAAAAATCGCAGTGCGCAAAAATTTCACCCAAAATTGAAGCTTCGTCCTCAAAATTGTGAGCGTGTAAATTCGTCAAAAACTGAGGTGGATGTGAGGAGAAGCGAGAATAATCCGTACGTGATTTATATACCGCGGAGAAATTACGTACGGGAAACAGTATGATACTGAGTGAATGTTTTCATCAACACATTGTTGCCTTTGAACTGAGTAGTAAAGCGTTATGCTGTGTTGTAATGACGCTGTGTCGAGAAACAATGTACACTTAAATGAATGATCCCTTTGGTTAAATGGCGTGAATCTCGTGAAGTAAATAATCATCTTCGTGCTGCTGTAAAGGTAGTTCTTGCCTATCAACTAAATAAAAGATTCGATTCGATATTAGAGTATACCCAGGCTCGATTTGTCGATTAAAAATTATTGTGGGGAGGGAGGCACAATAATTTTTAATCGACAAATCATATCGAACAAATTTCATAAATCGATTTTTGCGGTTTCCGAATTAAAATACCGAACGATCGAAACACATACGCATATGCACAGCTTCGTTATCGACCAGCTCACCGCTTGCAAATCCAAACTTGGCGAAGCACCAAAAAAATGCTTCTTCTTAGCTTACTGAAAGAAAATTTCATTTTCATTTTCGACACCAATGTCAGCTGGTGGATAACGAAGCTTCTCAGATAGTTCGCGTTTAATACGCTTCTAGTCTGCTATTTTCAGAGCGGCTCCAACAAACTTCCTCACCAATTATGGTCTCGAGAAAGAATGAGATGGGTCGGCACAAATCCATTCCTTAGTACAACAGAAGGAAGTAATTACTTCTCTTAAAACCTAAGACCTTCAATAAGGTACTCACCGATTATTTCCCACTCATATAGCAATTGCAACCGTTGCTCAAACTAGCCGACTTTCGAAGGCAAAAAAAGCAGCACCCTTGACAGGTTCATCCAAAATTCGCGCTGTGCTTCACTCGATTAGATTACCATTGTTGTTAGAGAAGGCAACACTTTTTCAATCAACTTCGTGCCTGTGCTTTTATCTGTTACTGCTGATAAGTCATTATGAAGGCATAGATTATCATTTGCCACCGCTTCCCTAGATTCATGTAAATGCCTTTCCGTTTTATGAACATCTTCAGTTGTGTTACCTGAATGATCTGATTTGTTGGCAGGTAAGCCGGCACCGATGCTGACTTCACTTTGATTCTTTTGTTCTTCTTTGGTCATCGATACTGCGTCTTCAAAAGGATGAGGACTGTCATCTTTTGTCCCGTCATCCTTGTGTTCACCAGTCCCAATTTCGCGAGAATCTTCCTCGACATTTCCACTATTCGTGAGCTGAGCATTAGTCCTGATAGCATCACTGCTTCGATTTTCTGTGTTTTTTGAACTGCTGTCATCTCCTGCTAAATCAGCTTGTTTGACAACACGACGAGCAGTATCGGGAAGAGACTCCGCCTCGCTGTCATCACGTCCTTGATCATCTGCTGTTTCACCTTCTCTTCCGCTAACTTCTCCTCGATTACTATTTTTGCGCTGCAACAATAAATCCTTTACGGTTGACGCACAAACTTTTGATATACGATCAGGAGATCCCACCTTATCATCATTTCCACCGCAGCTGTCATTGAACCTCGAAACCGACTGACGCCCACTGGAGACAGTATCGGAGTTTAATTCGCTAGTGTTTATGGGCGTTGGTTTGCTAAAGGATGATTCTGAAGCTTCCGGAATTCCGCCGATTGGCCCATTTGAGTTGTTTGATTCGTTAACTTCCGGAACATCTGAATAAACGCTGTCCACGGAAGAATCCTGCGTACTACTGTCCCATTCAGAGTGATTCACCCCATCATCCTCGTTTCTAGCTTCCTGAACAGCTATTCCAGTGTCACCTGCGCTTGAGCCTGGACTATTATTGTCCATTTGTGCAAAGTGTAAGCCGCCGATATAAGCGCTGTCTCGTCCAGTTGACGAAAAAGGTCGACCATGCGAAACCGGTTCACGATCCATGGAATCGTTACTTTCGAAAGGATCGCACTCTTGGGGTATCGTTGAACTGATATCGTTCCATATGTCCTGCATGCTTATTGCATGCGTTTTCTCAATTGTGCCACTACTTTTTTCGTTCAGTGCTTTACGTATGGGTGATACATCACTGTTCAATGAGTCATCGAGCTGCTCATAAGACACAGTCTTCTTAAAGCTTTTTTCATCGTTCAGGTTGCTACAAGTTCCACCTTTTTCTTTTAATTTCTGCATTTTAATTGTGGCATTTTCTTGAACAGTTTCAGCACTTTTTAAATTATCATCCTTAGCAGTAAGCGCTTGTGCCAGCAACTGCTCATTATCCGTTACTTCCTTGTTTAAGCCTTCATTGACGCTATTTACATATCCAGATTTCAGTTTCCCGTTCAGATCTGATTCTGAAATATTCGACTTTAGAAAAGAATTTCAACCCATACTGAGCACACCTATCGCCAATAATTCTTCAACTTACTAAAAAATGTGAGCCGGGTTGAAACCATCCCGAGCTGCTACTATGCAATCGCGGTCGTTGCATACAGTCGCTCAACCACGTTCGGAAACAATTATGGGCATGAATTCGGTTGTTTCTCAGCTGCTTTTTCTATTCTCTGCGAAAGTTTTATTGTAGAGGAAGATCTATTTTAAAAAAGTTTCATTGCATCATCCTTTGGTTTCGTCCGGATATCTGAATTATTTTAAACGTGCAATCATTAAACTGCTCCAACTAAAAAATCTCTTCACTTAAGGCAAAGATTGGGAATTATAAATTTTATGAAAAGTGGCCACGCAAAGAGATCTCAATAGACAATCATTAATGAAAAGTTCTCAGTTGTGCAATAAATGTCACTTGTTTTTTTGAGTAGTCTGAATAAACATTTCAAACCTGCTGAGGAAGCAACTGTTTCATCGACAATATTTCGAATATTTTCATCATCATGCCGGTCTGGAACGCAGAGAATGCTTTTTGTGATTCTGTTCCTTCCACTTCCACAATTAACCTCCTCGATATTAACGTTCTCTTCCTCAAGATCCACTGCAAACATTTACAACCTTACAGCATCCGACTTGTAAAAAACCCTTTCATTAACAAGGAAGCGAAGTAACGGGAAATAATTTGTCACTATCTAAAAACAATAAAACCATATGAAAGAGAACGGAGATGATGTGCGCGAAACACGGTCACTACTGCCAAGAAGTAATGCAGTGCGCTTAAAAAGGCAATCGCTTATCCTCAACGACAAACCATATCTGAACAAGCACTACTTGAAAGCAGGTGGAACAGCGCACATTTGCAAACACCTCAAGATAGATACCAGGCTCTATTGCTGAGTACCTTTTTCGTCAAAGATTTATTAGCTAGCTGCATAGTCTTACGTGGCTCGCTATCAGCAGGTTCTGTCGACGCCTCTTTGTATGGATCGTCTTCCTGAACAATATCGCGGTCACGGTCTTCATCACTGTTTGTGCCCTCGATTTCACTTCCTTCCATTTCGTTAATCGCTCTGATACTAGTATCGCTCTCGCCGCCTGGTTCTGAAAGACAGAGGAAAACAAGAAATGATGATGCTTAAGCATTATCCTCTTACGAAACTTCTGTATTATCTAGCATGGGCAGTGAGATGACCGGTGGCCAACAAGAGCACATCCGAAAGAATGGCCGATGACAGCGACGGTTCCGTGAAGGTGGTCGTAGGCTGGTGCTCAACCACATTTCAAACTCTAAAAAAATGTTCACGAAAACTATAAAGAAAGAAGCGGAAGAGAATAATACGAAAGCACTTTTCCATACATTAAGGCGCCATTTCATACGAGTACTTCGTGGATTCAAACTCGATGTTGAAGCGTTTAACAAACTGTACTAATCCTCCCCCCCTTTCCACTTTTTCCTGTTTTCGGCTTTGGTTGTGGGCGGCGAATATTAGCGCATTTCCGACTGTAAAATCTAAGCGGATGCTGGAAATTATTTCGCGACAAAAATTGGTTACAGGTGTTAACACCGTCACTCCGACAAATTGGAGGAGAGGGATGGGAAAGGAATGAACGGAGACCCTCATGTATACCTTTCATGATGCACTATTATCCTCGACATGCAGGGAACTTCTGCAGTTTCTTTATAAATCAGAACAATCGAAAGGAGAAAAATAATTTATGAGGGAGGTGGCGTATAAAAGCGACTGGAAGATGCTGAAAGAAATGAAGACGAGCAATTGATGTAGAAGAGACAAGAGAGCTAACTGAAAGAAGCATAGCAAACAAGAATCTGAGTAGGTGCTTTATTTATATCATCGAAATATCGTTGCTTAATTGCATGTTTTCAAAGAAGAATGTACAGGTTAGGTACTTATGGTTCTGACAATACATACTCAAGTGTTCCGAAAGTTCCATGAATTAAAAATCGAATCGAATCGAATCTTTTATTTAGTCGATAGGCAATAACTAACTTTACGATAATACAAAGATGATATAGAAGGATATAATGAGATACAGTCATAATAAAATATTACGTCATAAAAACATCACTACATATCACTCGAATGCAACAGTGTATTGAGGAAAGCAGTCGTTCGATGTCTTATGGTTTTTTGTCCGTAATTTGTTCGCAATGTTTCACAGATGTACATTTCATGCCTCGTTCGGTGCACTTTTCTTAGTGCACCTCTTAGTGCAAGTCCGATTCAATAGTGCACTTTTCTTCAGTATGGACGAGGCTTCACTGAATGGTGTGATTAGTGTAAGTAATAAGTGTAATTTAGTAATTAGCGTAAGCACCAAAAGGCACAATCCCTCTTTTTGATGTGAGTGGTCGAAGCTCAACGGCGTAAAAAAAAGCAAACAATTTAGTCTGGCAAAACATAAGTGCTTACTACCAGTTTAAATTTCAGGTAAATACTAATGAGGCTTTTTCTTCATTAGTCAATGTTATACTAAGAAATCAGTTCAATAAACGAGCCAAAGCCTGTTCAATAAACCTTAATGACAGCCTGAAATAAGAGCAACCTCACAATTCCAGTAGTGATTAATGGTCTCTCGATGGCAACTAGCAGAATGGAATAGCCGAACGAAGATAGGTGTAGGAGCACCGCACCTACCAGTAACGGCTACAGCGCAGACTACCATTGACCAAACGACCAACCGCAGTAGCATTACCTTCATCGCATTAATCCTTCACCACCACAAAGAACTGCTGATATTTATTTCTTCTTGCTAGCTAATGCCTCAAATGAAGCACCACATCTTAGTCTATACATATGTGTACACTTATAACGGAACTTTTTTCCGAAATGAAATGGAATATCTACTCCCCCCCTCCTTCCTTAACTTCTCAAAAATGAAGAAATTACAACATTAGAGCTTCTGGGTAAGCTGATTAAAGTTGAAGCTGGAAGGCTGATTTACAATACCTTTCGCTTTCACGGATGGCGAGCTTTCACGTTTCATTTTCTCTACCAGTGCTGATTTGCATGATTGCAATTCCTGCAAAAGTTGTTTATGCAAACTACAATTTGTTACGTCTGATTTTACTTAAAGAAAATGGGGCCGTGGCGAGTCAAGAACGCAAAGAACACGTCTTATGTTTTCAATTTGTTATGTATCCTACACTCTTCGACCTGCTGCTCCTCTTTAATATCACTGAATCGAATTTGATATTAAACAAAATGATCGAAAATTACACGTTTCACATCCCCTTCTTAAAGGACCTGGTCGCATTATCTCCAAACTTATCTTCAGTGAAACTTTAAGTAACGCACAGTTTATGATAGAGAGACGATTCGCTCTATTCGGTCACTAACTGCTTACGTAAAATCTGGCATAGCGGATGCGAGTATTACGTTGATCGGCACTCAACAAGGAAACACTCTTGATTAATATAAAGTACATAAAGGTCACTTCGACCATCCTTAACAGAGTGTATCAAAAGTGTCATGAGAAGAAACTCAAGGCTGCTTAAAAGCTGAAATTGCTCCTTTAATTGTTCCGCTTCGAAACAATCTTGATGAAAACTGATAAATAGTGATTTATGTTGTTTTTTTTCCAGAACCGGCAACCTATCGCCGCGTTGAAGAAAAAAAATTTAAAGATTAAAAAGAAATTTTCTACGAGAAGCCGCAACCGGAAAAGAAAAGAAGCAGTAAGTTGTATTCAGAAAGCACTTTCAGAGTTCGACTGATGTTTGTTAAAGGGTGAATACAAGCCTAACTGCTAGAGCCAGCATGAGAATGCGAAGCTTCAAAAAAAAAAGAATGTACAAATGGTTTAGTTGTGATATGGTTGACGAAAATGAGAACTGATCTCGCTTACCACTAGGCCTCTTCTCAGTGTCTTAGACAATTAAAAGACCATAAAAGAGCGGTCACAAAATTCATGCAATGATCCCTTTGATCGCGCTATATGTTAATAGTCCCTTGTTAGTGAACCTATCAGCATTGCACTGTGGAGTGTTTGCCAACAGCAAGATATTATCTATCAACATGCTTCGAACGATTGCGGCAGCTCAGCAGAAGGGGCAGGAGAGCGTATCTACTGAAATATCAGACTACACAACATCATTTCTCTCGAAATTTTAGACTGATAACTGCTTTACATTTTTTTTACTTTTACCACACGTTACTCAT
>JPKZ01000897.1:76535-110392 GCA_000803305.1 Toxocara canis
CCGCATTACCTTTTCGCGCTCACAGAGAACCGCTGGCTTATACCCATACGTTAGTTGATGCCGTGAAAACGAAACCGATAATGGTATTCTTACGTGCTCTAAGAAGTGAATTTTCTCTCTAAGAACTTCGACTGTTTCCTTCAGTGGTTTCGTCTCATAGCCATTGTCATTTTTACGGCAACCTCCACCCGATGCAATCTGTAATGAGTTTTTTGGTCTCCAATAAAAACTTATGCAAACATATATAATCGAAACTTTGAAAAAGAATTTTACTGAAAATTTTTCAACAATTAGATGACCACTGCAAAATTTCGGTCATCGATTTTCCAACAACCAAATAAAAGTTTCGCTACCAAAGATGTCTCAAAATTGGAATACTTCGATCTGACGTATATGAAAGAACAATGAATCGCTGCGTCGAAAGCAAAGAAACACACTGGCTTCACTAAAAGTCTGTTCATCACTTACTGTCTCCTATAAGCAGATACAACGTGGCATTGTCCTTGAAAAGCTGCACACAAATCACAGTGTGAAGAGCGATAGAATACCACATCACTAGTATACCACATCACTAGTACTCTCTTCACTGAAGTCATGTTAATCGATCAGCCAAACACATTTCAAAAAACACCCTCGTTGGCTAGTGAAGCGAAATTGAGGGAAGATTTTTAAATGAAATTTTTACTCGACGAAAACTATTAGAACAAACAGCAATTAATAGCAAACCTCTTCGGTATTCATGTTCTTCATGGAGTTTAATTCATTTCCAAAAACCTTCATATGTCCCGTTGTTATATCTGAAACGATACTGCTCACCAATAATAAAACCGGGTCGCTGTTTTGGTTGCTGTTTTGGTTAAGACAGTGCCGATCGCAGCACTCTGTCAATTCGTTCTCTATCCCTGCATCACTCATTCGAAGACGGCTTTTTCTTTGGAAACTTCCAAAACGCGTTTTTCGTAGTTTCCTTGGAAGCAACTCAGACGACAGTGTACCGCAACAATTAAACGCGTCTCGCCCATCTCATTTAAGTGCTCGTGCCCTTTTTTAAAACTATTTAAACAACAGCGGAAGAGAACTGACACAAATGATAACAAAACAGATAAAATCGCATAAAGAGTTCCATGATTCCATGCTACGAATGCGAAATGAAAACTGAACTGACAGATGTTCTTGAACAAGCGGATAGGCACAATGAATCGTAGGGATAAAATAAGATAAGAATCCACCTCCAAAAGAGAAATACCCATTCAAGACCCAGTAATCTATAATTTTAAGGAAAAATTGTCATTCAACACACTGAAGAAAGTCCTTAGCTAGTAGCTGTTTGGAAAGGATAATAACTTTAAGTTTTAAGAAAATGCTTATCAAGAAAAAGTCATGAGAACAGAGCGACTACAACAGTGGCATTTAGCAAAATCATCAAAACGGAAAGCAAACGCTGTAATAAACTCTGTTCATTACACGCAATCAATAAAATAAAACAGGAACGACCTGTATTAACGGCAGCGTGCGACTTCTGTAAAGGTTTCTCTTCGAGATGACGCCGCAGCGCAATAGCAGATACTCGTAGCAGAGGAATCAACGATGGAGGCAACCAATGGCTCGCCAGAAATCGCTCTCCAAAACGAACATGCAACTCATCTGCATACTGCATTAGTGTCTCCGAGGTTAACCCATCTGTTCGTATTCTGTCCTGAACTTTTCTACGATTTCGTTAATGATGAGCTATTTGTTTCTTGATTATTTCCGAAACGCATCGCCTTCTGGCTACATCCTTAATGAGGGTACTATGAGAGGGCCTTCAAGAACAATGAGAACTTAATTGGTTATTAGAGCAGTTTTCTTAAAGAAAATATTCCTTAAATAACACCGAAAACAGCTGAAAATTCCGAGCTTTGACACTCAATATAATCTCATTCTCAAATTCTTCAATTCTCCCATAGAAGACGGAAGTTCGCATACGCTCCGACCCCTACTCCAATTCAGTCCCCTCCTTTGGACACGTCCTCCGTATAAAATCTGCATGAGTCAGATTCTCCCTCGAATTTTCTCCTCTTTCTTCTCTCTGGAGAACGCCGCTTTCTACAATTCTTCCTTCAAATTTAGCCCTCCCTCCAATTCAAGTCTCCTACCTATTTTGATAAACAAAGGTGTTAATAAACTGACTTAAACGGTCTATGGTAATATGAACTTAATTCATTTCTGATAGTGTCGACCCATTCCTATGTTTTCTAGCTTCTTCGTCGGATCCGACCTTTTCCATCAAGGGAAAACGTTCTTGCTGCTTCATGGTGCTTATAGTTGAAGAAGCGCAAAGTACGGCGAAATACATACTCCCAGTTCTCTCGACCACGCAGTGAAAATAGCGCAAACACGAACGGATTCTCTCGCAATCGTAGCTGCATCTCGAACTACCGGCAGTATCTGTTCTAGTTGATGAATGATCGGCTGAAATGAGCTGTGATTCTATATGGAGACAAAAGTTCGAGTAAGCAAAAAAAGACAGAACAACAAAGAGGTGGATAGGCGATTCATCGACCAACGACAAAAGATTCATAAATAATACCAAATCGATTCTCGCTAACACTTTGCTTATTTATATTATTTTCACATATTTTTTCAAATTTTCATAACCCTGCAATAGTTCTGAATTTTAAAGAAAAATACTTACATTTGGAATATTTTTCAAGATATGCGAAATAATGCGATGTTATCAAAAGTTCAAATATTATGATGGCTTCATCTCCTTATACTTCCTACTGGCTACTTTTCTCTTCATTATGAAAACAACACTTTTAAAAAACGGCATCCTAAAACGGCCAAAATTCGCAAAATGAATAGATTTTGCACTTCAAACGTATCTTTAAACAAAACTTAACGAAGAAGGTGTGGAATGCTAAAAGGTTTGTCTGTTACCTCTCAATTTAAATAATCCCGAATAAGAAAGGCAAAAGCTCTTTTTATTGCACAAAATTTCTGCTATAAAAGTTCATCTATGACAAAATAGTTCCTCGATGTTATTTTGGAATACCAGCATATCGTGCTGTTTGTTGGGCTTTGAAGTGAAATGTTACGGCTATGAAAAAAAAAAAACTTACCTCAAGCCTACTGTGGTTTTCGTGAACGGCGCTAAACGTTATCCCTCCCTCTGCTTTCTCATGACTCCAGTCACACACGTATCGGTTCTGTATGAACCACCTTTCTTCTGTGTCTATGATTTCGCATTGTTTTTGAAGATAAAATGCTCTGATGTTTAGAGGTGGTACGAAAGGGTGAGTTGTTATAACAAGAACCTGCTTACTTGAATCTGCTCGTTCGAAGGTTCAGTGAAAAGCGCATGGAGACGCTCTAATTGCTGCTCATTATATCCTTTGCTTTCCAGCATATCTCTGCATTTGTTTTCGATATCCTATGACAAAGCTATGATCATCTCGATGACACCAAGAAATTGTTGCATTTACTACCGATGTTATCGAACCAAAACATATTAAAGAAATATATGATGTACGTGAGAGATGCATCAGTCAACAGCGCTTATCTTACACAGATGACGTTCACCATGCAACTATGGTTATAGAGCTTGCAAGAGCACACCTTCACATATTTTAAATTTCTTTGCAATATTTTCGTACAACATCCATGAAATGCTCGACTCGCTACTGCTGCCCTTGCAAATGAGAATTGTATGACGAAAAGAAGCGAACGAATTCTAAAAGAAATAAGAAAAGCAAATGGGTCATGACTAGAAATGTCGAACGCCCAACAGCGCCCGAGGGAATTTGCCATTGCTTTGTTTCCGTAGCTCATTAAAAATTATGAATAAATGAACGCATGATTTACGAAATGCGAATGGCTGATCATTTGATAAGGTTCAGCCTAAGACTAATGTAGAGAAGTAACAGGCTGCAGCTTCCTCATTACTCGTGCTTCTGCACGAGTAATGAGAAATGAACGAAATTAAAGTGACAATAAAGGTTGTAGGTCCTTCAAAGTCAAAACAACTTACCATCAGTTTATAGGATAACGGCTCTTGAAGAGCATACACAATTGCATTAAAAACTTCCGCATAGTCTTTCATCGGACACGCTGACATCTTATGGCTTAGCGATGTGAGCTCATATCGAACTACCTGAAGTTTGCAGTAAGCAGTCCTCTATCGGTCCTTTTATCTCCTCGTTTCTTTTTTAAATTTTAATTTCTTTGGACCCAAGTTTTTCCCAGCCCCCTTCCTCCATTAACGTTGCAAGTCTAAGGCACGGTGTGCGTTTGACAACACCACTCATCAGGTGCGATGACTTCATCAATTTCCTGTGAACAGTAAAAATTCGCATCTTTATTGGTCGGACCGCCCCACAAACCTTTTCTAACAGATTCCTTTCGTGCGGTCGGTTATTTAAACACGTGATTCAGCCGACGGTCAAATTTGCACTTTGGAATGCTTGCAATTTTTCCCAGAGACAATGAATTGGTCTTCAGCTGCATTTAGGGAGTCAGACTACATCAGCCGCAGTTTATAGCTTTACCTTACCTTCAGCAAATTCCGAATAAACGACAGTAACATAATGTGTTCTGCCAGTGCAGATTTTCAAAGAGACCTAATAATCAGCTTGCTACATGGGAGACTGTCGCATCATCTTCAGCAAAACCCCAAGGACAGCAAAGTTCGTAGCTTTTGAATCTTCGAGAGAGGGGTTAATTCAAAGCGAAAGAAGGCTGCTGTATTTTAGACTCTGTTGTTATCGCATTTGCTAGGAAAGTTCAGAGCATTCAGTTGTAGTTTTAATGGTGGCTGGCTGTGACCAGAGGGGGGAGGAGGAGGAGGGAATGGGAAGGTTTGTTTTTTGCACGTTCAAAGCGGAGTGGGGGGGTGGCGTGAGAACGACGAGGCTTTATTCGAACTGATGAGATGCGTTTAAAAATCGAAAAGCCATATTCATATTAATTATTATTCTACGAAAGAGCCGCAACAGTTACCTCGAGAATTGTCCTGTAAAAATCGAGATCCACAGAAGTATTAGATCGCCCGAGTTTTCTCGTATAGCGATCGAGTTGTGGTAAATGATGCTGAAGGTGTACTATATTGCTTGCACAATGCACTTATACAAAAAACTTTACATGAGAATTACTCATATATATATAAAATTCGGTGCAATCTTTGTTTATTAAAACGATAGTATGATGATCGGGAGGCGAGTGAACAAAAACGACCTGCTGATGGAATGAATAAGTTCAGCTTCAAAAACGTCCGTTTAAATCCTTCTTTATCATTTTTTAAATAAATCTTTGTCGCCTTTGTCGATATTCATATACCTTTGTCGATGGCATATTTTCAAATATGTCGCCTTTGTCGATATTCATTTACAAAATAATACCTACTAACAGACAAATATCCCCAAGTAAATGACCTTATATAATTACTGCATACAAGCATTCCTCTTAAGTGGTTCCTAGCACGCTTGCAATCGTCTCATCGTTATCTGTTGAGAATAAATTTGTTTACTCATCTGAATTAAAAATAAAAAACAGTCTTCGGCTTATAATAAGTCAAAAAATCGTGCTCACAACCAGGACAAAAAGTCAACTTTATGAAAACAACCATTGTCCCTGAAATTACAGACTCAACGCTCTCTCCCCTGCCTCAAGAAAGACAGGGAATCACTGCTATTCTATTTTGAAAGTGAAACGAATACTAGAGACATTGTTTTCGGTTTACTTTATTTGCAGTCACGTAGAGTGCTCGACTCGGTTAAATCAGTATTAGACTGCATGCCATTCAATGCTGACACGTTGTTTGCAATAAAATAAACAATAAAAATCGCCTAACTCGCCATCGGTGTGCATTGATGTGTCACATTCGTATGTTCTCTTGCTGCATATTCGAATAGTTCAAGTAGTTGTGGAATACAAATTAAAACAGCAAAGGTCAGTTGATCCGAGGAGAGCTCTTATAACCACGGCAAAAGGCAAAAGTGAAAAGAAAAAATAGAATAGATTAAGAAAGCAAAACCAAGAACAGCACAGCTTTCATCACCAACTAAGCACATCGATCGGCCATGTAGCGATCCTCGTTTTATTACAATTTTGAGCTTCGAGAATCACCCAAACACAATAATAGCTATCATAATATCTGAATAAAGTTCCCTTCCTCCCGCGCTCAACAAAACGCCCTCCTCAGCGTGGCAAAAAGTAGCCCTTCATACAGCCTCTTTCCATAAAAATAATATGGGCTTTCAAACCAAAAATACCACATGACACTGCATGAAAAATAGCTCCATAGCCCGATCTTCAGCAGCGCCTTTCTAGAACACAATAAACCATAAGGCGCTAAACGCTTTGTTCAGATAATACGATGGATTTTTCGGTTTGTAAAGCATGGTAGTTGTAGTGCTCTGCACATAGAGTTTTCATTAGACCTACAGTTCGATTAGATGGCATTAGACTCCAAGAAGAGTCGATTGAACCGCTGCGTATATTTGGCTGACCAGCCACATTCAGGTTGGTTGTGAGCGCCTTCTTAAGCTTCATGATCTCACCATCCCTTTTCACCAGCTCCACTTGTAGCTGCACCAGTCTTTGTAGCAAACTGTTATTGGTCGATTCCCACGTCGAAGCGTCTGGATCTGCAACATTTATTGTCATCATAGCTATACATGGAAAGAGAAAGGAAACACATAATATGGAGTGAAAAGTGGCCACAATAAGTTCCATCCACCTTCCCTACTTACCTCTCCCATAAGTCGAAAAATCGCTATTATGCAACTTTTGCAGTCGAGTTTCCAACTATTCCTAAGTTATGATTAGAAATGGTCAAAGTTTAGTTAAGTTATGATTAAAGTTCTCTAAACGACATTCCGCCACCCAACACGAGAATATAATTTCATATGTCACTTCAGGAAATCAAATAAACTTAAATTACTCACTTATTTTACACATCCTTGCATGCTCATCGATAATATCGCTGCGTTTTCATTTTCTTAAAAGTTCCTGTCGAGATCGTTTCACATATAAACTCTTCGTGATCAAACAAACGCGAAAGAACAACAACATAAATGGATTCATGTTATGAAAAGTTCACAAAAGTGAAAACAAACATAACATTCAATTCGCTCTAAATTTCTCTCACGTTATGCTTTAAATAAAATCATGGCACACCTCAGTATGACAGATGAACATTATATAGTTCTGCTCAAAACAGAACTCCCACATTTTAAGAAATGGGCGATAATGCACAAATTCGTCTCGTACTCAAAAGAGGTAAACTGTCGTTTTGAAAACATCAAGGATTTCAATTGATAAAATAACAGCGAATCATTCTTCTTAAAATTCAAACAGTTCAACTAACTTTGTCGCAGCCGTTCGCTACGGCACGTGTAATGTTTCTTCTTGATTTCTGGAATCTCTCCAAGATTCGACGAGCTATCGGATGGTGGTGGTGCGTTGAAGTCATCATCGTTTCTTGTGGAGTCCACTAAAAGCAAATGAAAGAAACGAAAAGTTTTGTTACCGCAACGGCGGTTAGAAATGTTCTGGAGAAAGAAAGGTAGAAGTTTATGTTATACTAATTAAAGAACAAATTGAAAGTGGACGAAAAAAGGTACGAAAAACAAAACAAAAATCATAAGAATGTTGCGCAATTTAGGGGGAGGGGGGGGGATATTGGTGCATTCATTCATCGTTATACTTAATCATTTGCTAGTAATATCGTCAATACTTACAAAACCATTTCCGCATACCAACGCCAAGCATATGTTTTAGCGTTATGATCGCTTCGTTTATGAACTGTTTAGCTCTCCAAAAACACGCTCAACAACAACCCTAGCCACAATCGCAGTGGAAGGTTAGATGCTATTAAATGGTTTGACTCATCCAGATCTCTTTCATTGATAGGGCGCAGTTCAATATTTGTTAAATTCGCCAATCACAACCGCTACTATTAACATAACGAACAGAGACCATACGATGTTCATAATTCGCTAATCGTTCAGCATATAAAAAAACAATTTAGTTAACAATACAAGGATTAGGTGCATCACTACCGTATCGCATGCTGTACTAGCTCAAGCATTCCTGAGCAAAAGAAATACTTGAAAAACGCTCAGTTCATCATTCATGATAAATGTATACTTGTTGCCAAAAAAATGAGGTACAAAAATTAGGCCTTCGCTATGAGTGATCTGACGCAGCTGTTGGTATCAGTTACTGTAGCGTTGTTCGTGTCCCTTAAAAGCTCCCCATACCTATTACCTATGCAAAAGTCGCTGTTCTCAAATTTTTATTGTTTATTATGTGGAAATCATTACAAATTTATGTGAAAAAATATGAAAATTAAAAAAATATGAAAAAATTAATATTACCGCAGCTTATTACGTGAAAATCAAGTCCGAATTGCAGACCCCATATATTTAGCATTTTATATTCTTAAAAGTGATTTACGCCTCTATTTACAGTTGGACGCTTCAACTCTGTGCGACAGATTTTGACCAACATGAAAAGATTTTTTATTTTCGCAAAAGTCTGCAGTGTTCCCTCTTCCTCAAACCTTGAATCTTTCAAAGACAATATTTTTCACGAGCCACGTTATGGCTCTTTCTTGTTTACTTTGGAAAGTACTTCG
This sequence comes from Toxocara canis, assembly GCA_000803305.1. NCBI lineage: Eukaryota > Metazoa > Nematoda > Chromadorea > Rhabditida > Toxocaridae > Toxocara > Toxocara canis. The sequence continues at coordinate 85,153 of JPKZ01000897.1, forward strand.
ATCGCATTACTCTGAACCACCGCACCGTGGTCAGCAAACTCACCATTCTGCGCAGAAGCGAGAATTTTACGCATTTCTGGGCTGACACTTTGCTTTAATTTCGCCCTACGTGTGAGCCCACTGATCGGCCTTGTGTTTGGTTTAGGCGGCAGCTTTTGTTGGTCATCGTTTGTTGCTGTCACTCGTTGTTCTATGCGCACCTTCTGCTTCGGATGCTGCACTATCGGTGGTGGAGATTCGTCAATGCTTAGCGATTCTCTTCTGGAAGTTTGTAGAGGAAATACCCGTCTCTGAAAGAAAAGAACCGACTTGGATAAATTAACCATGCTCACCAAGGTAACAGGAAACAGCAAGAGAGAAGGAGGACTTACTGATTCGGCTAACGCAATGAGGACAAGATCAGGATGGGAATAAAGTTGGAAAGGAAACAGTAGAAATGTATATAGGAAATTGTAAAACGAGCAGAACTTAACCATTAATTTTTGGTTTTTAAGAATGGATGGGAACCCGTACAAACTTCTTACCCTCTTTTAGTATACCAACGATAATGCTCAGTTATAGCAAATGATCGCGTTGCTTGAGTTATGAATTATGTGTACTCCTGACTCAAAATATGAACTACGTGTGAATGTTTGGGGTTGGAAACAATTTTCAAATAATGGGCGCCCGATAAAAAATCTCGAATACTGATGCGACTGACATCATCGGCTGTACTGAAAATCGGAACGCCTAATTTCTCAGATCCCTGCTCCGGATTGCCGAAGTTATCCTGCTATAATATGGAAATTTTTGAAAAATGTAGACAAATGGAATCGGGTATGGATGAGGTACGGAAGACAGAGGAGGGGAAAGAACGTCGAACGCAAAGATGTCATGGTTTTCAGTCAAAGAGGTTCTCCGAAGTTTCTGCTACCCTTTCCAAAAACGCTTCATGAAGGAGGACTCATTGGTCTACAAGGAACAATGACTGTACAGACGAGTTGGGCAAAGCATCAGTAAGAAAGCTGATTGTTTCAACGTCACACTCTATATGAGTGTGCATCTTTTTATGCTAGCACTTTATGATTTCGATCTTAATCAGGACCCCCAAAAAACCCTCTCTATTGGGCGTATAATCGAATAGAAATGCTTGCGAACGGAATTTACGGCCCACTCTGCTGCAACATTACTAGACAAACCTCATTTCTGCACATTAAGCCTTTGGTTGTAATTTTGTAAAAGTCACCCGCCCTACTTGATAGAGGGACAATATTCATTTCAACTATACTCTTACTTACCATTTCGCCACAAGCAACGAGCGATGACAGATGGAAAATTCGCTTATATATTACCAAAAACAAAGTTGCATATTCTGGCATAGGTGAACGAATGCATTACATAGCGAAGTTAACGAATTTTCTACTAACATTTTTACGAAAATGCATTAAAATATCAGAATTTCCTCAAATCTGAATATGGAAAACATCGAGGTTCACTGCGAAATGATGAAGAAAGGAAAATATTTTGGTTCACTCAACATAAAAATCGTTTCAGAAGCGATTGCTTGCGATTTTGTCCAAATTTCGACTATGCGTGCGTAACTGCGCATCTCTAAAATGGTACTTGTGTGCGGAAGAAACGCAATTATATGACAATTATAAGGAAACAAAATTGCTTACACCAACAACTGAAAGTGAACTTGTCGAGTGGCAAGCGGTACAATGATGAAATCGTTTCTACAAGTATACGACTCATTATGGGCTGAAGCAAACCGAAAACACAAGGCAAGCACGATTAAATCTCGAATCCTTTATGCCCTATGTTACATTGACTTGCCTCTGAGCGCCATATGTTTATAAGGCAATCACCTCGAATTTTCGATCTCTTATGAGTTTTTGATCTGTTGCTGCGCTTTGTACTGCTTAAAATGTACGCACTACAGAAGAGCAAAAAATTCAATTATATAGTCTAAATGATTTTTCGCGTGCATTCATTTCTCTCAGTCCTGCATAAAGTAATCATTTAAAGCAAATAGAACTCCCATATAGCATTTGCATCAGCGGCGCCAGTCACCGAGCAACTAAGTAAACCGAACCTAGATTAAAGCGATTAAACAACGAAGTCCACTGTTTAACATCGTTTAACACTAAACAAAGGAAAGAGTAAGCTAGCAGCGATGCTACATCCTCGTAAACTCAAATATCGTTCTGAGAAACGGAACATCGAGTGGGTGGTTGCATGGCTGAGTCAAAACAGCAGCAATGGAAAAAAGAACGACCAGCGGTTCAAATCCACCATCCCAATGTTCTCTTCAACCGTTAAAATTCAAAATCCACGCCCGAAAAAAATAATGAGTTCTGTAAAAGAGGATAGATAGTAGAAAAAGTATAGGAAAGAATGCATTTATGAGCAAAACGACTAATATGTAATAAGCAATACCCGGTATTACACTGGTGCTGAATCAGTTTAAACAACTTTTCGATAACATTCCTTGGATTGTTGCTACAAATGATTGGAATGATTACCTTAATTAATTCAGGGGTGGAGTTCATTTCGAAGACAAATTCAGGTCCATAGCCAAATCGTATAACGTCACCACTGTTCAGCTTTGTCTTGCTGTAGACTGGTTCTCCATTGCAAACTGTGCCAGACAATGAGCCAACATCTTTCAACCAGTACGTCTTCGAGATTGGATTGAACTCAATTATAGCGTGCTGCGGTGCCAGACGATCGTCCTAAGCATACGATTAGCTACTGATATGCAACAATACATGGTAGTTGCCCATATCATATTACCTTAAGATGCTTTCCCCTGCTAAAGTCATACTAATCTGTTAAGTGGAGAGTCGCATGAACTGGTGGCTTACGAAGAGCATAAGCATAGCTGCTTAAAATTTGGACGTGATGAATTTACTTTGCTGTAATTAGGAACGCGCAATAAAGCACAATGAATTGCAAAGATTAAGGGACATTGCTGTTCTTACAGCTCACCCGTTGATGCGCTAAGCAATGTACGCTCATAATTCGTCACCCCAAACCTTGCACCTTAACCACAGCTCTGATTTCAAGATGTTTCAGAAAATGCTTAACATGAGTACATTAGATGGATGTTGTCAAAAACGGAGACTTTCATAAGACATGCCCAAATAATTACTGCATAGCATTTACAATCCAACTTTCTCATACTTGTTGCGAAGCGTTCCTGTTACAGCAAAGTAAATTCATCACGTCCAAATACATCTGACTTCTCAACTTTTTGAGTTGACTTATTCAGTTTGAGTCATAACGCTTTTTTCACGACTGTGCTCAACTGCCGAACGTCTACTTCCATTTCGGTATATGCAGTTTCGCAAGGCATATATAAACAAACAATAAAGTGATCAAGTAGAGTGTTTGCAAAGCACTTGCAATTGAAGATTCATACAGCTATCTTGGTGGTCTGATTTATGGCTTTTAAAAAGTCATGGTGCTTCCACATTGATTCAGGACGACATCAAAATGAACGAATTGGGAACCAAAAATTTTTAGTGTTGAGAACGGAAAGGTGTAGGGTAGTAACCGGAATGACGATATGGCAATCTGCAGATCCAATAGTGGTTGCTGCTCGCGATAGTGGAATCGATTGCAGACCATCTGACCAATATCTTCGCAGCATCAGTACTCACATTCCATGCAAAACTCAAAACAAAAATCTTGAATATAAACTCTTAAAATGTCGCTAAACTGTTAAAGTAACGACGTTAAAGCAAAGCGTAGTAAGACTCGTAATTGCTTTGTAAGATACGCCCGTTTATGGGTGGTTCCTTTTAGTGAATTTTTGAGAATAAAACTCCGCAAGTTACATAATTCACAGCTTTATGGAAAACAAGAGCTCGGCTCTAGCAGTAGATATGCCCTGAAAATGCATCTATTAGAAGCAGTGCATTGTGTATTTATTTCACATATATATATATACATGTATATATATATATGTATATATATATATACACATATAACTGAGTTCAGAGCGAAAATAATAGCAGACAGGTACAAGTAGAAAAACGCACAGAAAGAAGGCAGATTCACAAAACTTATTTGTAGACCTCAGATTATAAAAGTAAGAAGTAGCATGTAATAACGTAACTCTCCTTCATCGTTTACAGTAGGGACTGAGAATCAGCACTTACAGTGTATGTCATAGAAAGCATTCGACGAAAAAAGAAACCAAACGCGTATAACTTTTTATATGATCAAAGCACAAATGCATGCCAGTCTAAATATGTCTATTTCTTGAAAAAGAGAAAGGTTATGTTTAGTGCTCACAGCTGCCGGTGGACCACTTCGACCGGAAGCTAGTCATTACGGTATCGATTTTGATGGAGCGCAGCGACAATTTGTCGAATTCGTAATGGTGCCAAAAAGGACGAGAAAGCATTTCCAACGTTGGACCAAAGACTTTTGAAGTGCAAATAATTTTAGCTTACATCGAATACAAACGATCACCGGTTCTTTTCGCCTCCACTAGTCGTTCATTTTTATCAAGAAGTACCCCGAGCGATAGAATCTAGACGTAAATACAGTGCTAACTTATAGATCAAAACCCGAAAACAAAAATCCACTGAATATAACACCCTGTTTAAGTTTTCTTTCTATACTGGTATGGCGAAAACAGTATTTGCGTCTGCTATTCTCTTCAACAGAAATAAGACGGTGCACAAGGTAGTAAAGGTAATTTCACATTCGCAAGCCATCATCTATACGAAATCTGCTATCCGCTACCAGCCCAGTATAACGAAAACTATTGTTTCGTTCTTTAGACAATCAGAAACGCAGCACGCAAGTTGTTCCTTGGATACTTGCTTATTTCATCAGATGGGCTATAAAAGCAGCAGTGTCCAACAGTTACTATTGTCATTCTCGCTTAGATTTTGCCTACTACAAAAAAGAGAAAAAATCGAGTGCGAATGCTTGCTGAGAAGCTAGCAGGGCGCGTTTGAAGGGAATGACCTATAAAAGCAGCCAACTTTAGCAGCAGATCACAAATGATGAAAACGGTAAAGTGCGAGAACATCCCCTCGTACAAATCGTTTACCAAAGACCGATCTGATCGGTCTAACATTCAGCTTGATCAGTCGTGAAATGTTTAAAAATTCTTTTCTTCTTGAAGGTTATGTAACTTCCCTCCACGGTTGATTACTCTAAAAATGGATATAGGAGGTGTTACTGACGTCGATTATTTTTGGCATCACAAAGTTCGAATTGAATCCAATCCCTTTTCTAGCCGATAGATAGCTGCTATTTCACGAGAACAGGGCGAAACACGTTTAATTTGCATGAAAAACAGCATTTATTTCACGAAAAGCTCTTCAACAAACATAAGCTTACTGCCCTGGAATTTCAAGATGTGGTCACGAACTCGGCCTCGCCATCTCCGCGATCTTATTTTTTCCTCGCTTTTTCGTTCTTGTTCCATCACTTTCTTTCCAGGTTTTTTTTTTCACTTTCTTAATCGGTTGCGTCTTCTGCATGATGCGGAGCTACTAAATGGGAGTGGTGGAAGAGGGTACAATCATATACTTTCTAGAATCCAGAGAAGGTTTGAAATTTCTCCTAAACTCGACTGGAATCGATAATCGAGCCCATTAGCCGTTTGGTTCAGAAACAATAGCAGTAGCATTCCGAGCAGCTTTTTTGATGAAGAGCAAAGAATGATGACTTCGTAAACGTCGACGATAAAAGATCAAAAGAGGTGACAGCAATACGATACAGATGGCAAATTCCGTATTTGCTATATCTTAGGTTCGCTTCTATTCTATTCCTTATACTCGCCTATACTTCTGAAGTCGACCATATAGCTGGAGTTCAGAAAATGGTGATGCTTGTTAGGCGATGGGAATTGTTAGGCAGCCATCCATCACAGCGAACGTTTAGCTCGTCACCGGTTACTACGGGCAACATAACAAATGCGATTCATATGCGCAACTGCATTACTTGCGTGCAGTGGACTCTTTTACTCGTTAACGAACAACTGTAATTTTTGCTTCATTTGCCAATCGAATTGCTATACAATCATTATCAACAAAAATTACTGCAAAATCAATAACTGGTTGACATCTGTTACAAATATTTTATGCGAAATCAATGCTTCGACACCTTGCCCCTCATCGAATCGAATCGAATCTCTCATTTAGTCGATAGGCAACGACTACCTTTACGACCGTACAAAGATGATAAAAATGCGATACAAAGGTGATACAAAAGAAGACTATTCACTTCCAGATTTGCACATCATTTATTCAAAAGGATCGTTCACTTAAGTATAAATTTTTTATCTCCACACGACATCTTTACATCACAACGCATCACTACTCAAGCTGAAGGCAATAGTATGTTGAGGAAAGCACTCGCCCGATATCTCATCGTTTTCTGCCAGTATTTTGTCCGGAGTTTCACAGGTGCACATCTCGCACCTCATTCGGTCATGTGTTGTTTTTCCCAGCATATCATTCAAATTTTCATTAACTTGGCCGTCTTTCATCTTCGTGGCCAATATTTTAAAATTCCGTACTGTTCATTGTTGAAATATCTCCTCAGCTGTAGTTGGCTTTGTGTTCCACAATTTGCTCGAATTTTTTGAGGTTGTGAATGACTCTGGTTGAGCGGTTTGCAACTCGTTGCAGTACTTTAAGTTATTTTTTTGTTGTTGTCGCGTTGATGGACAGGAATAATTTGATTTCAGGAATTACACAGGCGTTTATTAGCATGATCAACTTTTCGTATTTATGCAGTGATCTATGTGAAAAGCGCAGACGCAAAGTGGGGCGTCAACAGCTATCAAAAACTTCGTAATAATTCCATGCGGAACTACTTTGGAACAGTGTTTCACGGGTATCGACTTTGTTACGTAGTGACCTTGGAAAAAAGTTGGAAGCGGGGGATAAAGAGGAGGAGGGAGAAGGGCTAACGGGAGACAGAGGCTAAGATGAAAAAGTGAGAAGAGCTGCACGTCTGCCTTTGGAGGGAGGGAGGGGGGTATAGGGAGATATGCACATAATTAGAATTTGTCTGTCTTTTCGTTTAGAGAGAGCAAAAAATTGAAATGGATCTACGTGGGTGAATCCGGACAAGGTTCTATAGATGGTGGATAAATCTATTTTAGCTCTTGTCAATTTGTGGGTTTCAAGACCCACTATTTTAAGACGTTCACTATATTCTTTCAGAAATCGATGTATTTCCTCGATGCAAATGTAATCCTTTTTTAAGCGCAAGTGGAATACTTTAAGTGCACGGTCAAGTAACGAGCAAATATAAATTTTGAAAACAGCTTTCTAAAACTTTCTAAAACTTTGAAAACTTGCAAATATCATCTCTTTGGCTCGCCAGAGGTCTCAGGCGAGCCAAAGAGATGATATTTGCAAAAGGTTGCTTATATAATACTACTCTTGTGGGACTTAAACAATAACTCGGAATCAGTAACGCCTAGATCATGACCACAGTCGGAAAATGGTAACGTCAAGTTTTTATGAACATAACAACGCGAATCGTTACATCGACCATCACGAAGAACAATGCATTTAAGGACTGGAATGGGAAAAGACAATTTAAGTGACCAGTCACGTATCCAAGTGCTTCCTAAGAAACGGCACATTTTCAACATTAAATGAATTTTTTTTCTTTTTAGATTTAGATCTTTAGATAAATTCAGAGACATTTATATAAGTAGTCATTGTATGAATTTAAATCTTCGGCATAGAGCTTAACCTGCTAGGCTAGGGGAGGACGATCGGGAAGTCACTGATATATAAATGAGAATGCAAGCGGCCCAAAACTCTGCCGGCTATATGCGACCATTTCATCCGGGTAGGTGTTTTACCTCCTTTCACCACATTAGTCATATAATCAAAGTTTCTTTATCAAAAATCAAGGTGAACGAAAGGTGCAGGTGCAGAGTGGGCTAATTTTTAGCAGTTCCACTCAATTCAATTTACATTACGGAAACCAGTTATAATTTTTTAGATTAACCGCTGTCGAATGGAAGCTGTTTCGAGTATGCTTAAAAAGAGTAGCCAAGGAAGACAGCCTATGCAGAAACTGTTTTAGCTAACGTTAGCATTCCTTTCTAAAAAATCTTCCGTCATTTCTTCAATAGCTTCAACTTTAACGTTATTTGAATATTGGTTGGCTAACAGCCACGCAGTCAAATACACAAGAGTTCCGCCTTCAATAAATTCTCTTGACACTCTTCAGTGATAAACACAAATACATTATCAGAACATTATCAGAATCTAATATATAACCGCAAAATGTTCGTGAGTACAATAATAAGCTGAAATGATACTGTGCAATGAATGGAAAAATTTTGAAGACTAGTCCGCTAGCAAACTTTGCAAAAATCTGCACTTCATTCAGACCACATATCAATCTCTTTCGCAAAGAGTTCGAGTAGTTGTTGATGCTCAAGTACCTCTCTGGCGCTACCTAAAAAAAGTGATCTCACTTGGTGAGGTGGCACCATAAAGTGGCTGCTTACTCGGTCAAACGTTTAACTAGATGTTGGAAAGGTTGAAGTGAATTTGAACGACTTCTAACAGCGCAAACGCTTATCATATTAAAAGGTCCGCCAAAAGCTGTTCCTGACTGCTAAAACTTCACGACTTTCGGGCTGCAGCCCTCCTATCAGTGATCTGAAGCTCCGCTTCTAACGTTTACAAGGAAGATAGAGCAGCAGTGAACCGAGTAAATATCTGACGCAACGCTCTATTATCGATCGTGTTGCAGCGTCTTAAAAAAACGTTTGATCGGCTTTTCAGCAACGCAAAATGTCGTCAACGAGCAATGTGATCAGAGCACTCTCGTAATGCAGTGAGAAGTTGCACAGCTGTCCAAATACGAGCAAGCGATTGACTACCATCGAAGAGTGCAACTTTGAATCCGTATGGTCATAGTCGTTATGCGGACGGGACGAAGAGAGTGATCTTCATGAACATTCCCACTTTGGTGCAGTCTCCACAACAGCAGCTATGGTGAGATCGAGATAATAGTTCGACACAGATTAGAGATTTGTCACTAAAAGTCCCACGTCATGCATCGGAACGGCTTTAAACTCCTCCAATATGCTTTGGTTTTTCCTACAAAATCCTAATAAAATGAGTAACACGCATTCGACTTGAGATGAAATCAATGAGCCTTGATTTGTTATGATAGCCCGAGAAGACGAGGTGAAACGAGAACGAGAAGCAAACGCACAGAAAATAACAGTCCAAGACTTTTGCCATCTCATGAGAGGGGCGAACGACTTCCAAACAAAATCAAAAGAATGACTGTTACCTTGTAAAACTTATACCTGAGCTCAGCACTGCTGGGAAGATTATCTCCTGCATATATCGTAAGCGTTTCCTGGAAGGTCTCGAATTTATCGGATACTGCGTTCGCTCGCATAGATGACGAAGCAGATAGTGCAACCAGAAAACGTTGCTTCGAGGTTTGAATTTGCTTCAGTTGTTGCTGCAAAGCAATGATGTTGCTTTGCAGCAACAACTGAAGCAAATTTTTCGTACCATGCTGTACTGCGCACAGTAAAACACGCACGTTAAACAGTTTTAAGCCGGTTTTTTTTCAAGAAGAATTACAGTGAATCAAAATGAACTTTGAAACTACATAGTATCCCTACCACTTCCGGGAAAAAAACATAGTACGTTATTGGTAGTGCAAAATACACTATTGCTGCGGAGCAAACAATTTTTGAGCAGTCGATCACAACCCTCAATGAGTTTACGAAAGTTCACCTCTGGACTCTCTCGGAGCCAATGATCTGCCGGTGAAGGAAGGATAGCGACCTATAGTTTACATACCTGATAGAAAAGAAAAATGATCGCCTCATTTTCTCCACTTCCTGCCTATGATCGCTATTCTTCTCAAAATCAGCAAATCACAATATTACTGTTTCACATAATATTATTTCTCACATTCGACATACGAAAAAATAAACTGAATAAGCACTTCTCTCTGGTCCCATTTCATTTCAATAGCCATCTCCTTCAATTACAGGGGGAATTTTGAAGATGCAGGATGTTCATTCAATAGACACTCAGTATGCGATAAAAACTTGCCATTATTACCGTTCATCATCCAAATTTAATAGGTGTTCAAGTTTCTGTCGGACTGTCTCAGGTGGCTAACAATATACCCTACTGACTTGAAAAGCCCATTTCTGAAGGTATTACTCTAGAACGCTATGAATTTTACACCCGTCCTTGCCCCGCTCAACACAGCAGCAAATCCTTAAGAAATGCAAGGGGTGAATGGATTTTACACTGGAAATACAGTACAGAAAGGCCGAAAAAACACCCATTCCCATTTTCTTGAGCAAACTCACCTCCATAACTAACGAAGTTTACAGCCTAGGGAAGCGTTGCGCTGAGTGAATATAAGGGTATTTTGTGCATCCGAAATTCGTGAGCGAAACCTCACGCAGCGACATGGAACCTCGGTTGCATGTTTGTATGACAGTAATGCTTATGAGTTGAAAAGCTCAAGAGCAACGAGAAAGTGACTAATTTCCGACGTTTGCAACAAATTTAGAGGGGACAAACACATCCAAGAAACTTCGATAATGGAATTCTAGATGGTGACAACAATGAAATCTTGTAAACTGAAATACACTTTTGCAGCAAACCCGTTCTCTTGTTTCATCATGCGATAAATTTCAAACTGGTAATCCCCCACGCCACTGAAGAGATCTTCATCAGCGGCAAGATCCGTTCGTATCACAGCTCGTCCTGAAACACACAAGATCCGTAATAGCTGCTATGAATGATTTTCAAGATGATTGCTTTCAAAATGAGGAGATGCTATAGAAGGAGGATCGTTTACTTATGAACAGTTCAAGGAAAGCTGGCGCTTAAAATACCATAAAGAAACGTATGAAACGTAAAGAAGATGAGTAACACAGAAAAACTATTCAGGCAGACTTCGAGTAACACAGAAAAACTATTCAGGCAGATATCAAAAATCTTTTCACATCCAAAAGTCCCAATCCCTTTCTGTATGAATTCACGAAGACTCTTTCTCTCAATGACTTTTTCGTCGCCAATGAGCTGCAATAATTGTTGTTTGAGTGATGCAGGGACGATGTGTTAATGCCCAATGCTATTTCTTTGCGCGATTTGCTGGTGAATAATGTTATACTTGTATGACAATGAATAGCGCTTTTTGTAATGGTGGTAACTTGATTTCTATTTTATGGTGCAGAGAAACACTTGATTTCCGTAAAAGTTCTCGTTAGTTCCAAGAATACGATAATTTTATATCGTTCTTTGAAGACGTTTCAGCATCGGCATTCTCCAGTTTCTCGTTCGCACATTATATGACCGTTAAAGCCAATAATTCCCTGTAATAGAATCTTGTCAAAGAACGAAATACATATGATGAGCGTCTAGCAATTCGAAAAAAAAAATATCTAGAAATGCCTTCCTGGTTTATAAAAAACATATCTTCCTGGTTTAAGATCAACTAGATTCAGTTCTGAATCCGACTGCTTATCAGGCCGATCAAACCGCTTATTTATTATAAGGAGTTTTGTCCAGGCGTCAAAAAAACTCCACACTATGTGAATGACGACACTGCAGAGATGAATAGCGAATGATCTGATCGCTACCTGGAAGCATTCGAAAGCAATATCCGCGTCTCTCGCAGTCTCGACCTCGCTCTTTCGATTAAACATTTTCCTTGCTCGTTTCGTCGTCATTGTTTTGCTGCTTGTTTTCCGACGAATCACAGCCGCTTTACAACTAAATCGTTGCGCCTGTTTCCAAAGAAAAAGCCAAGAAATAAATGATAACCACCTTCCTGCAAGCTTATTTATAATCATTAAACGGTCTAAAAATTTGCATAAACGCACAGTTGGTAAGATGTGGTCTTCGTCATGTAGATATTTGGCTGCCAGATCACTACTCTATAAACTGCCAAGGAAGAAAGTCAGTTTGTGCCAGAGGGTGGGTGGGGAGGAGTGGGAGAGAAGGGGGTAGATGGGGGATGGGTAGCAGGGGGAGGGGGTCAGAAGAGGAGTTGAGGTAGAAAAGGGGGTAGGAGGGGAGAAGGGAAACGGTTGACACGATATGCGTTTTAGCGATTTCACCGAGCAGGCCAGCTGGCTTCATAAAATAGCGGCAAATAATTAAAATTCACAATTTAGCAGACCCAACCGCTCGAACAAATCTTTCGTCAACTATTTGTTATTTTGCCATTCGGCCTGCGAAGGAAGAAACACGGCCGGCTTAGATTGTACGAAAACTTCTAATACACTTAAAATGCCTGCAAGCTCCTTCAAGAGCGATGGATCGATTTGAGGTTTTCTACAGCTCGTTCTGAGATGTCCTCTACATACCTAACAAATTTCCTAACTCTCATTCGGAGTCACTAATCATTAGGTTCATTAACATGACGTTATTCTCGAATGGGCAGTGCTAATCATAGAAAGACACTCATAAATACTCAAAACAACCATAAAAATTAGCTCTGCATGTGCACGTTCGCCAAAACGAATGAAAACTGAGGCATTTAAGCTTGCTAGAAGATTAGCTCGGCTTCCACGCATGTCGTTAAGCTCATAAAGGGAATGTCGGCTCAGATTAACTTTCCCTTCTATTCTCAAAGTGCAAATTTCCACTTGTGCAATGAAACTGTGGTGCGGTGGAATATCACCATCTTCACTACTTTGAAGTGTTGAATGGTGCCTTCTCACCTCTCCATCTCACACTCGCCCTCCATCCTTAAGCAGGAAGAACACAGTGCACAATTGAAGATTTAGTAATGACAAAATTTTGAAGAAGGTGAACGACGCGATTGACTAAGGTTGTTTATTGCGTAATGCACAATAATGGACTCGAATCAGAATGGACTTATGTCTTCGTCAACGGATTCAATAAGCGACCTGAAGGTACGCCGGAGCTTTTTTGACTTTAGGGTACACTGAACCCCTTTTGTTGGTGCTTGAGATTATTCAGATCCCATCAATACCAATTCCCCTACATCGTACGGCTCTCCACTTTTTGCACAGATGAGGGAGGCAATAAGCGAAGAAAGCTTTACCGGCTCGAAGTATCTTGTCCACCTAGTCATTTGTTTTTTGTCATTCGTCTCCATCGCGACTGCCTTCATGTAATGACAATGGCAGCAAGTCAATCTAAATCCACTTGATCATTTCTGTGTATGCATGGCGCTATCCTTGTTGGCCAATTACATAAGCCTTTAATAAACGTTCTCAAAATACAATGCACAGCCAAGTGGTTTGTTTTGCTCGTAGGCATGCGGGCATATGACACCGAATAATGATTCAAACAACATTAGTAGAGCACTGTCCGTATTCTTGTAGGCGAATATAGTAATTTAGGAAGTTTATTAGAATATTGCATTTGCGACAACACGTTTGCGACACCAGCGTCATAACTCACAACTCAATGCACGTGCACCGAATTCAAATACGCACCAGTCGGGAAATCACATAGTTGAGAAACGCTCTCAAAATCAAAATATGCTCCTTAAAGTTCCTATTTTGGAAGGCTGTTTCTATGCGTACGGCGAAGAATTGTCACTTCGACGAAGAAATAAAAACAGAACTTTGTATCGCAAGAAGCTAACGTTGAAAACGTTTGATGTAGAAGGTCAACGAGCTGCAAAAATGAATTAGTAGTTTTTCTTGGGAGGCACTTTAAGTCGTATTAAGAAGGGAATGTTTAAAGCATTGAAAATTTCGACCGTCAACCACACCTACTCATTTCGGGTCTTTAAGTTAGTAGAACGATAGCTGTAACCAGATTCTGGTACGTTATAGGCTTATGCCTCACAGGTTACCTGTTGTGCATGCATCTGATCCTTTCTTGTAGCAATTTTACTCTCGCACATTTCATTCCATGCACGGCGTATTCTCAACAAAAAAAGCCATAACAATCACATTCCGTCACGAAATCATGAAAATGCTGTGGAACAACGGCTAACAAATAAGTTCGAAGTAAACGATAAAAGGAATGTGATAGATTGTTAAGCAACTTCTGTGAGCCATAGGGAAATATAACAAGCTTAATTATAGTTTGTAACTGAATCCGATTCAAATTTTCTACCGAACTAATCAGTTCATATAAGCTATGTAAAACATGATAAAATAGTAATGCAACAATGACGTTCGTCGTCCTCAGCAATGATCTCAAGTAAGAAATTACTTTATGTTTGGAGATGTTTTCGAAGCACATGACTCTATTTGATTAAAAACAACATGAAATTTTTATGAATTTGGAAATCCTAATAAAGTGGCTAATGAAAAGTTTCCAGTTATTTTAACATGGACGTTTCGGCATGGTGTGAATTTTGATAAATTCTCGAAATTTTTATCTATCGATACGCTAAATTCGTTTTCTGCAAATAAATCCAATACATATACTATCGTTGAAGCGCGAACTAATAAATAAAACAGCGAAAACCAGCTTTGCTTATGCAAATTTTTTCACTATTCTATGCTAAGCCTTCTAATAAACGGTCAAATCTAGAAAGTGAAACTCTCGGCTTGCACCCTTGGTGAAATGAATAAGAAGGAATGTATTTCAGGGAGCTTACATAGCGGGGTGACGAGTCACAAAATTCGGCACTTCAAAAACGGTGTATGTCCAGACTCCTGGAAGGTAGATATGACTGCAAGATGGTTGCGAAAGAGAAACAAGCGGGAGGGGGAGGAAAAGAGAGGGGGAGGGGGGGACACAGCTTACCCACCTAGAAGAAAGGCATACAAATTTCGACACTTCCAAGCATGTCTGTACGAAGCAAAATAAGCTTACTGTTGAGAATTTATGATAAGTGCACATACACTGCTCTACAAGAAGTGTCTGTAATTCAAGTAAAAAGAAGAAGCAATTTTCGACAATAGACAACCGTTATCGTTCAATCGGTATCTCATCGAAACACTTGCAATCGGCAGCACCCGTTTCAGCATTCGTTACCGTATGAATATAACAATAGCCACCTTCCAATCCCTATAACACATCTAACACTTTACTGAACGCTTCCATCAAAAATAAGTACATGTGCTACTTGTACATAAATGCATATCGTATATATCAAGCACACGCATAGTACAATCCAAACTTATTAAAATTGCATTAAAATGTGAACGTAACTTCAAATGTCTGTCGAAAAGTAAAAGAGCAAAAAAAGGAATAAAAATACAGAAGAACATTATATCGGCTTTGGATGAATCATACAGGATGACTAATACTCGATGAACAACGCAAACGCTGCGCTTTTGCTCAATTATCACAAGTCAGGAAAACGTTTAATGTTTTTCTACATTTCATAGTCGTAATATCCGCAATACACTCAGCAGAATAAGGATTTTTCAGTTTGGAAAATTCTAAATATTCGAAATCAAAGGCAGTCACGCAGGAGAGCTATTTTCTTTGCGCAACTTTTGCTGTTGCGACAATTTTTTAGCGATATTTCGGCCAAAATTCGGCTTCGTGAGATGAAAATTCCGCCACTGTTTAACAAATCATTAGGCGCGTATAGTGGTCCCAAAGCGTTCTACTAGTGAGGATTAATTATACCTTCAAAAAGCGGACAAGACCATCTCCTAGGAGGCACAAGAGGAAGGATAGTTGAATTTTTTGACGTGCCTTCAATCACGGACCAATAGACGGTTGAATCAGAACAAGCATTCGTCAGTGTCTCTAAAAGACAGCCCGATTGGGCGGTAAGCGTTGAGCAAAAATTGTTGCTGATTAAAAGTAAACAAGGATAGGAACACTTTTGAAAAAAAAAAGTATGACCGAAAGAAGTTACGAAAAAGTTTTTATGTGAATCAAGAAAACAGCAAAACATGAATACAGATGAACGAACCTGTGCTTTGCAAGCGTCACTACACAAGTGCTGCTTTTGAATGCAAGGCGTTTTGTCGAGTGGAGGCCTATACTCGTGACATTCGCATCTAAAATCACGCCCGTCCCATGCGGTACAATGCCCGTACCAAAACGAGTCCTGTTTGCATATTTCATCGCATGCCCGGTGGTCATTACTCTGGCACCCGTATCTGAAACGAAATCCACTTGACGTTTCTCGTATTTCACTACTTACTGAATACGAAAAAATATATATACTCATTGTATATACGCTAACTGATCACAGTATATATGGATACTGTGATCGGTGCTGTTTACACACCTGGTAGGCTGACAGATCCAGGTATTTCGGAGACGAAAATATTCTTCCATATGGATCCGCCCAACATTTTTCATAGTGGTCCCGGTATCGTGTGACGCAAACAGATTATTCTTCTTCTTTAAACTTATGAAGTTCGTTATTTCATACGGCTCAAGAGCAGATTTCGAAATCGAAGAATTGTTGTTTTAAAGCTACTTTTTTATCCACATCACAATGAATTTACGACTCCCCTCATTCACTCCCATAGATAACCCCCCCCCCCCCCCCCCCCCCCCCTCTCCTCAGTCAGACGAAACAGCCGACTGTGAGCCGAAAGCCAAATTCCAGTTGAGTTTTAGCATGCCCCGCCCAAAAATAATTATAAAAAGGATGGAAGGCAAAAAAAGGAAGAAAAGTAAAAAATTGGCAAAAAAAAATCAAATTACGAACTGCGGAAGCAGAAGGTGAAGAACATATTAAATAGGCTCATTCGCGATCTCAGTTTTCTGAGTAGACATACAATAAGCGAATGAATACAACGAATTCTGTAAAATGTTCCCTACAACCAACACTAAAGAATTTCTGATCGCTTTCAGATGAATATACAAATATCACCTTTCATGGGGATAAGTTCTTATGACAGAACTATATTATAGAAGTTTTTGGCCGCTCATCTAAAAGAATGGGCGGTTTTTCGAAGTTCTCGCGTCTGTTTATTTTTAAACTCTAAACGTACCTTTTCAGTGTACGTGCATATATTGTGCGCAAAGTGATACATCTATTGGCAGCTGTGAAACAAGTCTTGAATTATGAATGAAATTTGCACTTCCACGGAGACCAACTAACTATTCAACCCCATAAGAGAAATTAACGGTCCAAAAAGGGAACCAGAATGCTCTAAAGGAAGTTCATTTCAAGCGCACAAAGTCTGTTTATTTTATTTCATTTAGTATTATTACGATGCACGTCCCTCTCATCATAGTCGAACGAGAAAAACATGCAGAACACGGCGTTCACTTCTGAAACTCTTTCTCTCTTTCTCTCCCTCTCCCTCTATATATATATATATTTATGTATACACATAACTCAATATTATAACTTTACACTGCTCTCATAACCGCATATGACGTTGGTAAACCCCCTTCACGCCATATGCCTCTTTTGCAGTACACGAGAGTCTCCACTCCTACAACAGTAGAAGAAGTGCAAAGCAGCAAACGCACAACGGATTTTATTTTCTAAACACAAGTGTTTGTCAGTCTCATAAACGTGCTCAGATGATGAGACAACATAAATTATAAGAATGAGCAGAAAGAAGGGGATATTTTTGAATATGAACATAAAAGAATGAACAAGGACGTTATAAAAGAATGAACAAGGACGTTATATTACGTGCAGTGATAGGCACAGTAATTCCTTTCGCATAAGGCTCATGACGAGAGTTCAGGAAACTTAAAACAGTAAATGTAATGTGTATTCCGCAAGAAAAAAAATAAAATTTGCTTTCATACGTTTCATGATCCATAACAGTTTGGTCGCTTCACCGAGAAACGAAATCATGAAATGAGTATGAAATGTGATTGATAAAGAAATATGGAATGCGAAAAATTCGTGAGATGACTGAAAAACGATTGATGACAACCAATGGTTCAAAGAGGTACTACTAAATAGACATGTTTGGGCGAAACCAAAGTAAAAAATACGCATACGCTAAATAAAGAAGACGAACGACAAATTGTTCCACAAGCAGTTATTTTAAAATGCAACCCTGATTAACAATATTCGACGGAGAAAAGTTTCGAAACGACGAAAACCGAGGCGATGGCTAATTCTTACGGATAAGGGAAAGTGCGCATCAGAAAAACCGTTTGAAACTTGCTCTCCTAACCAGTGATGACTGCTTTTATTAGGGTCGCGCATAAGATCAAATTAGTTTTGAATGGAGAAATGCATCAACACAGTACAGATGGTGTGCCAGTTCGAAAAGAAATCAAACAAAAAACAATATGAATTTTCCTGCTGAAGTAGGACATCATTATGTGGGCTAATTTTACACAATTTCCTCGAGATTTTGCTACAGAGAACTACCGTCACTTTGGACACCATCCTCGGAGCACCGATAAAATTGATCACTGATCGAATGAAGCTACGAATTGTCCTGGAAGTCATTCGTCTCATTCTAGCTACCGCTAAAATAACATCGGATAACCGAAGTCGCTACCTTCCGTTTGGATTGCTGGCTCGCGTGAGTGGTTCCGGAAGAATTAGAATGATGAACGCAGCAGCAAGAATGCATAAGCACGCACGTTGTATTGTTGTGTGAGCGAAGAAGAACAAGAGCATTGGCATGGCGGTTGTGCTCTACCCGATCGTAGCACCGATCGTTGCTGTTGCCCTTGGCTGGTCGCCGAACCAGCAGCAAACTGTTGCGATTGCAACGCTTGCTGCTGACCATGAGTGCAACAACGCTACACGAGGAGCGAATTGAACAACAAATCACACCCATACACACACACACCACCTACACCAGCACGCCGCGGTCGCGCACCTCTACATACCGCAGTGCAGTTCCATCTTTCAGCACGTCTGTAAAACTCTGTCTTCTTTAGATGAATATTCACTGAGCTGTCATCCTCGTTTTCTTTCTTGAATTGTCGATGGTCGATATTGGCTTGTTGAGAGCGATTTTGTGCGAACGCTGCGTGCAACGTTCCACCCAGCAGATATGGTGCTATTTGTCTTCCATTTTCCGAAACGATCCTGAATATTTCAGTACGCCTGATAACTCATTTTGTAATTCCGCCTTGAATTTATAAAGTGCGCTCGACGTATTATCGCATCAATCGTCAGAAGCAAGACGAAAAATTCAACTGAGTTCATCTTATTTTACCTCTTTGTTGTGAGTTTATTTCTCAGAGGTATTACTGTCAATTTTTCAACACATTTTAGCACAATTCCATACCTTACATGGTTTCGTCTCTTGATTCACTTAAACGGCATCCTGTCGTACATTTTGCAGATCGCCAATCCCTATCCATCCTCACCAACACAATAATTCTCCGCAGATCGGCACTTTGGGCCATACGCTGGCCTCGTGCATTCTTTATGCGAAGCACGGCCAGTCTGATTGTGTGCGTGTTATTTGATGCTAATTATGAGTAATTTCTTTCGTGTCTTTTCTACCATAATTGTTTTTCTTCTTTTTTTTCTACCGTAAGCTTGCTTTTCTGAAGAAGTTATCCAAAGCTTGTTCCTCCCTCCCCTCTCTATCTCTCTCCGGATTTTTTAATAACACAGTAGCTTCGTGTCTCTTTAGAATGCATCAATCTTTTCATGCTGATGCCATCTTTAAGTTTTTTTTCGCCTCCCTCAGTGTCTAGTTTCCACTGCGGTCGCCACCATAAAATGTGATTACATCTCGTGGCTCAGTTCCGACAATCGCCGTTCCCAATCATCAAATTCATTCCCACGTCATTTTTAAATTTTTTTCATCCGTTATTTCTCATTTCGCCACTTTTGCTTTCGGTATTCTACCTTTTTTGTCTCGCATCTCTAATTTACCATTTTTACGCCTGCATTATTACGATGCCCATTTAATTTCCATATTATTTTAACGTTTTTTTGATCCCTTTTCGGCGCATTGGTATATGAATAGGCCTGAGAGCTTCATCGATGTACGTTTTTTCTCAAAAATTCTTTTATTTATTTGTTTTTCTTTAGGCTGAACAAGAACGTAAAGGACAACAATTTCATATGGCTTTGTGGTGTGCCGAAAATCTCCGTGATTGTAGGGTTAGTTTTGATCTTTTCAATGTTCTGTTTATGCTGCTTAAAATTGAGTACCTATTTATCTAGCACTTTTACCTGTTGGCTATTTTACAGCAACGATGCGGTCGTAAATCAATTGTCGGCCATGGAAAGAAGTGAAACCTAGCAGTGATGTGCCATCCATGGATACTTAAGAAACAATTCCCGCATACATATGTCGAATTTCCATCCCAGAAAATTTTCGACAATGCTTTCAAGTGACATTCACGATTCCCTATCCTGTTACGCAATATAAACTGGAACGTTTATGTGAGTTTTTCCTTCGTCAAAACCAGTTCCATGAACTTAGAGAAATGCTCAGAAAATTATTTGAAAATTGTCAGCAAGAAATGATGGCGATATTTAGACCGTTGTTGTATCAAACAAGCAAATTATTAGCTCTAGTTGGGCTATCGGATATTGGATGGATTCGGGATTTCATTGTAAATTTGGCACTTGTATACTTTTCGTGCTCGAATGGACGTTTTTATGCGCCTCCTGCTTTGCAGACCGCTAATCAACGTATTCCCTATTGTCATCAGCGTTTAAGAGTCGTTTCCTACTTTACAGTGTGTCCTGCGCACTCTTCTATCTCACGGAAGTCTACCAATGCTGCGTTGCCTTTAAACGCCCCATTGAATTTTTCCACCTTCGAGATCTTTGCGTTCCACGTGACTGTGTGGTAAATTAAAGCTGTGTTTTGTTTACTGCTATCCTCTAAGCACTGAACCAATGCGGTGTATGAAAATATGAATAAACGATTGTTTTGGGCCTGGAAGGATGAAGGATTGGCGATGACGACGACGTCAAACGAGGCATCTCGTCTCTTCGACGGTCTTCTGCGTCAGTATGTTTCATGGGCAGATTGCGAGCATTTGGGTGGCATCGAAAATACAATCAGCGCTTTACAGAAAGCCGATTCAGATGCGAGTAAGTAGTGAATGTTTAGTTCATGCGTAGCTTACTAATTTATTGTCACAACTTTTAGAGTTTATGGAAAAGAAGTTGTTTAATTTGCGTTGCGATTTTGCGCAACGAATGCCACTGTGCATATCTGTAAACCTCCCTTTTATGTTCCCTGGCTTTGTTTTGTGCCATCCATACACCAGCACACATTGAGTTTAGTTAAATTCCTCTATTACGGTAGGCAGTTCGAGTTATAGCATCCATAAGAGGCGACCATCAAAGTTAAATAATACGGATGCCTTGTTTTCCGACCGCACTTGTACATGCCGCACGTCGGAACGTGTTACGACAGTCTCTTCGATTCTGACAATCTCTTCTATTCTGGTAACCTACCCAACAACTCTTTTGCTTTTTACGAAGCAAACGCGGTGAAGGATACATATGTATATATATATATATATATATTTAAACATTATGTATATATATATGTTCTATAACTTCTGTCGTTGGCTACTGGGCGGGATTGCCAAATGGCTGCGCATTTAGACACCTCAACGCTTGCGCTTATCAGCGTCAATCTTTTTTCACTCTCTTTTTGTAAGTGATTCTGTAGTATATCTATCTAAACGGTAGTCATAAACTTATTTTGCCATTCTTTGCAGCAGTTCGATGACGAAAATTTCCGAGCTTACAATCGCTCTACTTTGTCAAATTTTTAAAAGATTTTTCTCATTTCAAAGCATATTGATGTTTTGGCTTTAAAATACTCAGATCGTTATATTTAAGAGTCAAAATTTGTTAGATCCCTTCGGCAGATTTTTTCTCATTCTTGTTTCATCTCTACTAAGCATTATCTTGCGTGCTTGTATAGTGATGATGAGCCAGAACGTCAACGCACACATTAACGTTCATTTTTATCCTCCATTTGTCCTGTTCGTGAACAAACTACCTCTTTAGGTAATAAGGCAATTCACACTGACTTATGAGTTTGTTACTTCCCCAAAAAACTTCCTGCGTAACTCCGTTAGCAGATGCACCTATATGTAGATTTATCCATTGCCATATTTTCTGAGAAATGTTGTGCTCGATAACGTTTGAATGCTATTTCGGTAATGAGTAGAGTGCTGACACTTGGTCTCGAAGCGATGGGAACAGCGCGCTCCGTGGCGTTGGACGAAGCGTACCGTAATGATATAGAGCAACTTGTAAAAGACGCAAATGCATCCGGAAATGAAAGGGAAAAGATGCACGCGAGAGCGATAAGTCTATTTGCAAACGGGTACGTTATTTGCATCCGCTCGTAAGCTATTTTAATTGACTGTAGTGTCCTGACTGAGCAAGTCGTTGGCGAAATGTAGTGCAGTAAAATTGAATAATATAGGAGGTGGTGGTGGAAGGGAGGGGGAGGGGCACAATTGGCAAAAACTTATAATATAGGAGGTGGTGGTAGAAGCGAGGGGGAGGGCATGGTTGGCAAAAACTTAATTTGCAAGAAGATGAGAAATATGTGTATTATTCTCGTCACGTGAGCCACGGTGAGTGCTTTGGTTGGGACAGCTCGTGATTTGATATGATCCCAACAGAGCCAGTTACCATTTAAATTCCTTTTACCGTTCTGTTGAATGGATGGTTCGATTTCTTAAAATGTGCCAAATGAGAATGTCATAAAGGCGCAAAACGGCGTTCTTGGCTATTTTTCAAGAAACAGCCAAATTCTAAAATGAGCAGACAAAACTCTCGAAGTTTCTTAGTGTGCTCGAAGAGGAAAAATTCTAAGGGTTGACGGGCATGGAGAAGACTGTTTGAGGTGAGTGCAAGCCGGGTAGTGCAGATGCAGAGAGCCTGTAATGATTTTTTTCCATTTTTTCTTTCGGACTTTTGCCAGCTATGACTATAAAAATGTGTTCATGTAGGTGCTGATGTCCATAACGACCACACCTTCCTCTTTCCCCCCCCCCCCTACCACCCCGCCCAATCTAATCAAACATTCGTTATTTTGTGCGTTGTATACGTACAGTTACGTTTTGAATAATGTTTCATCGTCGTCAAATAGAAATATTTGCTTCACACTTCGGTTTGAATAAAATCAAGAACTACATGCTTAGTACAAACAAATGAATTTGTTCAACTGCGATTGGCTAGTTCCGTTGAAGCAGTTCTTAGGCAGTTCAGTCTAGTAAATCTGGTTCACGATCCAACCTCAGAGTAGAAAACTCTAAACGTTTTGCTCACGAGTGATATCTCATTCGTCAACGGCTTTGATGCAAACTTTTCAATAAGCGACAATGTTAGTACCTCGTCTGAAATCATCGCCATTTATCGAAATTTTCGCAAATGCGAATCGGCGAAGGCAAGTGCTATGTTAATGAACTGGCACTGAATTTGCCATTTTTTGGAATGCTCGGATTTCGGTGATATACGTGTAGGTGAGATCAATTAATTTTTCTGAACCGGGTGATCGGTTTATGTGTCCGATTAGAAAGACTGGAAACAACGCGAGAATCACTGCCTGCCTTTATCCAATGTATTGAAACGAAAAAATTTCTTATCACTTGAACAACAGATGTGGGTTCGTTAAGATGCGTTATTGAAATGCGCAAAAATTTGCGAACCAAATGTGCGTTCTTCGCCTAATGTGAAGAGAAATGTCTGGTTTGTTGTGGGGAAGAGAAGTCGTTTTATAAGTATGTAAAGAATAAATTAAACGTAATATCATTATTCTCAAGGATAATGATGTGGGTTCCGTTGTCGACGACTCAGCTAAATACAGTTTGCTCACAATTTCTCCTCTTTCGTAGTTCATCATGATGGCGGCCTTTCACGTCATCCCCCATCAGAAGAATAGACTGACTAGTAACGATTGACGTTAGCATCGAATCTGTGGCAAAAACCATAGCTAACTGAGCAGCAAAATTTCCCTAACTCCAGATGGCATTTCGTCATATTTCCTAAAACGCACAGCGATTTTAGTCCCTGTAAGTTTGATTTTCCAGAAGAGCATTTCTTGTTGGTCAATTATTTCGGTCTGAAAAGCCGCAATTGTCATCTCCTTGCTGGAAAGGTCACCGTCCAGGTCGATAGAAAACCAATAAGTTTGACATCTTTTGTGTACGTGGTTATGGAAGTTATTGTGAAGAATACCATACTGCATTATCTGTTACCTTGTGAACACATTAGCCCTGTACAATAAGGTTCTTCTCCAGGTCGATTTTGTCTCTCTTAGTCGATCTCATCTGTAGGGGACTGGATCACTGCAGTCAGTCAGGAAGTGCAAACTGATGCAGTGTACATCGAGTATACAAAACCTTTTGAGATATTGCGTCACAGGAAACTTTTGTACAAATTAGGCGTCTTTAGTTTATCGGATTTGCTAATGAAATACCTGCATTGCTTTGTTGTAAACTATTCCCTCGGAGTAATGGTGAACGAATCTCTTTCATTTTGCTATAGAGTTATCAGTGATCTTCCGCAAGGAAGTGTGTGACATTTCGCTTCTTGCTGTATACAAAAAATGTTGCGGACAATCTCTCAAATAACTGCAATCGTTTACGGATGATTTTGAAAAGTATCGACCGTTGCATGATCCTGCTTTCGACTCTTGTGCCCTCCAAGTCGACATTCATTAATTCTGCAAGTGGTCCGAATTGTGACAGTTAAACATGTCTCGTGAAAAGTGCCGTGCGTTCCGTGTAAATTTTCGCCATGGATGTTTTCTGAGGTCGGATGGGTCGGTTTTGCTATCTGATGATGGCGAGATAAGCGATCCTGGTGTGAAAATCAATCCCAATATACAATGGAATTGATATTGTTTTGAAGTTGTTTCGAAGTCCTTTAAGGTTGCCAGCTGCACTTTGCGAGTCTTCTGACACAAGTACTTCATGCACTTCCATGAGGCGTACCTAGTCTACCGTTGAGTCATTTCGGGATGTTGCACTCAGATCCCTTCGTTGTGGAGATTGTTGAAATCATTCAAGAGTACTTCGCTCGCATGGCCTTTCGTAAGTTGGTCCTTGCACCATTGCCAACTGGTTGTCAGATTCGGCTAAAGCTTTTCGATCATGAGACTTTAGAGTACCGTAGGAGAAAACTTTATCTTATTCTGTGCTGCCAAATCGTGAGGCGGATTTCCGACATTCCTTCGAAAGTATCTTTTCGTTCGCTGAGCAGCGTAAACGAAGGGCAAAAAGATATCAGTTGGCACGCAAAACGTCCTCTATAAAGAGGGTTTGTTAGGGTATTCAGTTCAGAATTATTCGTATTTGGAATAATCTCCCTCAGAATAACGTTGAGGCGCAAAATGATTCAATATTTGAAAGTCACCTTAATTCAATCGACCTGAGAGTGTTCTATGATTGTGTTTATCGAACACCATTGCACACCCTCCCCC
>JPKZ01000897.1:117446-183574 GCA_000803305.1 Toxocara canis
CCTCTCTCGCAAAAACTTGAGTAGATTTCAGCGCGATCTTTTCACTCAAATTCTCATCCAAAGTTGCTTGCGTTCGCCAGTCAGCAGCGACCACAAGCTGGCAAGGTATCGGTTTCTGTTGATTGTTTATTTCATGTTTAAACAAAAAAAGGTAAGTAAAAAATTGGGTGGACTCGAGAATTTTTACATGTAATGAACATGTGAGCCTATACAAAAAGGTTTATTCTTACGAAGGAGAAATGTACTCTTTTAGAAGCGTCTTGTTAACTGCCAATATTGATTCTGTTTTTTTCGTTGCTCGAATCTCGAATTTTCTTAATGCAGATACATCGAGCGTTTGCTTCATTACAGCAGCACATATCGGCAAAACGCAAGAAAACAGTTTATACAAAAGGAAGGAAAAGCCTTGATGAGGAGATGCTAGAAAATAAAATAAGGTATTGTATAAATATATATATATGTATATGTATACATATGTATATATATATATGCGTTAATGTGAATTTCGCGTGGAGTATAGTTCCATCAAACGCAATTATCGTGCAGTGGCCGAAGCTTTTTCGTGCTTTCAGGATATTAATCGAGGAGCGAAACAGCATCAAAAAGAATTCATCGATTTCGAAACGACTCATGGAACAGTTCAATTTGCTGAGCAAAATGGATGAGAAGTAGTCGCTAAATAGCCACTTTTGTTCAGTGGTATTGTGCTGAAATAGCGGAAATTTCGTCGAGTTCGCGAACTTAATTCCGCAACTTTGAGGCAGGATATCGCTAGAAATGCTGCCGACGAAAGTCTTGGTTGTTTACCCATATGATGACTACAGTTAGCAAAAGGTGAGGGTCAAGAGAATCATTTGCCTATGTTTACTTTCCTTTTCCCATCAGTTTTTGTATTTACTGTTAATCTCCATCTATTTTTTCCTCCTTTTCATTCTGTTTTACAACAGACTTTTCTTCATCTTATTTTTTGATAACGCGAAATTACTCATACGTTTGCATGTTGTTTTCCGATCGCCTTTTATTTGCATTTTATGAAATTTCATATTCTTTTTCGAATCATTCCTTTTCTGTTTGTAACTGAATAACGCGTAAGAGAACGAAGTGAATTAGCGATTTCTCTTTATGAACCTTCTATTTAGAGTCAACGTATAATGAAATGTTTTTCACAAGCTCAACTATCATCAGCATGCCACAGAGTTTTTAACGAGTATAAACAAGTCGCGGCTTATTTCTTTTACCAGCCATCTAAAACAACAAATTGTGCAGAAGTGCAACTGGAGGACTGCTGATTGCGCGAGTGATTATTCGCATGGGAGGGAAGGGGGGAGGGTGGAGGTAGAAAACAAGGAAATCCATATTTTAGATGCTCTGATGGTAAGTGATCTGCTGATTGTGAATGAGTCAATTTCTATACAGCTGCTTTTAGTAAAGAGAGTGGACAGGGACATCCCTGTATTCTAAGTGATTCGGGATCAGTAGAACCGACTTGGCATGAAAATATACTCCTGAACGGTGCTTTTAAATTCAAAAACGCGCTTTGTGAACATCGGATATATGAACAAGTTCACATATTTAAAGCTCGCAGGATGTTTTTCAAAGTTCAAAAGTGCTTTGATTCAGGTATACGTCTTTTTATTGCTCATTCATTTGTAAGAATCACTTCGAATACAAAAATATTTTTTGCCGAATACACACTTGTAAACGTGACAATACTTGTGTAGGTGTACTGTAACTACGGCGATAGTGGTCGTGTGACCATTTTGGCAGCACCGGTACTTAACTATCACTTCTTGTTTTCGTTTTCCTCTCCGATTGCGCGTGCTCTTTCAGTGCGTCATTGTCTAATGTGACAACAACGCACCAAAACACTCGTTGACAGAATTTTGTCGTCACATCTGAAAGCAGCCATCGTAGAGTAGTTTAATACTATACGACGACGCTGGACACAAAGCGGACGTTTTAAGTGACAGTTTTATAACCCCTCAGGCATGACTCTCCACACTCCGAAAAGTGGAGAAGAGAGACGAGCATTATTATCAAGAAGGCATATAATTATCCTCACTTATTAAGGGGATGAGGAACATATTATCCAAGGCAGCTTCTCCCGATTTTGTTGCAATTGAAATGAAGAAAAAAACGTTTTGCGTAATTTTTCAGAAGAGCTTAGCGCATCTTGCGTTCTGTGCAGTTACTATAGTCGAACTTTTACTTAACCGAAATTGGATCTCCTTTTCTTCAGGAGGAGGGCCGAAAATATAATGGACAAAATTGTGCTCGAAGATATGCCTTCGGCGGAGGGGGAGGAGGGATGGGGAAGAAAGAACAATCTGATACCCATGAAATTCTTCTGCTAACAATTTTCCTTTGCTGACCTCAACTTCATAACTGTGAAAACAGATAAAAAGTAAATGAAGCAGAGGGTCGAGCCGTTATGTTCCGCTATCCGCATGAGATTTCTCATCCAGCCAGCCACCTCTCCAGATATGCCTTCGGCGGAGGGGGAGGAGGGATGGGGAAGAAAGAACAATCTGATACCCATGAAATTCTTCTGCTAACAATTTTCCTTTGCTGACCTCAACTTCATAACTGTGAAAACAGATAAAAAGTAAATGAAGCAGAGGGTCGAGCCGTTATGTTCCGCTATCCGCATGAGATTTCTCATCCAGCCAGCCACCTCTCCAGATATGCCTTCGGCGGAGGGGGAGGAGGGATGGGGAAGAAAGAACAATCTGATACCCATGAAATTCTTCTGCTAACAATTTTCCTTTGCTGACCTCAACTTCATAACTGTGAAAACAGATAAAAAGTAAATGAAGCAGAGGGTCGAGCCGTTATGTTCCGCTATCCGCATGAGATTTCTCATCCAGCCAGCCACCTCTCCACCACACTTCCCAGTTGCATTTTAGGCAAAGCTGCATTTTTAGTATTTTCAAAACAAAAGCACTAACCATTAATGTAAACAAGGGGCTTAATTGGCCATGTCCATTTACGAATGAAATAAACGACCAACCAACACAGCGCCACACCAAAGCCGACAACGGCCGACATCCAGTCATTCCAGCATGGGATAACGACTAATGCGGCCGAGATTACGAGCAATACGACCGGCACTATTAGTGGGAACTGAAAAGCCTTTTGCGATTCTGTGAAGACGGATCATAACTATGGCCTTCGAACCGCACGTGGGTACTCCCCTCTTCATCCCCTCATCATTCCTTAAGATCACCCGACAAATCAGTTGGTAAGGTAGCAAACCAGTGACAATATAATATTCCTTAAATTTAAAGCGGCAAAATAAAAGAGATACCAACAAGCAGTCATTAAAACGTATGTAATTTTGCCTAAATAGAGCGGTAGTTTAATGAAGAGAAAAGTAGCAAAGTGAAACAAACCGTAATGGCGTCGTTATGCACAGGCATTCTATTTAGACGAATATAGAGGAGAGCACTGACAACAAAACACTGCTGCAGCATACCGCAAACGATCATATACTGAATTAGCTGATTCACCGCCCCAACGAATGAGAAACAAATCGCAAAGACACTCTGAAAGAGAGCGGTCGTTTACTGTGTGATGTACAAAGGACATAGCAACTTGCTCATCACGAACTTGTCATCTGCCGCCCAGGTCATACACTTTCGATGCTTGTTCGCTCGACGTCTGTTCTGCGTATTTGTATGTTCGACATTTTTTAGAGGAGAAACAGGAAGATGATAAGGAAGGCGAGGGAGAACAAAAACGAGAACAGGGGAAAGGAAGGGAGAATGGAGAAGGGAGAAGGGAGAAGGGAGAAGGGAGAAGGGAGAAGGGAGAAGGGAGAAGGGAGAAGGGAGAAGGGAGAAGGAAGAAGGGAGAAGGGAGAAGGGAGAAGGGAGAAGTTTTAAAAGGAGTTTAAAAAAAAACCTTTTCGCTCGCCCATCCTCCTTTCCTTATATTTCAATCAAGCGAAAGCTTGTTGGTTCACACATCCCAATTGGGCACCTCATGTAAATGACTGAAAAATTAGTGTGCCTCAATACGCATGAAGGAAAAAGCACAATTGAGTGAAGCAGTTATACTAACATTAAGGGAGAGAGAGAGAGAGAGAGAGAGAGAGAGAGAGAGAGAGAGAGAGAGAGAGAGAGAGAGAGAGAGATTTATCACGACAATGAGAGCAATCAACATTTGTAATTTTGCTTCTTTATTTAGGCAAATAACGATAATCGAAGTGGCCGATTGCTATTAAGGCATCATTAAAAAGTTATGCTCCATCGCAAAACATCCACCATTATAATTAGAAGGGTCACGGATCTGTGAAATCATCATCGCTTAATTTGCAAATATTTCATATAAATAGGTGTTTCTTTGTGCAAAAACTTATGATCAAAATAAGTGATAGAACGGAATTAATAATTTCAATAAAATATAAGCTAAATCAGAACAATTATTATGGCTAAATTGCTGCGCATCCAGCGGAAACCGCTTTATGCAATTTAAACGGCTGGACTCAGCTTTTTGATGGCACCATTTTTTTTTTGCCAATAGAAATCATTGGTCGAGATTATATACGGCGATGTAAACACTGTGTCTGTTTGTACCTTTCGCAAGAGCACACCACATACTTGTTCTTGTTCTTACCGCTCGGGCTTTAAATGAATAAACACTGACTTACATGGAACAGGACAGTAACACGCGGACTTTCGGTTTCTTCGTTGATCAACGCCCAGCACGTTGGCATGTTACCTCTTCTCGCACCGGCAAACATGAACCTGAAATTATTAGAAGCGCTTCATGCTTTAGACGAGCCAGCAAATATCACAGGAAGTAGCCTATTCATCCAACGAATGCGACATCACGGGCTTTAAGAAATCAGAATCTAATGCAGATGCAGTATGTATATGATGCTGAAACAGAAAGTTCATATGCCTAAAGCATATGAACTCGGTATGCACATATGCTTTTACGACGACATCGCCGAACAAATATCTGTATTGAGGGAATGAACGGATGAGTTTGACAAACAACACATAATTAAGGACGTTGTTCATGATATATCTTTGATGGTTATTGAGAATGCGTTTGCTCTACTCAACTGTTTTCACTGCAGTTGTATTGCGATGTCCTCTATTGATGGTTGATTCAGCTCGACATAACGTCAACGATATTTGCATGCGGCATGATCGTACTTGTAGAAGAAGGAAGAGAGGGATATAAAGAGCTTCTTCGTTATTCGGCATTCTATAAACCACTACATGCACTACGTGCTATTTATAGCAGCGTGCGTATTATTTTGATGGACAAGTAAGAAGATCGAAATGACATTAATAAACAAAGCTTATTCGGGATTGGTTTTTATTTGTTTTTTTTTCTGCAACAACAAGCGCGATAAATTCAGTAAGGTTTGCAAGAGAACGTATTGTGTAGAATAGTAAGTGATCAAAAATTTCATCGGTTTTATAAAACATTTTTTTAGTGAAGCAGAAGCGTCATTAGTTGGCACCACAACTGAAACGATATACCTGCTAAACATGAATACATCAGAGTTTATAGTGCCGGTCATTAAAACGCCGACAATCGCGGGCATTGCATACGAGAAATCACCCAACGTTTTCTGACAAAAAGTCTAAAAAATATTTGTTATTATAATCTTCTCAGCGTGCTTCTTTCTATGATTCAATTTCATGCTAAATCAGCCCAACGAAGGCTTTGTGATTTATGGAAAAAAAAACCACTCATACGAATGTCATAACGATCTTGCGCAACTTTTCGCTTCATTTTTTGCTTCATTGAATCGAATTAAATGTCTTTTAAAGTGGCATTCAAGCGAGGTGTTGGCTAATCAAATATGCATTTCGATTCTCGCGTTCCACCATCAAAAAACTTACTGGCAATCAGCTGTATCATTTGCAATAGAGCGTTTGTTGGACGCTTAGGAGAACAATTCTCGAGATATCGGTTTAGAGATTTCAATATGGTGCAAACATTTTGCAAGATTTAAGTTTTTTTTGTGATTCCAATGAATCATCCACCAACAGGAGTGAATTTATCAAAGTAAAGATGGTGATCACCTTAATACGTCACAAGAAGCGTCAGCCGTTCAAGGAAATTTTTTTTCTTAGAGGTGCGAAACGAATAGAGTAAGTTCAAAGACAACGTTGAAAGGAACATGTGAAAAAAGTGTAACAAGGAATATGATGATAGTAGCATTTGCTGCATTATCTTGGCACTTCGTTAAAAAAAAACTTCTTAAAAGTTATGCAATAAATGTTATTGTCGAATTAGGCAGTTGATCATGTTACACATTTCTCATTTCATGTTTTCTTTTTGCTTTACTACAAAATCTGCTTTAATCATCTCCATTCATTCCGCACATGGGATTCCCTTAAAGTAGTGCTGTGGCATCGCAAGACTAGCAAATTTTAGCAATAAAATAGTAATTGCTAAAAAACAAACTTGCCGTAGCAACAGCTTCAGAAGCTAGCATCTCTGACGGTGTTAGTATGGCAAAATAGGCGATATTTGTAAGAAGGTAGATTATTATGCAAAGAAATAAACCGCCTACTACTGCTATTGGAAGCGTCCTGAAAAGTTTCCTCGTCTGCCTTTAAATAAGATTGGAGCACTTAGTCGGCATAAAACCTTAATGAGAAAAGTAAGAACCGCCGATTTGTAGAGTTATTTCCAGTGTAAGATGATTACTTTTTCTACTCTTCGCTGGTATCAGTGGGCATATTGTTGCGCTAACACCAATACAGTTGGGCTAAGTTTTGACTCCGAAAAATGCAGTAAAAGCAACGTGCGATTTCACGTTTGCTTGTCTTACTGCAGATGTAAACTGAAGTAGCAAACAGGCTCATTAGGTGTATAGCATCGCGCGATCTTTACTTAAGTAGGCAAAAGCGTTTCAAAGTTTTCAAAAATAGCGCGCAGTAAATTAACCAAGACGAAAGTCTTCGATTAAAAAATTACGAGCTAGTTTAATGAACTATAAATCAGGATGTGAATTCGAACTTGGATTTTTCAAAAAAAGTGGGCGAACTTTTACCGATCATTTCAGAAAATAACCAAATATGCGTATACGACGCGACTATAACTTACCTCTTGTAGTTTTTGATATCTTCAGCGCCATAGTTGAGTACATCATATCCACTATAAGCCCATACGCCTCCATATACCGACAAAACAAAATTGGCAGGTGTCAGCATTGTACCCTTGAAGAAATTACCGTTCGTGAAGTTCTGCGTGCTTCCTGAATTTATTTTATGCGCTGGATCCAGAGACAATATGTGTGTCGCATAGATACACGGTAGGTGCTATGAGCGCCCCCTCCACGGTTTTGCATCTGAAGAACTTCACCGCAAAACTTTGCCAGAAAAGGTTTGGTTCGCGTGGTAAAAAAAATGCACCCTCTTTTATGTCAAAGATGCTTGAAAGGGAACCTTACGAAGTGTGAATTCTCGTATGAACGGATTTTGAAGTTTTATGGTCTCAAGAATACCATTCAATGAAAAGAACTCGCAAAACAAGTTCGTTTTAAAATGTTGAACGACAAAATAACAGCAAAAGCAGTACACTTAGATACCTTTGAATGTAATGAAATAGAATCCGGTGACGATTATAATCGCAACCGAAAGAAGTTTAGCGATCGCGATTACAATCTGAATTCGACCCGCATATTTCTTCAACGAATACATATTCACAAACATTATGAGCACTGAAATGAAATTAGTAGTCTTAGGTCTCGCTGAGGTAAAAAACAACTGGCTCAACTGCACACTGAGAGAAACTCACTTCTCAACTCCAACTTTCATTTTTTTAAACAGCACCTGGTTACTACTGAGCGCATTAATACCCGAAAACATAAGTTTTCATCCCGGGATGACAATATTTGAAAAGAAGGTTATCTGGAGAAGTGTAGAGCTGGCCATCGTGCTTGTGGCCTGGTGCCTTTGTCTTCGCAGTCTTCCGGTGCTGGCCAATGCGGCGATTGAGCGTTCTCAAAATTTCTTTACGGCCGGCCTTCAACCACCGACTATATAATGCATATAGTAAAGATTAGGCTAATAGAAAAGATAGGATGTAGTGGTATCTGAATTTCGACGTCAATGGGACCCGGACTGGCTTGCAAATAGAACTGAGAGGGTCTTCGGGTAAAGTTACCGGTGCAACCTAAAGTACGCTTATGAGACTTTCTACTGGAATCATATTAAGTTGTAAGATAACACGTTCTTTTATTGCCGTCCAACGGTTCGCGTTTGAAACCGCACCCTCAACCTTTCAAAGGTCAATGTCACGAGCATTTCGCATCTTTTGTACGTCAGAGGGCTAAAGGTTGGAAGCCTGCTGATGAAGCTCGTTTTAAGTCATTTTGTCTGAAGTGAAGTGGTCGGATCACAGACGTGATCTCCTCCAATGGGTTCCTGATGAACAAATCCCGAAGTCTCTCTCTGCTTATAAATGCGACAAGAAATCGTTCAGCAGTACACTTTGCTTAAGCGCAACTGACAAAATGGCAGTATATGGGCAATAAATATTATGACTAACGCAGAAGTGAGAATCCGAACAGTTTGGTTGCGATAGCGCGATGTGAACTCGAAAGGCATGCGATCGGTTGTACGGCTTCGGTTATGTATTGCCCAAACGTTATCGTCAGGATTGCGCAGCTACATGAGCTGAATTTGTTGCACTTATTCGTTTGATTATACAAAATGTACAAGCAGGTGAGGAACGCGTTTTAGGGGTGACAGGACATGCACTTTACGAAATTCATCGATTAAAACAACCGCTTTCATAAATTGTTCGCCATTAGTAAATATTTATGCATAAATTGAGCCGACCGCTCGTACAAGTCTTCCATAAAAGTTTCATTTTCCAAGCCAGCTGATGAAATACACCAATGTACTGGTTAAATTATGCAATTTTTTTGAGTCTTCGAGTACTCACAGATTCGTTCAATGCACGAAACGGATATCCTTTTTCTGAAAAACGAATAACATGTGATGGCTAGTTTAGCAACACATGCCAAATTTCTTAACTCTAGCTAGCCCCTGTAGTTATAAAGCTGGATCGAACAGACAATCAAAACGACAGACACATGTACACCGGATGCACAGACATTTGCGCACAAGCACTATGTCGTCCGTAATAATCCTCATGATTTACAAGTTTTTTGAGGCACATGGAAAGAAAAGATAAAATATAGGCCGCTCTAAAATCAAGCCGCCCCAAAATATTTCCTTTCCGGCAAGCTTGGAAACGTCATTGATCTTTTTTGCTAGAGACAAAAGAAGTCAGTGTTGATTATACCATAATAGCCGTAGCAAACGTGAAGGATCTTAAGATACGCAATGGGAAGTCGTTAGAGTATTTTGCCATCTTCTAGATGGGTGTAATTCTCATTAATGGAATATAATTTCTGTCACCATTGATGACAATATCGCAGTCGGTAACGAACAGAAAGGAGGATCGAGTGGTGGGAGCTTTTTTGCAGTTGATTAAAACCGATACAATTACTTGCATAAATGCTTATCCGGAATCTAATGAAGGGCATATTTGTTATTTGTATTACCTGGTGATGATCGTCGAAGACCATAAGAAGGCGAAAGCGAATGGATACCACCGAACATAATTTAAATATGCGAACTCGCCACCTGATTCACGAATACTTGTACCAAGCTCGATGTAAACATAAAACCAACATTGAAATTCTATTGCAACAAAGCAGCACATATTAGCAGCCATATAACGTTCGCACATGTCTGTTATAAACTTACCTTTCCTATATGCACCCAATTTTCTACTCCTCTTCAATTTGACGCCAGTATGTTTGGTACAACAAAATCTCACAAATATATCAACAAAAAGCTGGTAATCGAATAAGGCTGCCCTTGCGACAGCTTACGTCAGTCGTTTGCCTCTCTAAGAATTGTTTCATGCCGTTTGCTTATCGATGCGAAAAATGAAAAGAAAAATGTTTTGTCTTACAGAGCAAAAGATGCCTCCATGTAATCAGACATTACCACACTTTTTTCAACACTGCCTCAGTGAAGCTTTGACATCCTGTGCATATTACATCCTCTGCAAGTGAAAAGCAAAAAAAATCGTTACCAGTGAGCTCATTGTTGCGATTAGTCCACCAACCACCCAAATAATAAGTGATAGCCCTATCGAGCCAGCATATGTAAGAATTGCGGTCGGCGATACGAATATACCCGAACCGATAATTGTACCAACAATATACGATGTGGCGGCCAATAAACCTAGCTTGTTTTTGTCGGCATCAACCATTTTATAGAGTCGTTTCACTTGTTAATCGTCAATACTCATAAGTGTTAATCTAAAGGCAATCAAAACTATGAAATCAGAATTTTTGCTGTATCGCTTAATGGTTCATTTCACACAATTCACCGTAATAAGAGGAAATAGGAAAATGTTAGTGACAATTTCGGCCTTTTAATTCAGAAGGCTAGATTTGTTGTCTCTATTTCCTCTTTTGAGGAGGGCCAATTCCAATCTTACGTTTAAATTGGAAAGGCCAGGTGTTTGTTAATTTGTGTGCGAGAAGGCACTGACGTTGAATAAAAGTGCAAAAAATGAAAAAAAAAGCCAAGTACGAGAGCAGTGAGAACAGCTGTATGACAGAGAAAATGCAAAGAAATTTGCGAATTAGTGGTGTGCACAAAAGACAACATGCATATTTGCCCCTTGAAGCGGATCGAATTTTCGAGACTTTCTTCATTTCGCTCTTTGTACTCTGCTTACACTCAGCTAGTGAACCTTTGATACATGGTGCAGCATTTGATCATTTGTGCGCTAAAGACGTTTAATATCAACAACTACTCAATATTTTGATCCCGTTCAAACTTCATTTCGAGTTTCTTAAGCTTGATCATTCATCCATCAACTGAGTTTTAATTCTTTTGAATGTGGAAATGCGATCCGTGAAGTCTTCATTCGAAGCTAAACGGTCATTATTTTTGATCCACTATACGGTAATTATATACGGTAGTTAACTTTAGTCTACTATATGGCAATTGACCTACGTTTAGTTTTTACTTTCTATTTAGACTGCAATATTTAGCTTAGCGTTAGCACGCAAAAGCTTTTCAATGCAGTGACCTATAAACTAAAAGGAGTAATGAAACTTGATGTAAAGATGAGATCGAAGGCTAAACTAAACTCGTCTTTCCATTTCGTTCTATTAGCAGTAAAGATTTACAGATAAACGGATCCGTTGCAAAAGTTCGCTGATTCTAAGGCCTTTGGCGAAACAGTCGTCAAAGACAACAGCGGATTGGCAAGTTAGCAGCTCTGATTTAAGCACTGGCTTACTAAATGTGTTGAACAATGGTCTGAAGAAGCTGAAACAATTTCGGTAAATTTAGGTTTCTGAGGTGCGAGGAATTAGATGTTACTCCTTCTGCGCGAACCAAATCAAGTGTTAATGTGTGAAGCTACCGTTGCATGAGAAGAGACGCCAACCTATTGCGTTTTTGCACAGATGATGTTTTGGACATAGGGTTAACTTGCCAACATCCAGAAGCCTTTATGTTCTAGCGCGGGTATAATGCCGTTTTCGTTTTGTCTTCAATTACGATAGTTATTAAAGCGACCGCGCCACGGTGGAAAAGCTGGTTCACATTCAATTCGAGACCAAAATTGGATAATAGGCTTGTTAGTGAGTTCCTGTAAACCTTCTGTACTCTACTGTTGATTCAAATAAAACTTGTTCGATGTAAAAAAACGAATATCTAGCTAAAGCGAAAATTGTGGGAGGATGAAAACAAGAACGACGAAAAACCAAAAAGTTGAGATGTGGCATGAAGAAAGTCAAATGAAAAAACTAAGCAAAGAACGGCTAACGACTAATGTGCACAAGAGCGCTATGTTTGCTTCGCTTATCTTTACTTATCTCTTGGCATAATTTTATCAGTGGTATAACCCTTTTTATATCTAAGATAATAAAAAGTGCACCTACTGAAACAGTTGCGTTTTTCACCGACGCAGCCCATTAACACGTATTTTTTAAACCTTTCTGTGCGTGTTCTTCTCTTTCTAGGAGTGACATCCTACCATTCTACCAGTCCCTTATCCTAATGTGTTACTGGCTAGAGCTGAGTTGAATCTCGTTTTAGAATGCAGCTCTTTGTCTGTTAGCTTAGTCCATAAAATAACCACGGCAAAAAATTTGCTAATGAATTTTATGCCTGTCACTTTAAACTTCATTCCACAGCAGTCAATTCCGATATAACTTTTTGGTACTATGCCTGCAGCTCACTCCATACGTTTTATTGTCCCGACATCTAGGGTCCTATGAAACGCGACATGTGATAGGGGGTATTGTATATGCGTAGTGTTTCCCAAAGGGCTGTGTAAAAGGCCGTTCCTCGTTCAGGTACCGTTCCTCTATCCAAACGTCATAGCACAAGTAAATTTTCGCATGATTAGCTTGCTATTGTCCAAAAAGCGGCAATGAATAAGTGTTTTGAGATCAAAAGTAATTAAGCGTTGCTGTCGCGACTACTCGCGAAGTTTGACTGAGTTTGTGGAAGTATCAGTGACGGAAATATTGAGGTAAATAATATTATAGCAAAGAAGCGTTGCATGGGCATTCAAGGCACCGATGACAGTGATCTGTGTCGATCAAACAAATTAATGAACGGCTCTAAGGCGAAAGTCGGCAAATTGGATAATCACTGGGAACAGGGCTGGCTATGAGAAGGTCAGCCCACTACGCCTATAAAAGCGGACAGCATGAGTCTAAGAGAGAATTTTCTTCAGAGGTCGCGATGAGAGTGGTGTTTTCGTGCGTCTTGTTTTATCGTTGAATTGTGTTGTTTGATTTCTTTCACGTAATATCGTGTAGTGCTGGTTTACGTTAACTTGTTCGCTTGCTAGGTGGATTGTATTGCTATGTGTCAGTTTCGTACGTCATTATGCTTTGTACATGCGATACATCAATTAAAGGTTTAATTACCCAAGTTTGAGTTGACACTGGGTAAGGACGAACGTTTGGAAGAAGCTAGACGGAAGCAGTTGTGTGAGTGAGGAGAAGCAGTGCAAGAGATCGTCAACTGAAGCAGAGCAGTAACGATCGAAGCAGCGAACAGGCCAGTTGAGTTTTACGACCTTCAGTATATATTGATCCGGGTGAGAGAAAATCCCGCAGTCAATACAGTTGCCTACTTTTCCAGATTAAGAAGGACGATGTTATTCGACCCAAACAAAAACGAGGCTTGAAAAAAATTTTTTTTAGTTACCGAAATGCGGTCTCAGCAGAGATGCCAATGTTTACTTCACAGTTTTCGATGTAGCAAGGAGAAGCTGTTTTATAGGGCATGGAATATCTGCTTGCTGATGCAACCAGGGACTTTTTCAAAAGAAGTGCTTTTCGCAGCGAACAAGTTCTCTTACATCACCCATACGCAGGACTTATCAGTGTCACTGATAACTCACTGATAATAGCGGAAAACAGCGTTTGCGAACAGGGTAGACACACTTAGAGCGTTTGAAGGCTTCGAATTCCAGATGAGCACTCAAATAACTTTTATGACTTATCAAGTTGCTAAGCTAAACGAAAAAATTAATAAGCAACACGAGGATGTCGTTAGCTGTATGACTGGCAATTATCGTAATGTTATGTCATCAGAAACATGGTTTGGAGCATATTTTCCGCATTCAACAGCAGCAGCTTTATTCGACTCATCCTTGTGATGATTATGTTACTCGAACTTGGTAGCATTCACAATTCGCAAGCAACAGATTCGCTATTTTGCAGCGAATAATTGTCGTCTTCAGCCTATCTGTCCAGTCATTCGTCAGCTACAACGTATAATGACGCTGGCGTTCACGTTTGTTTCTTTCTGTTTTAAAAAATTTTTCCTCCTTTTTTCGAAAATTGTTCGTACTTTCTTCCAACAGTTTTCGAAAGCTCTCGTGTTTTTCTCCAAGTTAATGCGCGATTTGTTTCTGTTTTGAACAACAGTCGAACATTTATATAAAATTACAAGTCCAAACATACATATATATAGCACGAACAACATCTAATATCTATCTATAACCTCTGTACAAATGACTAGAATCAAACAATCTGCGAGATATCTCACTCGAAAGAAGAGAAATGTAATAGATAAAGCTTTAAAAAATTGGTTTAGAAGCCTTCATAATTGCAAGTTAGAAGTTTAAATGCCTTTGTGCATTTTCGTCCTCATCGTTTTCGAACCGGACGACTACGTTTTTCCTGGTAGATTCAGGCATTTGCCTCGAGCAGAGTAAATTAGAAAGGTAGACAGACGATCTTGAACATGGCACTTCTTAGGTTGTTTGGAACGCTTTCTTCAAATGGCTGCGGACTTTTTAAATCACCAAAAAACGAGCATTGCTCATCTCAATCTGTAGTAAAGGTTCACGATAACAAGAAATGGCACAAAAAAGGGAAACGCAATCAGTACAGTCAGTTGAAGCCGTAAATAACACTGGAGCAAATGGTACGACAAACAAGCCTACAACCAATTTAAGGAAGATGAAGAAGAACAAGGCAAGCGAGGCGCAATCAGTACAAATAATCATTACCATTATCAGCATTGTCGAAGCATGGCGTTATTTTAGTGTGATGATCTCCACGTCATTTTGTCTTATGCTTTTTTTTCTCAGTTGTATTTGGGAATTTTGCTTTTCCGTTGGCGATTAATTCCATAACGAAATTCCAAACTCTGTGGTTTATGAAAGATATAATCGAACTTTGTGATAAACTAGAGGATCTAGGCTTGTTCCTCAAAAATAGGCGCTAAATGTTATAAACATAGACTTTAAAAACATAAAACAATAAGTAATTGCATGGAAAATAGAATATTTTGAAGGAGATGAAAGCTGAATTCAAGTCAATTACAATAAGGTGAAGGCGGTTAAAGTCGAAGTGGCCGTGAGAGTAGCACGGCTTGTGGCATTTATTAGTAATCCCTTCTTTAACTTCATGAATTCAGTGATCTGGTTTACTCTCGGTTCATAATTTTATGATTTTTTCTTCAAAGGCATTTGCATAGGTGTTTTTTTTCTGAAGATGTTAACAGCAACAGAATTAATACGTTTAGACAAGCGCACAGAACCCCTAAAAGAAAGGGCCAAATTCCTCACGGATGATTATATGAAAACGTCTGCTGTCCTCGTTGAATATATAAAGTAAAATGAAATCTACGTGTGTAACGACTGATTTTCGTTTTGTTTTGAAGTGCACCGGAAGCACATAACAAACGCCGTTTCGTTGTGGGACCTTCAAAATAAATAAAGAAACTATAAGTAATAAGAACTCATTAACGCCTAAATTACACAAATAATTTCACTACCAAAGTGCGGCGTATAGGCAATCGTAGTCAACCAGGAAACGATGACCAGAATACATGAACAGACAACCGGGTTACAAACAAATTCCTTGATATAACTATGAATAGCAACAAAATAACTCTGAAGCAAAAAGTATTTTTCACTCATAGACACAAACACACACCAAAAAAAGGAATGACCAGCATGAGGAAAGCCGCTTTCAACAAACTCTTTATCTGGGAGGACAGTGTCAACATCGCTCTTCCACCGTTCTTGCATACAAGGAATTGATAAAACATCTGGGAGCAGGGAGGTTTTTTGCCATTTTCTTCAAAAATTTCAAGCACTCACGGCTTTCGCATTTATATTTTGCTCAATTTTGACTCTGGCCACATTTCTTCTCCTATCGATCATGCGAATGCTTTTTGCTGTCTCTTCTAACCAACGATTCTTGCTAGAAGTTTCATCGGGATGGTTTTGTTTTCACAACTTCACACAAGAATACGAATCAGCGTGATTACCGTTGTCTGTGACCTAACTAAGGTGTTAATCATAGAAAAGCCGAGGTGAATGCAGGAGGTGCTCGATGCATTCACGATATCTTCGTGACTTCTGAACGATTTTTGGGAACGTCACATCGTCGTAAAGTGAGAGATAACCATCTTAGGAAGAGAATCGAACTGCTTATAAGCAGTGAGGAAAGGACAGCAAAACATTCGAAAACAAAAATGTGAAATGAGCGCCCGGAACAATGATAAATCACAAGAAACGATGGGATTAAAGAAAATGAGAAACGAGTTCGTACGCCGTTGATTGGTCATTGTAAAGGATTGGCTTAAGCACAGCTCATATACGCGTGTTACCCGCAGTGATTGCCAAGCTCTGCAGTTGATCGAGGTTCCCATCATGAGATCTGAAATTTTTTTCGCTCTTCCAATAAGATAGCTGAAGAGGGGGAGGGGGAGGCGGGGGAGAGCAGGGGATGCATGTCAAGAAATTTTCATCCACTTTCAAAGAAAGCGTAGTTAGGCAGTAGTTCTTAATAATGTTAATTTGAGTTCAGCTTGATAGTGTAGGGATTAGCCACGAAATAATCGTTTTCAGGTACGGCTTACACCAGTTCTACGACGTTATTAACATGAAGAAGTAAAAAAATATAAAAGGATTTTTCACCTTCATGCAGCTTTTTTCCTTTGCTGCACTTCCTTTTTTCTCTCTCATCACCCTAATGACATTCTTCAATTACTCATAAGAACTGAAATCCGGTGAGTCAACATAACGTAGGAAAACAAATGCGAAAATTACACCCAATAGGAAAAAGGATCGCTCTAATCGAACCCATAATCTGCTCAGATTTTGACAATTTTCTGCTCCGAAAGATTGATGCGATTAATTTTTCTTAAGACGAAAATAGGTTTACACTGGAGAGCCCAAATTGCAAATATCTCTCCGAAATTCAGTCAGATCACTTAAAGATTGCGAACGGATGCTCACAACGATTGTCACGGTAGCATAAAAAATAAAGGCTCATTGCTGAGCAATGAGGAAAAGAAAAGCATTTGCGATAGCAGTTCTCTTCTGGCTCATTGAGCAAAGCTCATATGGATGATCAAACCTTGGCTTCGAGTCAGACGCATATGGAAATAATTTGAAAATACGATGGTAATTCATTTTGTCAGGATGACAGCAATTCAGTCGCAAAAGCAATCAATATTAGTGCCAAACTGAAAACTATATGTTGTCCGTGTTAATTAATTACCAGTGCCTAACTAATTAATTTCTTGCAAAAAAAAACAATAATAAATGAACTTTATGAAATAACACGACACGTTCATCACTGCTCACTTTTCTCACAGGAAAACAGGTGAATTATCTGCTATTTCCAAAGATCCGAGAGATTTGCTTATAAAATGATGAACTTTAAAGTAGTTTTATCAACAGAATATAAAGGACTGTTCGCAGAAATCAACGCTCTCCTCGTAGAATTTGATCCGTCACTTACTCAAAAAGAAACCAAAGCTTTTTCAAAATAACGAATAAATGGTGCATAAGTTCGGTCAAATTTACTTCGTCTGGAAAATGCTAGTAAAGAACTGAAAAGGTGGAGAAATGTTGCTTTCACCGCAAAATTCCGGTTGCATTCGTTCCAAGAGAATAGCAGCTAGAAGCCGAACAGCGGTCGCAATAAATACGTAGTTTTCGTTATACTTTTCGCTTAATTTTTGCAACAGTAAACTCAAATCGAATATGCTCGAATTCTGGCTGTAACCATTTTGAGTTGCTTGAACTGAAGATAGACCTTTCAAGATAAAAGGCCCTTCGCTTTTAAACAAAAGACTGGTAAGATCAGCAAGTATTTTACTGAAGGCAAAAAAACTGCCTTTTAGCTGTTATAACGAATGTCCTATAGCTACAAATAAACTTATTCTTATCGAACGTTTGTGAGAAGCAATTCTCGCTCGCTGTTTCCTTTAATAAAATTCCTTTGTAAAAAAGTTGTCTTCAGATCCATGAAATTCATAACTCTGCGATCATATTCGACGTTTTGCACTGATTCCTGCCACATCGTCGCACAAATTTTGCTGACATTAAAAGACAGAAGACCAATTCGTTACCTGTATGATGGTGGCGGACTATGCGAGTGATAGAGCGGATTATCGCATGGTTCCACAGTCGTATTGTACGGCGAACAACCTTCGCTGACTGTGGCTATTAAAGGTCGATTGTGCTCCCCAAACTTAAAATTACTTAACAGATTAGTTTAGAATGCCGGAACTTCACTTTAAAGTTTTTTATCTTCAGAATTTCAAACGTTGTTCTCAGAAATATCACTCAGGTTACGGCTGCTTAAACGAGTGATTCTTACTGAGGCAAGTCATCGTAGTCACCGTTCTTCTTTTTCTCAAAAGCATGAAGTATAAGACAAAATTATTCTGGAGTGTTGCTGCGTTGAGGTGATACCATGAATACAATAATTACGTATAAGTCGTCTAAGGATCAATTTTATTGACTTTTTTCCCGCTCATTTTTTTCGCCTAATTTTTATTGACTTATTTATGCGTCTATCAGCCTATCCATTTCTTATCTATGGGAGGCACTATTTATATCATGCTTTCTGATCACAGCTGAGGCGAAGGACAGCATGATAAAAATGACTTTATGAATGGCGCAGTTAAATGAACTGGATTCATGAATTATCGTTCCACATGCAAAAACATTCATAGACTGGGTCTAGAAATGCCAACAAATTTTTACCGTCGTCGACGTTGCGGGAGCATCGAAGCCTAAGAAACCATTGCATTCTGGCTTTGCCCTCATTATGTTCTCCAATACTTTTGCAAAATGTGCTAACTAGTAGGTCGGACTGCTTAAAGATTTCATTTAAAAAACAAGCATTGAGATGTTTGCGTCGAAATAGTTGAAGAATGAAGCAGTTGTGGGAAAATCGATTCTGACAAAGAAGCTTAGCCACAAAATATGATGCGACTTTCGTAAGCGCGCTTTACGCTCACCAGTGCAACAACTAATTGATCTTGGGCCTGCAAGCAGCGCCTAACGTTTCCGCTAATCTGCTTGGCCAGCCAACGAAAGTAATCATTGATTGGATGTTGGAAACGAAGCTAATTTTTCGGTCTCAGAACTGGAAAAGCGCTTGAGATAAAATGAAACAATGACAAAGATAGGCTTCGTTGGCTGCAGTAAGACGGAAATGGGGGAGAGGGGGTAGGGGCATGACTTTTTTGGGCACCAAACGCAGGATAGAGTTGGTTCGGGCATATTTTATGATTGAAAGAAAAACGATTCGACACCTAAGACAGCCTTTTCTTTTCTAGATTTTTTAAGATAACAAAGTTCATAATTTCAACAGTAAAATTCACGAAACACCGAAGCGTCACTTAAGAACTTTCTGAATAAGCTTAGCTCCATGCAAGACCATTTTCTGTGACAGTCGCAGGACATTTTCTTCTTCAT
The DNA here is from genome assembly GCA_000803305.1 of Toxocara canis. Classification (NCBI taxonomy): domain Eukaryota; kingdom Metazoa; phylum Nematoda; class Chromadorea; order Rhabditida; family Toxocaridae; genus Toxocara; species Toxocara canis. The sequence goes on from JPKZ01000897.1 coordinate 136,716, forward strand.
TCTAACAGCTGCTTGGTTTACCACAGCATCCGCGGATCTTGATTTCATTTTCCAGATTATCCCTCAACCCCGCTCCACCCCCCCCAAAAAAAAAATACAAATAGCGAATGAAAACGAATGAAAAATGGCCAATTCGTGTTGAGGACAATTCAGTCACTTGTTACGAGCGCTTCTTGACTGTGACAAGATTTTTTATGTCCGGAGGATAGACGCCCATTTATCAAAGAATGTCACTGAGATTCAGATGCATTTGGGAATAGCATCAAATATGTGAAATGTTTCGCCAAATTTAGAGTTTTGTATGACGCAAGTGCAAGCCTTGACCCTCCTCCTTTCTGCATCATGTCTGCCACCGCCAGATCTAATAATAAAAAATTGTGTCGAAAGGCTTCGGGAAGGTTGCTTATTGGCTCGCGAGGAGTGCAGGAAAATAGTATTGCTTACTACAGCCCAAAGAGTGCCATATTTTCACGTTCGTGCCAGGCAAGATTAGAACTCATTAATAAACAATGCAGAAGCCATCTCCATAAATATCGGTTTATGCTTTTGCTCTTTTCCATATCTCATCCGAAATAAAATCGTTCGCAAGCACAGGAAATGCATGTGAATTGCGTTATATGGCAGTCGCTATACAGTACAGACTGCACCTTATGTGATGCATGTGAAAGTTTTCACTGAACATAAATTCAACCTATACTAGAAATAGATTGTGCGCTCAAAGCGAAATAGGGATAGAAGCAGTGGCTAGTAAACTAGCTCAAGGAAATAAAAGGGACAAATGGCACCAGTAAAAAATACGACCAGCACAACTGTATATACCTTGTTATTTTGACGAGCTTCGTGTGCTCTCACCAGTTCGAGACAACGATTGACGGTGTTCTCGTCTAACGGTGCGTCTAAATCATCTTTCTTGAACGGCGATCGAAATGGACCGAAGCAATCGCAAAAACCGCACCTCATTGCCTGAACTTGGTCGATGTTATTCGAACAGTTGGCTTAAGCAAATGTTTGTTGACCATCAGTAAAACAACAATGAACTATCGTAAACAACGATAGCAAAGCAGATGATAACAACTAATGTCTTTAAAAGTTCGAAATGTGATTAATTCACTGTTTAGTGAACGATAGCGTTAAGTACGAAACGCTTATATATTTGTGAATAACGCATGAATTTGATAACCATAAACAGAAATTATCGAAAATGAATGCATTTGTTAAAACTTCTTTTCGGAAGATCTTTCGTTAACAGTTATTTTGAAAATCTCAGTAGGAGTGTTAGCATAGCTTGAGGTATGCACTCAGAAGAGGTTAACACATTCACTCATTATGAAGACGACACTACTGTTAATAACTACCAGAGATAACGATTCGTTTTTTTTTAAAAACATTTCCTCATAAGACTATCATAATTTATGAATTGAAACGACTATAGGAAAACAAGCATAATCACAGCATTTTCTTTGAGCATTTCATTTCAAAAATTCAGTACAAATCCTAATCGCTCAGTTAGTAAAGATGGATTACTCTGTAAAGTGTTTTCCTCAGCTGTCTCTTCTATTTTTTGATGAAAGTTAAGCGGCTGAGCACTGACAACAAATGCTAGTTTATGAAATCCGAGTCGTCGAATTAGTGCAGCTAAAAGTAATTGGTTTATTTTCTTTATACATCGAACAAAAGGCACGTAAGATGAGATTATATTGTTAAGACGATAGAAAGCACTGTTTCACCTATAAGCACCAATATTTGGTCCTAAAATTCATCGCTGCGAACTCAAATAAAACTGCTTCAAAATCGCACAGTGTCGATTTTGAGAATTACAAGCAATCGAATAAGCGCAGGAAGTGTGTGTTGAACTGAAAAACAAAATTAGAGCTAGAGCTATGGAATCAGAGATAGTTGGCGAGTTACGGCCAGTTAGCGAAAGGTTGCTGATTAGGCGGATGAAATGAGGGGAAGCTGAGGGCGGCGTTGAAGAGCGGCCGCAGGCGCATTGCTTGTGCAACAAGATTGAGACGAGGGGAGTGCCATCGATATAGAATAAACTGCTCAGGGCATAGAATAAGCGCAATTTGATGAGACCATATGTGTGCTCCTCCCCACTCCTCCAACTGTTAAGGAGCATCCGTTAATTTCAGGATATTTGAAGAATAACTCGTAACCTGTGGATAGGAAGGGGCAAGAGAAAATTGGGAATCCTGACAAATCACGCATAAATTTTCAGCGCTTTTCTTAAGCATCGGTCGGCCACTAAGAGCGCTTTTGTACTATTGAATGCCATGGTTTGATGTTTTCACGACCCAAAGGTCGTTACCAGCAAAATATAGGTCCCAAAATGGACTCAGTAAAAATAGCGGAGAGGGAAACGAACAGGGAGAGTGTCACGTGAGGAACAAAAATTGTTGTGCAGCAGTACCAGGACCTTTAAAGCAGTGAAGAAACATATTGACCGTGTAGCCCTTTAAGTCACTACAATTTCCTGAAAAGATGCTATGCATATGCTTCTCGACGGTTGAGACCTAATTTTTCCACATTCTCGTCGTAACTCCTCGGTCTTCCACATCAAATGACACGGATGACATAGGAGCCATGACCGACTGCGATGAGGAAAGGGATCGAGGTAAATAACGCGGGGTACAGCAAGGACTTAAAACTTGATTTTCTTTGCACGAGATCTTATCCATTATGATACGTATTGGTTTCATTCTTGCATAAAATAAGGCTACGATTCCATGCCAAGGAAAAAAGGGCCATAGTTCCATGCTAACCATATTTGGCTCTAGCGTTACTGCGTCACACAGCGTTGCAACTTTCGCAGGATGCGTGCAGTAGCTGCATGAGACGGACGGATATACGGCAAGCGCGCGAGACGTAGCTCACACTTTATTCCATGGAAGAAAAACGTTTGCCAGGCTAACAGCCCAACCGACCACACGATGACAACGATCGATTTAGAATGCATCTGAGGTCCGTACGCAAAGAAACGTCACAATGCGCTAGCAGCATTTCGTTAGAACGAAATGCGCTTCGCCATCCCAAAAGTATCGACCGCGACAAGTATGCGGGCATGGTAGCGAAGAAGAAAGCTGTTTGGGGCAATGAATTTGTTGCTCATGTAAATTTAACGCAAGAAGCGAAAGGGAATATATACCCCAGTTAGGAACAAAATAACCTCATCCATTCAATTCCCAACTGTGCGAAACGATGCAAAACCAAAGAAGGAAACTTAGCAGTAATTTTTTCCCCCTTTGGTCAGTCTAATATATTGTGGAAATTATATCTTCAATAGAACGGCAGCATCATGCCTCCTTTGAATATAATCAGAAGTATTCCATCCAAATGCAAAAACCGTAATAACACCGCAAGGGTTTAGAGAATCACGTATATAAACAAGTTTTGATCGAGTAGATAAAATGATTCGCCCAAACAAGTATAAGAAGGCACATCTCAGCAGCGCGACTGATAAAACGCTGCAAGCAGAATCTGATCGTAAGATTGAGAAATTGAACTCAAAAATTTATAATCACCTATACAAAATCAGAAATCCAAATCCACCTATACAAGAAGAAAACAGTATCCAAAGACTTGAAAATTTATTTTGAATCTTTGGATACTATTTAAATTCACTTGACGGCAGCTAATACAAAAAGCAAGGAATTCATTGAAGCCACAAAAATAACAAAGTATAGCTAGCTGCTGTCGCTATCGCCATACTTTCGGAAATGCATCTGCGTTTCGTATACGTCCATCGAGTTCAATGAAACTTGACAAATTTACACTACTTCGTGTCTCTAGGAACAAAGATAGTTTTGAACGTAGGGCAGTAGTCTGATGTCGTCGTTCTTTAGGAATGCCGCTCAAACACCATACAAAATTCCCCCACGAGCATTGCAAAACAATTAGACATTGCCAAAATCAACGGGCGCTTTATGGCGAACGATCATTCACTTGTTTAGTCAACCGAGTTCCAAAAGAGTGCTCCGATTTGCTTGCACAGCTTGCCAGCAGTTCTCTATGATCAATGTCAACAAACAATATGCAGCATATTGGAACGCATGATATATACTAGATATTACAATACTCGACCGCTCCCCCCCCCCCCCTCATCATTTAACGCAAGAAGCGAAAGGGAATATATACCCCAGTTAGGAACAAAATAACCTCATCCATTCAATTCCCAACTGTGCGAAACGATGCAAAACCAAAGAAGGAAACTTAGCAGTAATTTTTTCCCCCTTTGGTCAGTCTAATATATTGTGGAAATTATATCTTCAATAGAACGGCAGCATCATGCCTCCTTTGAATATAATCAGAAGTATTCCATCCAAATGCAAAAACCGTAATAACACCGCAAGGGTTTAGAGAATCACGTATATAAACAAGTTTTGATCGAGTAGATAAAATGATTCGCCCAAACAAGTATAAGAAGGCACATCTCAGCAGCGCGACTGATAAAACGCTGCAAGCAGAATCTGATCGTAAGATTGAGAAATTGAACTCAAAAATTTATAATCACCTATACAAAATCAGAAATCCAAATCCACCTATACAAGAAGAAAACAGTATCCAAAGACTTGAAAATTTATTTTGAATCTTTGGATACTATTTAAATTCACTTGACGGCAGCTAATACAAAAAGCAAGGAATTCATTGAAGCCACAAAAATAACAAAGTATAGCTAGCTGCTGTCGCTATCGCCATACTTTCGGAAATGCATCTGCGTTTCGTATACGTCCATCGAGTTCAATGAAACTTGACAAATTTACACTACTTCGTGTCTCTAGGAACAAAGATAGTTTTGAACGTAGGGCAGTAGTCTGATGTCGTCGTTCTTTAGGAATGCCGCTCAAACACCATACAAAATTCCCCCACGAGCATTGCAAAACAATTAGACATTGCCAAAATCAACGGGCGCTTTATGGCGAACGATCATTCACTTGTTTAGTCAACCGAGTTCCAAAAGAGTGCTCCGATTTGCTTGCACAGCTTGCCAGCAGTTCTCTATGATCAATGTCAACAAACAATATGCAGCATATTGGAACGCATGATATATACTAGATATTACAATACTCGACCGCTCCCCCCCCCCCCCTCCTCCAACTATTTCTCAGCTCTCTGAACGCTGTTTTTAGCGGGGTGCGAAAAAAAAACCGAAATTTTTGATGCTCATTTTATTGCGATTGTACTTGCTGTGTTTGTTTTGTACTTGTCACCCTATTCATAACATTTATTTTTTACAGTCACTGTGATTAGCACTGAAAGCGCAATGCAGATATTTAACGGTTCCACAAAATTTGAATCTAAGTGAACTCTCTCAATATGAGTTACTTTTGAAGTAAGAATGTCTATTTGATCTACTGATTTATGCCGTCTCATGTATGTCATCTATACAAGCGGGATGTTGGATCCCTCATCTAGTGCGTGACGCCAAAAAATACGACAATTGGCTGCTTCAAGAGGCCATGGAAACTCTGCATGAATGATACGGCTGGTTAGAAAAAGGGGTCTTCACTACTTTACTACATACTTTGATTAGAATAGAAAAGTATTACTATATATATACTTTGATTAGAATACCACCTTTTGATCTATGCTCGTCACAGACTGATCGGAAGCGGCTTCATATTATCTTCGCTAATGTGCGTTACACTTACGTTATAATTGACCATATTCAATGAATTATCAGAAAGCTCTATTGAGGCAGAGAACCAGAAAAAAAAAAGAGAGAGGAAAATATTACTTACGGCAATCGAAATGACTGCAAGAAGGACGAGTGAGAAAAGTAACGCAAAGAGAGTAATGCCAGGTGAATCAGGATCGCTCGACGCCACCGTTACATATACGCCTGTTTCACAGGCTGCACCGCTCCTCCACGGTGGACACCTGAAGCGTTTTTTATATCTAAATATCATTAACGACATTGTTGTTTCGCAGACGTTCCCTGCAAATGGTTAGTGTAGACAACATTGAAATGCGCCAATTTCTATGTCATTACATTTCCTACTGCTTTCTACTTACATGACAGCTACATCTATATGAAATATGACATTCTTTCCATTTTGCTGGCATCACTGTGATAAGAAAAGGAAAACAATTTTAATAATATTTTGACCTGTTTATAATCAGATGTGCATCCTTTCACTATTATTTGCCTATTTGGTAAGCTCCCAGCATGTTGGCAAACCGAATCAACAGAACAAGTGAAATATTTCAACGGGAGGAGAGATATAACAAAAGAATGTGTTGTAAATAGCAAAGAATGTGTTGTAAATAGCACTCTCACCTGCATCGCACACTGCCTTTGCGCTCTTCGAAAAGATGCTCATCAGCCACATTCGTGAAAGTTAAATTGAAGAGGTCGCAATCAGTTAACGGCACATTGGCAGGTATATTAAGGCTCGGCTGGAGGGCCAGTAAATCTGGATGCAACGATGAATTCAATTCGGCCCCTGAAATATAAAGTTAAAACCTGAGCTGGAACAATGAACACCATGCAGCCTACCACCTCAGACAAATTTCTGGATTAGAGTTGACAGCCAGGAGCTATCAAGCTCAAATCCAAGGTCGACCTGTGCACGAAGCAAGCCGATTTTTCTCAACGGATGCTGAGTGACGTTTTTTAAGGGAGTCTATAGTATTCCACAGTATTTTTGAGTGATATGTCTGCAACTAAAAGAAGGCTGTTTTTTGCCACGCTGAGGGGGAAGGCGACATTCGCGGTGGTTGCAAGGTCGAAGAGAAGGTTTGCTGAGGGAAATAGGGTATGTAGAACAAGATAACAGTAGCCACAAAGGGCAATATCACGAGGGAGAGGGCAGAAGTTTTTGAACGATTCACGACTTTAGGAACATCCGCCCAATATCATCACAACGAGAAATACAAAGTCTTGTTTTATACGGGTAAATTTCAAGCGTTGATCCAATGATGCTATCTGTGCTCTAGATACTCTCTAAATAGGTACCCGGCGACAAAATAAATTTCTCGAGTACCCAGTATAAAGCCCTCTCTCTCAAAAAAATAAGCTTCGTAGTAAAATGCCCCCCGGTTACCCTTTAATCAAAATTCAGAGAAAAACACCACTAGAACATTTCTTATCTGAATTCTTTGAGCAGGATTCCTAAATGGCCCCAGAAAAAATTTCATCCGCCGAGGGTTATTTTATAGATCAAATATTCTATGAGCACATACCGCCTTCACCATATCAGCGAACGCTGAATCATTTTTTGATGAAATTTATTTTCCTGAAGACTAGGTCGTTAGATATGCCCATTTTAACTGAGGATTACCCTGGAATTTAAGGACTTTTAGGCAGTGACTCGAAAGCAGTAGACTGATAAGTACTCGAAAAAACATATGCTCCGTCAAAGGCGATCAACCAATGCAAGACAAAGAATGAACGTTTGCTATCTGAAGGAGAGGTTATTTATTGTGTCTTATTCGACGGGCCTGATATTATTTATATAGCGTTTGTTCTTCTGAAAGTATCACTATTGTCCACAAGAGTCCCATCTTCTCGAGAACGTTTCCGATGAGTCGAAAGGAACGGAACACCGAAATAACAAACACATCTTGAATTCGAAGTCCGCTCACGCACATTAGTGAGACGCAATTGCGACTCACAGGGCGCAAAAAGAAACTGAATTTTATACTAGAAAAAATCAATTGAAAAGACCCGCAAATGCGGCAGGAACGGATTTTCCAGAACTACAAACACATCCTTGAGCAGCCTCTACACTACGACACTGCCGACTCACTGCTTATCTATCAGAGCTTACACTTCAAGAAACGGTTTCGTTTATGTGAGCATTCGTATGAACGTCCTCACTCTTTAGCGGTTAGCGAAAAGACGCAAAAAATCTACAGAACGGTTAACCAAATCGAATGATTCACTTTGCGTTATGTTCAGTCATCTTTGCACATTGCATTTCTTAAATACATAGAAGAGTGGTCATCGCGAATTCGATGCCTACTTTGGGTCTTCCTAAAGAAAATCTGCATTAAAACATGTTCACATTTTCAAGGAAGCGAGCGGACGAGATCGGTGAGCAAAGGAAACGATCATGTGAAGTTCACCTTCAATTACCTTCAGAAGATTTTCTTTTCAACGTTTGTGTTTCACTGAAATTTTCATTCACATTCAAAGTCATCGCAGCAGATCCAGTTTCTCTATGCGATGCTCCATCAAATCACTATTCAATAATGCGGGAAATTATAAACGGACAACTCTTCGTTTTTTTGAGCTATTAATGGAAACCTATCCAAATTCGTGGCAACAACTCCGACGATCACATCGGACATAAATAAGTCATCTCTTATGCATTAAAACTTGTGTCAAGAGAACTTGAGCAAAGATTTAAGATTCGGCTAACAGGCGTTCTGGAGCAGTCGGTTATGATCATTTACACGAATACACAACATAATCAATTCGCAGGTTTTTTAACAATTTGTTTTCTCGAAAAGCTTGTTCCGCTAATTTTCTCGCACTGTCCAGTATTAATTTTGCTACTGTCAGCGACCAGTATCAATTTGCCCTCCTAATAGACTATACGGTATTGTATTAAACCAAAGTGCATTATGAAAACGTCTCTCTGCGTGTATTTATACGTCTAAGTGAAAATGTGCATCTGTTTACGGTTTCCAGCCAAGAACCACAGCACCTGGAGTTTTGACGTTTTGATTATTATTCTCACCTCAAGACCGTATATATTTTCAGCCTGATTCGTCAACATACAAAAGAGCCTAAGACGCGTGAATGTGTCTATATTTTCTTGACTATGAGCACTTTTCAAGCAGTTGGATGCAAGAAAAGCGAATAAAAAACGAATTTTCATCACGAGATACACATGGCCGGTCGATCCAGTCAAAACAGCATAATTCACGCCCCTGAGCTGTCATCACTTCATCATCGGGCAATTCGTAAAACCGATTCGTTTGACTGGCGCATTTGCCAAAACGCATATCACCGAACACGTGGTACGCATTCCCAGATTTCCCTGTGGAGCGTGGGTCTCATCATTATGCGACTTAAATGCATTTTCTTTTGTCGCGTTTCATTTGTCGGCTTATAATGTTCGTAACGCTTGCTTTTCCCGCTGTATTACAGCAAAGCCAGTTTCTTGCACTCCTGCCGGAGCAATCAGGAGGTACATATTAGGCAAAATACAAGTTTTGTTTGGTAGAGTAAAATTACGGCCGAATAAAGAAAAGGAAATCAATGATAGTATAGTACACATTCGGTCAAGAAGAGACGCTGCATTTGGTATATATACATAGACTTTGGAGATAAAAAGCAGCTTAGTGTACTTTAGGAAGGCATTATATGACAAAATATGATAAACCTCGCTGACAGCAGATAATCTTAAATAAAACAGAAAGAATAAGAAATTTTGTCCTTCAAAAAGCTCTAATTACAAGAAGCGCATCTACTTTTCATTCGCTGGCGAAGCGTTTTCTGAAAATACGGATGAACATCGAAAGGTTTCGAAAGAAACGCCTGCATCCAGACGTATCAAAATATAAGGCAAACAGAACATATATTATAGGTTATAGGTATGTTTAATAGGTAGGCAAATACAGCACTGGATAAAAGGGAATAACTAAAGGATGCAACAAATAAGTAAATGAATCGCGCAAAGATATGAAACATATTTATGATAAACTGGGCAAGAAAAGAGTAAATGAACCAGCGAATTGAATAAGGAGAAAAATGCGTAGAATACAAATCTGGATAAGCACATAACGAAAGATGAAAATTCCTTCGTTTACGTTGCAATAAAAAAGATAGAAGGAGCTGACTGGTCCTCTGACCAAAGGTGGATGCATTTTTAGAAGAAACAATAGAAGTGAGAATTCAATTTTTGTAAGCGGATGATCATGACGGTGAAAGATTTCTCAGCTCTGCTGCTACAACGGTCGACATATAGCTTATGCGGATAAGCGGGTTGAATACGAACAGGAGTGAAGAAAGTAGATGGACCAAGACAAGTAAGACAGAGTCTTATCTTATCCAACGCTCAGAACTCAAACAGTTCTCTGTTAGCATCACTCATTTCATTTGCGAAAATTCTATTCGTCACCAAACCTTTATCGTGCCAACTTGGTCCTCAACAAGAAATGTTCGCGATAGGGAGTAATAAATAGAGAACTTTATTGTAAACCCACCGGAAGTATCTACCGCAATCCAGTCCGTAGGGTCGAGTGCATAGGTTGATTTGTGTTTTATCCTTGAGTCGCCTGGCAGTTGGATGTCAACAAATGGAGAGCCGCCGTAGCAACACAATATCAGCAAATGCTTCGCAACCAGTTCATGCGCTAACATCCTGAAAAACAGCATTGGCTTAATGTGCTACTTTATATGAAAAACGCTTGTTCCCGACCATCATATGAATGAAGCCAAATCTTATCTGTGAAATTTTAAGCTGAAGCGGAATCACCTACTATGGCTTTCTTAGCAAGCATATTAGTGACTGAGCCTTGAGCAAGTATCTCTTATGCGTTGAACACGATTCACAGAAAGAACATAGATGGAAGGTCCATACTTTTCGATTGCATTCCTACATGCATAACAACACCAATACTTAAAACGGTGAGAAATACATGTGAAATTTACAACAGCAACAAAAAGTTGTTTAATATTGATTGTCTAAAGAACGACATAAATGCACAACGTATTGATTGTTTATAAAATATTGCGTAAATGTTTAAGACGTTGAGTAGTTATAAAACAGGGCGAAATATCTCTATAATGATAAAGAGCGTTCAAAAATGGCTGCTTTACTTAGGTTACAGAAAAAAATTTTATGCTACGACACATATAAAACGAACAAATTGGAAATCACTACAAATGCATCCTCAAAACAATTATGTGAAGTTCGATTGCAATTGAAAGTAAGCTCTGTAGAGCATCGCAATTGTGTTTCGCTTTCCGGCTTAATTCATGAATTAGGGATAGTTTACGAGCTGCTGGCGATACATCATTCGTTTCGCGCGACTAGGCAGAAAGATGTCATCTCGGATCACTAAGCGAGTTGCGTAAATTTTGTAAACAAATACAACATAACTCCGAATAGGGATCATGTATTGTTGAGATGGACGCTCATTAAGAGGAGAGCATTTCACGAGGTCTTTACAGTGGGATGATGCTTTTTTGCAACGTCTTACCTTTTTCAAATGAAAGGGTGTAAAAAAAATTTGCACTAAAATATAACCACAACAAAGTAGCATACTTCTCCTTGCACTCTTCGAGGATTCCTTGTGCTCTATGGCATTCGATTTTGCTGTAGTCGCGAATTGGTGGTGGAGAAGAGGTGAATGAGCTGGGAAGAAGTTTCGAAGAGAAGAAGTATTTGAGAAGAGGATCTTGTTCGGCGTTCAAACCAAAAGCACATTCATAAAACATAAGGGGCAATGTAATGAATTGATTTGTTAAAATGATGATAAGGAAGTATGGATGATATATGTAATGATTTACGTATAAAAATTGCCCGAAGAAATACACATTGGAAGGAACCGTTGAAAACTCAACTGCGTTCTTGTTGTCTAAAACTACTCTTTTTGCTAAACATTTACTATCGAGAAAGCATGATTTTTACCTTTTTATCCGTTTAACGCTTTTTTTTCACTTATAGTCCTCATAATGAAACAAATATATATTGTGTGGTTAGGCGAACAGAATGAAATTTAGAAAAGAAAAACGAAACAAAGGCGAAATATGCAGGGAGAGGATTTCAAGCGGACGTAAGAATGCACGCGATGTCCCTCGATCAAAGTGAGCTTATAACGCATCTAAATTTTCAGGCAAGCCCATTAATGCGTTCATATTTCCACTTAATCAACCGACTGCACTCCCGCTAGTCTCGTACGCAAAAGTGAGGAGGGATTGGGGGGGAGGGGATGCCGGGCAGCTGAAGTCGGGTTTGAGCGAGTTTGATGTTTCTTTTACAAAAACCTTACGCAAGAAAGAGCACTTCCTTTGCTCGAAACTTAGCAGGAACCTTCATTTGTTGTCATAAATTAGAAAAAGTCGGGAAAGCTGTTGCACTTACGACGGGATACAAGAGGCACGCATGTTGCGAATTTAGCTACCTAATACCTCCTCCCTCCTGCCAAAAAAATACTCAAATTTTAAAAAAAATTAAATAAATGGACATCCCAATTAGTCTACAAAGCATGCTAAAAAGAAACTACTACAGCATCGACAATCATCATCTGCTTCAAAAGAATCTGTGCTTTTCAAAACGAAAATTTCGGTGATCTCAAGATAATACCTCATTTTGTGCATAGCATAACTGACGTATTAAACTGCAACTATGGCATCAGTTTGCAAGAAAATATATGGGCAACTACCTTGTGAATGCTGATGCAAGCAGCAGTGCTTTGCTGGAGTTGTCAGCAGAAATCAGCGCTACGTTATTATTATTGATAGCATTGCATTTTTCCTCTCCGTGTTGAGCTTTCTTTTCGCTTAATCTATTTGACAAGTGCATTCATAATTGGCATCATAAATCTGAAGGCTTCGTCCGATTCAGCTGGGGGGTTTTCCGGTTTCGGCCATTTGACCAATAATCCAAACACGTTATTGTCGCCCATTCCAAGGACAAATGCCCTATGTTATGATTGCACAGAGGAAAGGCGTTAAACAACAATAACCATAAATATGACCGCCTAGGCGATCGAGAACAAAACGTATGGCCACTTCATTCATGAGAGAAAAGTTTGTGATTATCACAGCACAAAACAGCTTTTTAAAATGATTTTTTTTTCGAAACAGTATTTTTGATCGATTTATCAATCGCATTCGCCGAGATGCGTAGCATATGTGCAGTGCAGCTTTTGCAACAATCATTTTCACAACTCGATAGCAGTGATCGCGAAGTGAACGCATATTCAAGAGCTCTCGACGGCTGACGAGGTCAAATATGTTGTTTCAAGGGTTTGATGCGAATTACTGTGTCAGGCTTAAGGATTGTCAGTACGAGATGCAAAGAATTTGTTTGTTTGATCCGCAGAGAGGCATGACTTTACTCGGATCATCGTTTCCATAAGCCTGATGAGGGAAATCATGTAAGCGTTTTTCCATATGAACGGGATTTCCAACCCAACGCGGAAACAGAGTTCGCGAATTACTCTGTAATTCCCCTTGAGACCATACTATTTAAGACTTATGAAGGATCTATGATGCAATAATCAAACCAAAACATTTGTTCCAGAAAATGGAAAAAAATTCAATTTTCAAAGTCTCGCAAGCTAATAAGTTTAGTTTTGAGCTTAAAAAGTGAATAGTTATCACACGAAATTCGGCTACCCCCACATTTCACTCCGCTACATTTCAAATTCGTTTCGATAATTACTAAAAGTGCAAATTCCGTGACAATGGCCTCTCAAGTGAAACCCTAATCCGCCTAAAGCAAGTCGTCTCTTGAGAGCAGAAACATCACAAACCTTGCAGATCGTTCTAAAGTTCTAAAGGGAGATAGATGTCAGGCTTATCCGGATCACTGCAGCAGTTCTTACTGCAAAACTTGCGTTTTTAAAGGACTTACCCACAAATTTTGTAGAGTGGCTTCAACAAAAACTGCCTCTATAAAAAAGTTTCCATATCGACTCTTGCAGAATCGGGTATGCCCACATTTGCAGACCGACATTTTGCATGTTGACATCACACCTGCAGACTGAGATTTGCACGTCGGACATCCCGATATGATGGGTGAGGTGGACGGTACCGAACGATGAGGTAAGGTGGGGGTGGGGAGGGGAGCGGGAGCGGTTCATGCAGAGCAAGTTAAAGTAACGTTTAAGCAGCCCTGTAAGGGAAACAAAAATCCTCCTCCTAGCCTTTCCCCTGCCGTCAAAAAAGCACGAGATGCAATTTTCCAATTAACATATGTTGCAGCACAATAATATCTGTTCAGAAACGAAAATCGGTTTTCACCGCGTGCCTGTGAGCAATTACATACTGACGGCTTGAATATATAGGCGTACTCATATCGGGCGGCAGTAGTTCAGCGGTAGAGCCCCCGCTTCGCATGCAAGGAGATCTGGGTTCAATTCCCGGCTGCTTCCCACCATACCACTAATAGTCCAGCTAGAGGGTGGTTAACAACAAGTTAAAAAGCCAAAGGGATGGCTGTGATCGGCGTGCGATTGCCTCAGTAACATTGAGACGAGCGGTAAGGATAAGGATATAACATATACGCATGTATAATATATATGATATATATATAGTATGTATGTATATACATACAATATAACGTATATACAAATACATACGTTTGAGAATCAAAGAAAAAAGCCATAAGCTGGAAGAGGAAGAAGGAGTTATCAAATGTTAAAAACTCGACTTCTTAGAATCGAATAGGCAAACAATGCTGCAAATGAAGCGCATGTTTGTCAGTGAATGTTGCAGTCGCTATTTTCTTAAGCTGCATTGAATCAAACTGAAATATTCAAAGAAACATTCTTCCTCGTATTATAATAATCCTCCTATAGAATTTGAATCAAATAAAAACCAAAAAATTCGAGCAATTTGGCATTGTTTGACGTAGTTGACTAACAGGAGAGCAATTTGGCCACAAAAAAAGGCACATTGAAATCGCCGTCTGGAGTCGTAAAACGTGGCGTTAGTGTCCATCGCATGAACCCATAAAAAAAAAGAGAAAGCACATCCGACTTTTATCTTTAGCTTCACCATCTAGCATTTTCGTTTGCTCTTCAACCTAGTGCTGCAAAGTGCATCAAGTGGATTGCTCCGATGGCTCGCTATAAACGCGCAACTGCAGTTGGAGAAAATGAAAACAGATTCTTTGTCTAAATTCTCCAGTGATGCTCCTTTCTTAATTATATGGCAAATTCAGTCCACATTTGGAGCTGCGGTGTCCATGGAACGGAAGAGGACTTCATATGAAATCGCATAAATATCTCCAGTCATGATCCTCCATTTTCTTGCCTCTCTAATAGTGTGTGTGCGAATGCACATGCCGATATGAATACTAAAATTCTCAGTTTTTTGTCGATAAGGACTGCCCACCAGCATCGTTGTCGCGAAGGCAGGGAGCGAGCGGCTTTTGGGAGATCGTTTCTGCTATTGGATTCTGCAGCCAATAATGAGTATCGAGCAAGACCAATTTTTAATTTACTAAAATTAGAAGGAATTAGAAATCGGATGATGGGGAGATATCGAAATAAATTCAAATATGAGTTCCTTTCCACCAGATGATGGTAAATAAATGAATTTGAAAAAAAAAACACTCAACGTCGCATATTTTCCCATTGTGCTGGAAACTCGCAAGCAAGGATGAACTGCCGAGCACGCCCAAAGATCTCTCATCATCAATTCTTAGCGTTCTTTTCGCCGCTCAGTCTCTGATGAAATCAACTAACGAAAAAAAACACGCGCCACTCATTTACTTCTAACGAATTCCACTGCTTCGCCCGGTATTTCTTGCCCCTCAAAGCCCACGGTTTAAGTGTTATGATTATGAATGATTTTATATATATATATATATATATATATATATATGAATTCTTCAACATGACTGTACATCAAGTAAGTTCCTTGGTGGGAGACGCCAACTGAACTTGCGAGCCCAATCCGAACTCGGTATGAGAATGCCTGGACGAGATCGAAAAGATCGAAAATTTTTGTGAAGAATTTGGAAAATTGCGTGCAAAAGGGAGCGAAGCACCGATTTCTTAAGTAGTGGTCAAAGCACTCAAACAGCATTTGGATAATTTCTGTGTGGTGAGGAAAAATCGTTTATATTCTACAAATGACAAACCTTCGTAGGAGGAAGACACATATTGAATTCTGAAGCTGCTGTAAGGTGAAGAATTGATTACTTTACTGAAAACTTTGATCGACGAACCGCATTCACGTGGGAGATCAAAGTGGCTGCGAATGACGTGCTGACAAGAAGCAGTTATAAATCTAACAGTGTGGCAGACTTGTCCAAACGAAATACACCAATGAACATAAACCGTTCAGTGTTATATATATATATATATATATATATATGAATTCTTCAACATGACTGTACATCAAGTAAGTTCCTTGGTGGGAGACGCCAACTGAACTTGCGAGCCCAATCCGAACTCGGTATGAGAATGCCTGGACGAGATCGAAAAGATCGAAAATTTTTGTGAAGAATTTGGAAAATTGCGTGCAAAAGGGAGCGAAGCACCGATTTCTTAAGTAGTGGTCAAAGCACTCAAACAGCATTTGGATAATTTCTGTGTGGTGAGGAAAAATCGTTTATATTCTACAAATGACAAACCTTCGTAGGAGGAAGACACATATTGAATTCTGAAGCTGCTGTAAGGTGAAGAATTGATTACTTTACTGAAAACTTTGATCGACGAACCGCATTCACGTGGGAGATCAAAGTGGCTGCGAATGACGTGCTGACAAGAAGCAGTTATAAATCTAACAGTGTGGCAGACTTGTCCAAACGAAATACACCAATGAACATAAACCGTTCAGTGTACCCAACAGGTTGGAAAACTTTTCAAGGGCTGCTACGATGTAAGCTTTCAGCTGTCTTATTTAAATGGTCGAATAAATGTCCAGAAATCACGTGACAAAATGTCTAGGTACGCCAAAACGTTTCTGATCGGCCTTCTATGGAACAGATCCGCATGGTGCGCATTATCGAATTGATGTGATCGTGCTGTTTGTTTACGATAACGCAACCAGTGATGCTGTTGCTGCACGTTTTCCCTTGGCTCGACAATTACCATCCCCCTCCCCCGCGCCTCACCCGCCTTCAGAGATTCACATTTCCAATAGCCTTAAATTCAAATGTAGTTGGCAACGTTATGTCTCTACTGAGTCAAGGTTGTCATCTTAGCAATCGAACTTGACGACGGCTTTCGGTTTCCGACGGTATTACCCATGAGCCACAAATCTCCAGAAATCCATGTATAATTTTACAATTTTTGTTGCGGTGCCCTTACAATAACGCACATAATTCTCGTCACTCTTCGTCGTAACAGCTTTCCTCGTTCGTCAGTTGAAACTGTGGAACAGATAGAAAACATATTCACACAGACACGAACTGCTGCGAAAAGCGCAAAAAAAAGTAAACCAGTTACGTCAGCGATTTCAGGCCCTCAGGGACAGACGCTAGTTGCTGCTTTGAACTGCTTTAAGTGGTCAGTTTTATTCTATTGATGATCTTAAAGAAAACATTCAAACTGGTACCTAACTGGCAAGCATTTACTAAGTTGAAGAGGAATAGTAAAATGTTTACCTTGCGATTAGAACTTCGCTGGGCTAACTTTTCATGATTTCATCAATCCTCATATGAACAAAGTGAAACACTTTTAGGAACTCTTTTTTCTCGGTACTTTCCATTATCGAGAAAACGTTCATGTTTTCAATAAAACAGCTGTTATTTTCATCAAGAGCTAACGAATGTTGAGTCCGTTTTGAAAACGGTCATGTAAGCTCCAACCAGCTTGATGTTTTGTGGATTCATCATGCTATGTGGGTTCTTCTTCCAATCATTCACGACTGTTCCATTTTAAAGTAACATTATGACCAATCGATATTTTAGCCAACCAACGAAGAAGCCGATCGAGAAGCTGACTGCTACAGCCTCATGCGGCTTCAATGTTACTTGGCGTGTATTCGATTGCTATAACGGCCAGGTTTTACAAATAGTTATGATTCATCAACAACTACAGCAAGCATACTTTCCCGCTTGTTATTCGTCTTTTATTGATCTTCTGGTCAAGTAGCGCAAAAGTCAACCCTATATAAATAAGGATTCAACAACCGAATTCATTTTCCAGGAATTACAGAAGCCGTTAAGCGTAGAAAAATTTGAGCCATATAATAGTTGGACGTTTCATTTGAAATGAAACTGAAAGGCTCATTAAATGGAAAGCAACACGAAGAAAGATATTTTAAGTTGGAGTTCCTCTATTGTTATATGATAGCAGCAATAAGCTGTCGCAAAAGAGGACTAAAATTCATCATTCATTCGTTCGCATACGGATACTACTAATATTCAGTGTCGGTCTTGAATCGTCTGTTATTCAGATTCTTTGGACGACGCTATACATCCATGTGGAGCACAACAACCGAATCGTCAAAATTTTTAACGTCATGTGAGACCGCTCAGTAACAGCGCCATTTGAGCTGTCTCTGTCCGCAAGTTTATGCTCAAAGAACGTGCGCTTCAATCGCTAATTTAACCATTTATTTTACTTCTTTCCTCGGCGACTTTTTACCTTCATACCCCGCCCTTCATCCTCCTTTTGTTCTATCGCTTTTTTAAATGAGATGAGCAAAATTTATAAGTCTACCGCCCGTTATAATTAAAAAAACATGCGGTTCATGGCAGAACAGTATCGTCAAATTTTTCAAAGGATGCATCTGGTCGACCAGTAATAGTCGTTCATTTTTTTGAAACAAAATCTTCACCGTCAAACTCTCCTACCCCTACAAAAAAAGAACAAGAAAAACAGCACTGGAGTGTTAGGTTGAGAGCCATCTGTCTAGATACAGCTCACATCACATTTCATACTGTGTCTGACCTCTGATAGTGGCAAGCATTACGGAGCAGCAGGGAGTCGAACCACTTCCAGAGGTCAGACACAGTACAAAAAAACAAAAGCTTTTGAAGCAGGAATTCAGCAAACAGTCACGCAGGGAATGTGCAACAACTATGCGACACATGTCCGCACTTTTCGACGGTCCTTCGCCCACAACTGGCGTAACATAAGGCGTCAATTTGAGAAAAAAAGAAATTGCAGGAAAATAACATTCCCTTCGGAAAATCAGAATACTGAACAAAGGAGTGATATTGTGCGTTGGGAATAAACAATTGTACCGAAAATGGCAACCGAACGCGGCAATTAAATGTGACTTATGCGGTCCCCTAGGAGTTTTGCTCATAGCTGCTTCAAACCCATAAAATGACGTCTAAACTTCGATAGCTCATAAAAGTGGACGATTGTTCAAGCTGCCAGTCGGTCAGTGTTAGTATTAGGTACTAATAGAATCGAAGGATTGATGCTGAGAACGGTTAAGCCTAACGAATATTTTGGTTCTGAAGGCTTTTATGCTTATCATTCCGCTCATTGGGCCATGTTCGTAACAAACGATGTAGGCACGACGGCGAACAGGAATGCGTAAATGCGACAAGGCGAAATGAAGTTAGAGAACAATGAGAAACCATATTTAATTAAAAGATTGCATGACTCAACGTTTTCAGCATTAACCATCTGATTTATTCCTACATAAACAATTATTATAACTTGCAAAAGAAGCATATCGGTGTAGCGAAAATGACTGAGCTCTCGTCCTCGGAAAAAGAAGCTCCTAAGCTTCATTATGCCGGAATGCTGCACTGCGTAAAGGCAATATTTGCCCATGACGAGAAGACTAAAAGCGTGAAATAATAGCTTTAAAATTCGATGAGTACGCCCATCGGCATGACATCCTCGGCTATCGTCGACTTGTCAACCTCGTCCACACATGGATGGACTTGCGCCCACAGTACAGTCATGTCATCAACTATAAAAAATAATATTGTTGCCCGCATAAACTAGTCAAGTAGCAGTTTCATAACTGAGGACGTTAAACGGTCATCAAGAGCATGCTGAAACGCGATCACAGCGAATGGAGAGGCATATTTGAGCATTTCGATTACGGGCCAAAATCATGTCATTACAGTTTACAAAGAGCAACTAAATCACTCATGGGAAGCAAAGATGGAACAAAATAGGGGTCTGCGATGGATATGAGTTGACGCGAATGCCGACTAGAACTGAAAGTGATTAGCCAAAGAAAACTCATACAAGACAAGGACATGCCAATGAATGTCTTTTTCAAAGACAAATGCTCAAGAAACAATCGATTTCTGATGAGGAGGCGAACTTATGCTTGGATTTGGTCAGAATGTAGGTAAGAATGTTCACAGTTGACCGAAGATGGATTCGGAGAAGTGACATCTTGTGAAGACGTCCGCAACAATTGCTTGCAAACGCGCAACTTGGCCATTCAGTAGAATGATTCATGCGCACGAAGGCAGTGCAGTGATTTGTGACGCATTAATATTTTAAACGCGAGCATCCAAACCCAGGCTAAGCTTTTGCTTGTCAACGATACAAGCCAGCCGGAATGAATTTGAAACAAACACTGCACAGCAAAACGTGCCCGAAGTCCCGAAGAAACCTAAAACCAACCGCCGAATCGTGATCCTGAAAAACGGAAACATAAATCAGCTTTTTTATGACTGAAGCTGTCGAGGAAGGCAGCTCGGGTTTCTTGAAATGCAGGAGCCGACTCCTTCAATCGGCTCCCAAAAGCACATATGGTTGAGTATATTAGGATATTCGTGCAACCGATTGATTCAAGAAGTGGAATTAGCAAAGCGCATGCTGGGGCATTTCCTCGAGAAGCATTCCCACTTATTTTCGGATCTCCACGGAAACGCCAAAGTTATTCGGCAGCATTCCCAAAGCCCTCGTAGGCGCGCACAGCAAATACGCAAATTAGCAACACGCTTAACTCATTGAAGGCAGAACCAAATAGCTATTCGGGTCAGATCACAGCGCATCGCATGTTCCGATTCGGTGCAAATGATTAGTGTCCCGCTGATTATACACCGATAACTTCGGAGAATTGGCAAACATTCATAGAAGAAAAGGCAAAAAAGTGAACGCTCCTCCATATAACACCGGGTTCTACAGCTCTCAACGACACAGACATAATGAACCGTGGCGCAGGGACAGCAGAATAAATGGACTGGATTTACAGTAATATTTACTATTTCTACTTTCTGGGGACGTCTGTGAACTGCTTTTCAAGAAAGGCTTGAGGGATGCCACGGCCAAGCAGCTTCGCGCGAATTCTGAAATATGCTGCCCATTATTGCCGACAGTGACTATCGCGCAGTGTATATGCGAAGGCAGTGGAAAGTTACAGTGAAGCCTCCAGTAAAAATTGGCCTACAGAAGTGAAGCTTCGGCAGCTATTTCACTCTATGCACTTCGTACTGCCCTGCTTCTCAGCTCGCCTCTCAAAAACCTGAACAGCTGAATGAGATTGGAAAAATAAGCCTGCTCAGTCAATTTATGGTCACGATTCAGATGATTTATGATTTATATTATGAAACTAATACTTTCGTGAAGCGAGAACACATTTCATGGCATTAGTTTGTCTTCAATATAGCGCTTTCAACTCCTAAAGTAACCGTTTCGCTGAGATTAGAGGGATAAGGAACGGAGACGAGGAGAACGAGGATGAAGGTTGCATTTAAACAGCTATCTGATTTGCATCATTTGCAAAGTGGTCAAGTCCAGTTTCGTTTATTTTCTCCAAATAATCAGTATGCCTGATGTTGTTCCTCTTTCCCCTCCCTCGAAGTTTGATACTCCTTTCCTAAAGTTTTAAAAACTTGCATAACATATCACTACAACAAGCAGTGCTTGACGCTCATTTAAAAAATCGGGTCATGTAGTGCGTTTACAGAAAACATACAACAGCCGTAAATGAAAATCCCTATTGCGCCCTTATCACATTGATAATGCTGCCGTTTCCTGTTGATTATCGACAATTGAGAGAAGTATTCAGGAGAAACAAATTCAGGAAGAATAATGTGAAGTGCTCAAACATTGTTCACTTTTTGTTCAAGGCACGCTTCCTTGCACATGTAATCGCTGCATGCCAAAACGTTTTTTTTTTCCTTCCGCAAAAATTCTGCGTACTGGCTTTAATGTTATGCTTCATCACAGGGCTGTTATTTTAACATTCTCTCCTGTTATATGCAGTGTGGAATGTGATTGAAAAAATTGGCTAATAAAATAACAACTTGAAAATATCAATTGCTGATCGTGTGATGTTCGAAAGCGATTCGGCCGTAAACTAGAATAAGATTAAAATAGACTGGATAATTTCTAAACAAATGTGCAATTTTGTTACTGTGGCAATTGATCAAATAGCCAACCGTGTGAACGCTGATTTAGCATGCAAAACGAACAGGGGGATACGCTCGCATGCACGCATTCATGGACAAACATTGGCCGACAACTGATAATGTACAACAAAATAGCAGACACCAACCGACATGAGTGGGTTTCCAACAAATTTCCCACCGGTTTTCGGCCTATTCAGGGCCTTTAAATTCGTAGCAACAACCTCAATCGCCACATGTTCTCGAAGTGGTATTATACCATCCACTTTTTTTCGCACTAGCAATTTGTTGTAAGTAAAAGTGAATGAATATTCAAAGGTTCAAAGATTACGTTGAAATGAGAATGTACGAAAACTTCGGCTGCATTATTCCGGGAATGGCACTTACAAGTGTAAGAAAGAGCGATTTGTTCATTCGAACAAGGATCGGCCAATGTAGATTCAATGAAAGCGTCAGAAAAGCACAAAACTGATGATTGCGCACGGCTTTGGAGAAATAAGCGTCACGCATTAATTATTTTATCGCCAACATATGCATGGTTATTAATGTTATTATTATTGTAATTATATATATATATGTATATATGTATAACTTTATTCTATACCGCCAACGTAGGGTTCAAAATGATATGCGTTAAAAAAAAGAAATGACGTGAAAAAACAGTTTGCCGAGAATCACAAGAATGAGTACGGTCAGTTTAGAATCCATTTCAAAGTAAGATTCTTTTCCAAGTTTTGGTGCTTGGAAACGATTTAATGAAAACGTGAATTCAAGTGAGAAACATAGACAATGTGTGAGGCAGTTTATGTGGCGTGAGCAGGTTAGGAAAGTGTGGCGTGAGAACAATGAAAGTGCGTATAAAAGGTGTGCAAACAGAAATCGACGTTTGCTTGAGGCAGAGTATACAGCACAACGCACATCCTCAAACGCACATCCCCATTTCAAAAAACGCTTCAGCGATTTCCATATCGAATTACCCATTCCCACAAACTGCTCCTATCATGTTTTCGAATTTGCCCTTTTCCAGTGTAACATTTCACTGGGACCACGTAAAACATGGAGTAAATTCGTCTAGCTGCCCACCCATACTATTGAAAGAGTGTGTCTCAGCGTTCCACTGCCATGGTAGGGGGACGGAGGGGGTGGGCAGATGTGGAAGGCGAACAGCGGAAGAAATAGTGAAATAAAGAGATTTATTCTCTAAGGACAATCAACGACTGCTAAGGACGAAAAACGCAGGTAATGCATGTTTGGAACGAGCCACCATAACTCGCAAGAGGCTCAACTGAAAGCAATTTTGAACGGAGGGAGCAGATCATTTTCGGTTAGCGTTTTGGCAGTCGAAGCTGTTTGAAAATCGGTCAGAACGTTCTCCCACATAACAATTAAGCGAGTTGGGGGAGGGGTATGCGATGGGGGGATGTGGCTGAGGGGGGGGGGGTAGTAAAATGTTTCGGCTGTACATTTCTTTGGGTGAGAAAAGGTGAAAAAATAAGTTAATTTTTTTGTGAAAATTTCCCAACTGCTGATTTATTCTGCCATTAGTGATTATTTAATTTTGGAATTCTTCTTTCCCTTATCAGTTTCCTCCTTTTTATTCCTCAGGGACGATGGTTTTGCCTTTCATTGGAAAATTCTTAGTAGACGGCGTCAGCATCGAAGCATCTAAATTCGTAAACGCAATGAGTTTATGCAAGTTTAATTACTTGAAGCAAACCTCATATAGGAATAGTTGGGCTCAACAAATGCACTTCTATGCAAGTAAGTGTACGTTCAGCTCACGGTACACTTAGTAGACTAATGCGAACATTGAACGGAGCTTGTTTCAGGGTGAGCAACGATTCTATCAGAGAACGCAACGGCTGGATAAACAAGCTGATAGTAAAATCCGATTGGCGATGGGTGAAAGAGTGACGCCAAAGTAATGAAAAATACTCTTGATTAATAATTGTTGCAGTTCACAGGGAACTCGAACGAAGCATGCATGCTGGGAATATATACAATTGTTAAGCGGTGTAATTTACTGGCCAATTGCCAAATCCTTAGTCATCTTAATTTGAACAAAACATTTTGTTACACACTGCCCATTAGACTATTCGAGTTCATTGAAATCCAATTCGAAACCGTTGGCTAAGCGAGATTCAATACTGTAGGAGAAACAAGCGAGTTTGTTGTGATCATGACGAGATGTTTTATTTTGGAGGGACACAGATATTAAGCGCCCGAAACGCTACGAGATGAGAATTTTACTATTGGAAAGAAGCCATCTGAGAGATAAGGCGTAGGGTGGCACACGATCTCTTCGTTACTCCTCAGCCAGACTTAAGTGAGTGAATTATGCAAATTTTATAGCACTTCTCTCAGACTGGAAGCGTTGATTTTAAATCGGATACAAGAAGAGACCCCAGTATGCAAGAAACTGTACAACTATGGCTTCACTTATTCCGCCGAAACGATGCTAATGGGCAAATGGACTCACACGCGCACGCAATCACACACAAGCATTAAGATGATGTCACTACAATGCGCCTTTCAAATACAAACCTTTCAAAGCACTTAAGGGCAACAACCTCCCACTCCTCCCATAAACGTTTGCGGAATTCGCAACGAGAGACGTCAAAGCGAAACAATACTAGAAAACACACTAATGTAATTCACGCGAATGTGCAACGGAAACTTTTTGCGCTTTTTAAAAAAAGGTGCGCAAATTTTTCATAATTCCACACTGCGTTGCCTATAAGGACGAACCTGGGCTGAAACGTTCGCTTCATTCTTATAAGCTCAACCATATCCGCTATCACACTATCACATTTAATCAATGATTCCAACCGGTGAAGTATTGTGTTCTCCGCAATGAAAACTCAGCCTTGTCGCAGCGGGGTCACTTTCACAAATGGAACGACACTAATCCAGTTATGAGAACGGATTCAAGCGTTCGTTAGTACACGCTATGTCGCAAATGGTTCATCACAAAAACAATGAGTCGCGAAGAGAGCTGAACCAAGAAACTTGTTTGGGTCAGAGTTATTTACCCATTTAGCAATAGATGCCTGATTGAACTCACTCAGAAGCGAAAAAAAAATCATTTGATCATTCCAAAATTCTACACGATGACCTCTGCTGTCGAATTCTTGTGGACGAAAAGTTGCAGACTTTTACAACCTTGCAATATGGCATCAAAGCATCAAAACCAAGCCCACTTCAAAGTCTTAAATACGAGACTGTAAGGTTTGTAAGCTCGTCCTAAAATGAAGCCATATTCCAAGGTTGCGACTATCGAAAATGCTAGAGAAACAGTGCGAGGCCTGTCACTGGGTAAAGACGTAAACCTTAGGCTATGTGGTGAGCATTCAGAAAATAAACGGCTATGCTGTGGGCGTTCATCAAGCGAATTTTAGGGTCGTTAGCTCATTGTCGAGGCGAGCACCAAAATGCAAGTTTGGGAGCACATCTCTGTCGCGTCTTGTTTTGTCTTGTTTGTCATATAATCAAATATTTTGCCTCAACGTGTCGTCTCCTAACATCATTTCGTTTCCCTCAAAATCACTGCTGTGCTCACTCTTGCGCCTTTCAGCTTATCAACAGACCGTAACTGGTTCCGGCTGATAGTTTCCTTTGAGTGATTGCAATATTTTAATTTTTATAAGCGATTTATATCTGCATGCTTTTATAATGCGCATGTTTACAAATGCGCGCACCAAAACAATAATTGTTTTCACTTCTTTTATTAAGTTTGATTATAAAGTTAGGTGAATTACCATTTTTAAATTTGTTTGAACTGATAAGCTATTCTTAGAGGGATGCAGTTTGTTCGGGCTCAACAGATTCGATGAATCATCGCTCCTAATGAAACTTCTCCTTAAGACCTTTTAGAAATAAAAAAGTGAACTGCACTTTTCAAAGCCAGATAATGCACCTTTGCCAAATACAGTACACTCAGAAACACTAGACTTGGTGCAGAAAAGATTCATTGGAACCGTTTAAAGAATAGCCGGACATGCTGGATTATGGAATGCATATGTAAAAATGTTTAGTACTGTATCAGCAGCGTTGCGCTAGTTGGAATTGTTCACGCTGTTGCATTTGATCACATTCATCTACGGCCATAAAAATACAAACAGCTGCGATGAGTCGTACCAATAACCAGAAGACATTGCAGTGCACCACAGAATCCCCAGCTGGCCATCGAAACCACACACACACAAATTCCGATGAAAGAGAGACAAGTATGACGTTCGGCGTAAGCGTAAATGTGGTGTGGAGTAATGCAAGCGGTATGGCAGAAAGATGGCATCATAAGTTATCACCGCCAACGTTGAAGTGTGTAAATATAGTCCAGTCGTGGCTCACACATATTGTTCGCTCTCTCAAATCCATCAAATTCATCCATAAATCGGGGCAACCGTCTTCACAAACGTCCAAATTATATCGTTGCTGTCAGCTGGGGACAAACGTTAGGCTCCAGCTCTCAAAGTAAAGCGGAGTCAACTTCACAAAAATCAACATGGAGACCTTAGAAGCTCTGGATTCACACTTGGGAGAGAGCCTGAATGCAGTGATAGGCTCCAGAGATGGTCCATAGGTATAATTCAGATCTACTCAAGAGTTCATTTTTCCCCCCGTGCTGACTGTCGGCCAAACACGGCCTTGCCTCTGTAAGGAAGAGCATCACAGCCGAATAATGACATCATTCAATTCATCCAACTTTTTGTGCAAAGAATTGAGGACTACTGGCAATGATTAGCGGTAAGTGAAAAAGTAATTAGTGCTTTCCACTGAGTGGAATTTTTACGACGAGGTTGTCAACTATCACCTAGCAGTAAGCAAATGCTATGTTCGCAGCCGACAAGAACACTAAAACAGCACTACTGAGAAAACATGTGATGTCACACTTCTGAAACGTGTAAGAAGTATCACAAAGGTTGTTCTAACATCGACAACCCCTATGGAGATTACATTTCTGTCATAGAATTGCGGTCGCACAAGATGAAATATTCTCTATATGCAACGAAAATTTATGCGCTCATTCGCAAATCGCCATGAAAAAAAAAAAAGCGAGATTCAATACTGTAGGAGAAACAAGCGAGTTTGTTGTGATCATGACGAGATGTTTTATTTTGGAGGGACACAGATATTAAGCGCCCGAAACGCTACGAGATGAGAATTTTACTATTGGAAAGAAGCCATCTGAGAGATAAGGCGTAGGGTGGCACACGATCTCTTCGTTACTCCTCAGCCAGACTTAAGTGAGTGAATTATGCAAATTTTATAGCACTTCTCTCAGACTGGAAGCGTTGATTTTAAATCGGATACAAGAAGAGACCCCAGTATGCAAGAAACTGTACAACTATGGCTTCACTTATTCCGCCGAAACGATGCTAATGGGCAAATGGACTCACACGCGCACGCAATCACACACAAGCATTAAGATGATGTCACTACAATGCGCCTTTCAAATACAAACCTTTCAAAGCACTTAAGGGCAACAACCTCCCACTCCTCCCATAAACGTTTGCGGAATTCGCAACGAGAGACGTCAAAGCGAAACAATACTAGAAAACACACTAATGTAATTCACGCGAATGTGCAACGGAAACTTTTTGCGCTTTTTAAAAAAAGGTGCGCAAATTTTTCATAATTCCACACTGCGTTGCCTATAAGGACGAACCTGGGCTGAAACGTTCGCTTCATTCTTATAAGCTCAACCATATCCGCTATCACACTATCACATTTAATCAATGATTCCAACCGGTGAAGTATTGTGTTCTCCGCAATGAAAACTCAGCCTTGTCGCAGCGGGGTCACTTTCACAAATGGAACGACACTAATCCAGTTATGAGAACGGATTCAAGCGTTCGTTAGTACACGCTATGTCGCAAATGGTTCATCACAAAAACAATGAGTCGCGAAGAGAGCTGAACCAAGAAACTTGTTTGGGTCAGAGTTATTTACCCATTTAGCAATAGATGCCTGATTGAACTCACTCAGAAGCGAAAAAAAAATCATTTGATCATTCCAAAATTCTACACGATGACCTCTGCTGTCGAATTCTTGTGGACGAAAAGTTGCAGACTTTTACAACCTTGCAATATGGCATCAAAGCATCAAAACCAAGCCCACTTCAAAGTCTTAAATACGAGACTGTAAGGTTTGTAAGCTCGTCCTAAAATGAAGCCATATTCCAAGGTTGCGACTATCGAAAATGCTAGAGAAACAGTGCGAGGCCTGTCACTGGGTAAAGACGTAAACCTTAGGCTATGTGGTGAGCATTCAGAAAATAAACGGCTATGCTGTGGGCGTTCATCAAGCGAATTTTAGGGTCGTTAGCTCATTGTCGAGGCGAGCACCAAAATGCAAGTTTGGGAGCACATCTCTGTCGCGTCTTGTTTTGTCTTGTTTGTCATATAATCAAATATTTTGCCTCAACGTGTCGTCTCCTAACATCATTTCGTTTCCCTCAAAATCACTGCTGTGCTCACTCTTGCGCCTTTCAGCTTATCAACAGACCGTAACTGGTTCCGGCTGATAGTTTCCTTTGAGTGATTGCAATATTTTAATTTTTATAAGCGATTTATATCTGCATGCTTTTATAATGCGCATGTTTACAAATGCGCGCACCAAAACAATAATTGTTTTCACTTCTTTTATTAAGTTTGATTATAAAGTTAGGTGAATTACCATTTTTAAATTTGTTTGAACTGATAAGCTATTCTTAGAGGGATGCAGTTTGTTCGGGCTCAACAGATTCGATGAATCATCGCTCCTAATGAAACTTCTCCTTAAGACCTTTTAGAAATAAAAAAGTGAACTGCACTTTTCAAAGCCAGATAATGCACCTTTGCCAAATACAGTACACTCAGAAACACTAGACTTGGTGCAGAAAAGATTCATTGGAACCGTTTAAAGAATAGCCGGACATGCTGGATTATGGAATGCATATGTAAAAATGTTTAGTACTGTATCAGCAGCGTTGCGCTAGTTGGAATTGTTCACGCTGTTGCATTTGATCACATTCATCTACGGCCATAAAAATACAAACAGCTGCGATGAGTCGTACCAATAACCAGAAGACATTGCAGTGCACCACAGAATCCCCAGCTGGCCATCGAAACCACACACACACAAATTCCGATGAAAGAGAGACAAGTATGACGTTCGGCGTAAGCGTAAATGTGGTGTGGAGTAATGCAAGCGGTATGGCAGAAAGATGGCATCATAAGTTATCACCGCCAACGTTGAAGTGTGTAAATATAGTCCAGTCGTGGCTCACACATATTGTTCGCTCTCTCAAATCCATCAAATTCATCCATAAATCGGGGCAACCGTCTTCACAAACGTCCAAATTATATCGTTGCTGTCAGCTGGGGACAAACGTTAGGCTCCAGCTCTCAAAGTAAAGCGGAGTCAACTTCACAAAAATCAACATGGAGACCTTAGAAGCTCTGGATTCACACTTGGGAGAGAGCCTGAATGCAGTGATAGGCTCCAGAGATGGTCCATAGGTATAATTCAGATCTACTCAAGAGTTCATTTTTCCCCCCGTGCTGACTGTCGGCCAAACACGGCCTTGCCTCTGTAAGGAAGAGCATCACAGCCGAATAATGACATCATTCAATTCATCCAACTTTTTGTGCAAAGAATTGAGGACTACTGGCAATGATTAGCGGTAAGTGAAAAAGTAATTAGTGCTTTCCACTGAGTGGAATTTTTACGACGAGGTTGTCAACTATCACCTAGCAGTAAGCAAATGCTATGTTCGCAGCCGACAAGAACACTAAAACAGCACTACTGAGAAAACATGTGATGTCACACTTCTGAAACGTGTAAGAAGTATCACAAAGGTTGTTCTAACATCGACAACCCCTATGGAGATTACATTTCTGTCATAGAATTGCGGTCGCACAAGATGAAATATTCTCTATATGCAACGAAAATTTATGCGCTCATTCGCAAATCGCCATGAAAAAAAAAAACGCATCTACTCGACAGTAAAGCAACGATTTCTCTATCGCAGTGCTTTATATAATACTCACAATTAGTAAACACTTTCGTGAGGTCTACACGCAAATTAACTTCCGATGAATTGCTGTTGAACCAATGAAATGCACGTATGTAAACGTATGCAACTAGCACATTTCTGTATTTCTATTAAAACGGCATGCATGTATAGATCTAGCATTAATGGACATAGCTCATGCAAGGGGCAAAGCGAAGTTAAATATTTATAGGTCAAATTCGAAAATAGAAAAGGGAAGAAAAATGAATAAGAGTCAAGTGCCAGTTTTCAAGCAATAAAGCGAGCAAAGAAGAACAAAAAAGTTTCTGCGAAGTGAAACATTACGTTTTAATTCGTTCTTTGAAAGCGCTGAAGAGTTTTTTTAAACTAAAAATTACTCAAAACTTATTGAGCTTTTCATTTTTTTGTAAGCGACCGTAAGGAACGAAAAAGAATTGAAATGAGCAGAACAGATGATAGACTATGATGAGGCTAGAAATGGCTTGAGAACATAGGAAATTTTTGGAACTGGTTCATGCAACAGTGTGAAGTTTTTATTGCATTTAGGTTAACAATGCAGTCATATAAATTACATCAAATTACAAATTAGCAAGAAGATATGCATATACGCTGTAACTAGCTAACGTAAATATGCCGTATCTGAATAGTGTTCTCGTTACCGAGCAGCTCCCTACATCACAGTTCGATGGTTGAGAAGAGAGGGTGAGGAAAAACATTTGTGATGACCTAAAAGGGTCGTGTCTGTGCTCTAAACAAAATGTGATAAGAGAGTGGTTGATCAGAGAAGAGAGGCCGAAATAAGCGTATAATCGCAGTGATCGCTGATGAAGAGAAAAACAGCATCTACGTTACATGAAACTGAAAGTGTCGACCCTCTTCCGAAAACGATCATTTTGACTTGCATGCATGCAGAATTTTAGAGGGACAAAATATTAGGCGAAAAAAATTAGATCGGCAAATTAGAATTGAGAATTCAGCTGATATATTTGTTCATTCTCTTTCAGCCACTTCCATGCGATCATCTTTGGAACTGTTACACGGAACTCTTATCGAAGCACCAACATCAAGTGAATATTGCAAACAGGAGAGCTTTAAACACCGAACATTTGCTGGTTCACTTACGGCAGGCAGTGTGCAATTCAAATTATTGATATTCACTGGTAGTTTGAAGCATGAAGAGCAGCAATTAAGAACAAACTTATAACTTTTCAGGTTTGTATGAAAGTGTCGATACGAGGCACTGATCACTTAGAAATTAAAAGAGGGTTTGAATGGAAAAATCATTGTTTTGTTCGGCAACGGCATCAGGATGATTTTCTCCCTATGATTTATTGCTCTTATGCGAGAAGACAATATGTCCATCGTTTTAATGAAGTATAAGCGAAAAAAAAACAGTAACTAGTAAAACAGCTGCCAATGACGTTTAATGTCATATTGAAAGCAAACGAAACGATTCGACTTTAATAAACAAACGCCAAAAGTGAGGCGCTAGAAGCAGACGAAAGTAGCGATTATGCACGAAGATTAGCTGAAAGAGCTGTCCGTCAAAGCGAGCAGCGACCACCGCCTCGTCAACGACGGCCCTCGAAACGCTCAGAGATTTATAACACCACAAAACCCTATGACAACCGCTCCCATTGAGGAAACAAACCACGCGACTTCGGAAAACGGCTCAGCAAAGACAACTCAGGAAAGGAATTAGCAAATGGAATAGTATGAAACGGATCAGTAGTATCTCAGAAGCAGCAATAGCCCAGCTGCTAAATTTCTTGCTACGTTAGTTAGCAAACTATTTGAGTTCAATTCAGTTCAATTAGCCGAGAGATCAGAAATCGGTTGCAAAGCGAAACGCTGATCCTCTTAAGATTTTGTTTTGAAAGTCGAAGCATTCAGTTAGTGATTTTCGGCGATCGTGTACACATACTTCAAACCTCACATATCATTAACGTTTTGTAAACATGCTAGTGGATTGCGCTTCGCCGTCGCAAAACTCATATTTCTTTAGTGACACAGCCACCGATGCCAAACTCCTAACGATGGCACTCTTAAGCTGCTCTGTAAGATGGGACGAACATAAACAAGTGGAGTGCTGCTTTTCAGCTCATTAACGGCATCTTTTTCTATTTAAGCCAACTTAGTGTCCGTTTAAGAAAAGATGGGAGTGTCTAAGGAAGGAAATGATAAAAACATAAGTGACCATTAGCCCCCACCCTCCCATCAAAAAAAAGGAAGGAAACAACTTTGCGTTAGGCAAAACTCTGTGAGTAGCATCGTAGGGTTTTTTTTTGACTGCTGATGCTTAATTGGAATGGTGAGGAACTTCTTCATCTTCATTTTTTTTTTTTGAACGCAATCTGTTATTTATACGATAGGCAAGGACTACGTTTTCGATAATACAAAAAAATACAAAGAAGATGCAGAGATGAAATTATCATTTTAAAATTTTCTTAATTGCGAGTGAATTTCTTCTGACCTTTTCAAAAAATATTGACGGATTGTATCTGAGGATTTGCATTAGAAAATGCAAAAGTTTAGGAATTTTATCAGCAAAATGTGATTCTTTGGTACGTAATTTCATTCCCATAGCAGTTCTTTTCTTTTCTTACCAAATGTATATTCATAGCCGCGCAAGACAAAATAGCGTTAGACGATTTTAAATCCGTCTCTTTTTGCATCTTTCGATGGGGAGTTGAGGAGGGGGTGGGGTGGAGGGTGGGAAGTGAGGTGATAAAAAGATGACAATTTTGGAGTAGACTATAAGAAGTGGTTACGCTGAAATTTGCCGATCAGTTCAACCGAGCGACCAAATAATCTCGCGATTTCTGGCTGAGCTATATTGACTTCCACTTTTCTCCGTAATATAGAAGCAGGAAATTCTCGATACATATAAAGTCGACATGACTATTCTGCTCAATTAAGCTGAATGAATCTCAAGGAATAATGAGAATGCTTTAAAAAAAACTGCAGAAAACCTAATTCTTCAGAATTCTATTTTGGTTCCTCAACCCCTTCGCCCTCCCCATCCCCTCCCCCACTCTCTTGCTACCCTACCTCCTCCTCCTACTTCACGATTTATACGCATAGCTCTAGACCAGTATACGTCCCATCGGCGTTTCTGGGAATGAAAGAAACAGGTAGCGAACGGTTAGAAGAATCACAATAAGTAATTAAAAGTTTGAAGTGATAAATAAGGTGATCTTTGAAGAGAAGCAGGAGGACGAACAGATGAATATTCAGACTTGCACTGTGCTATGGATGATAAGATGGTTCTTAGCATAATGTTGATCAGCAAGGCGTTACCCGTCGCCCCCTTTGGACACGTTCAATGAAAGGACGGCACTGAACAATGCCCATTTGGGAACGACAGAAATACAAAAGACCTATGCTGTTCAAGCAATCTTTAAAAGCAAGCACTGAAAAGCATCCAGGGGCAGCGGTTGTTACGAGCATAATCAACGGAAAGAGTTGGTGAATGTCGATTGTTATTGTGAGCATGCGGATCGCGGGGTCGAAGGCGGAAGCTGGTACGGTTAAGCGCGAGATGTTGCAATTGTTGCCGCTAACAACTGTTGTTGTGCGCAACTGTCCAGAATCGTGCCTTGGTTTAGCACACTCAGTATTCTACTATCTCTTCGATATTTTATCTTATTGCAATACGACTTATCCGCCAATAACAGTCGTTATGCTGTTATCATTATGCGCCAATAACAGTCGTTTATGTTAGTTAGGATTTTTGCAAAACGTTTTGACTTAATGTTTTGACTGCACATTTTTGATCCGAAGATAGCAAATTGCAATTTTAATGCAGCAAATGCTCATCCACCGGTTTTAAAGTATTCGTACTCATATTGTAAACATTGGGAAAATTTTTGTTGCAAAAATAGTGCAGCCAGCGAAAAGTGTCTAAAATTTGAAAGAATTTGGTGCTGTGTGATTCGAATGTGTTTTATTAACAACAATGGCATGTCTACCATGAAAAGTACCTTTTGGTATTCTTCAGCACCATGATTCATAACTTGAGCATAAAATCACAAGTTGCATTAAGATAATTGCAGTGACAAGACATATATATTTCTCTTCTTACATAATGTTCCGAGAGCCCTCAGTTATGAAGTTTTATAACTCAAACACTCTTCCAGGTTTGCATATCTCAAGAGTTAAATGCAAACAATGCAATGCCCGAGAGGTTTGCAGTTCTGAAAGAAATGGCTGTTGCACTCTAATGATTAAAGCCAATACCAGTGATCTTCTCATTATGGCGATATGAGTCAATTATGCCGAATGCGGAAACCACTATAGTTGTTGTTTTGGCATATGAAATGAGTTTTGACGGTTGTTTTAAACAGGCTGTCATCATAGTCCGGTGTTCTCGGTTGAAATTAGATTAAGCATGTTTCGAAGTCGACGAGGCAAATTGACTAGAAAAAAACAAAACGCATTGTATTCGAACTCAGCAGAAGCTATCGCGTCGTGTGTGCTTCGCGTAACACAGCACTAAAGCTGGTGTATAACCATGAGTCAACTATACCCGGGACATACGACCACTAAAATTTCAATACATTGAAGGTGTGAACGCTTTGATTTTCAAGCAGTTCCACATTCCATTACAGGTTTGAGATGATTGCTTTTTTTTTCAGGACAAATTTAAGTAATTGCGATATGCCTGTTGCAACAGTACAAAGTGCTTTTCTCGAAACGGTGTTTTTCAAGTAGTTTTCTATTGATCTGCTGCTGTCTTCAAACTTCCATACAGCTCACTTCAAGCTGTTGGCGAAAACGTTGCCATTTCGAATGAAAGCAAGCCACATAGACAAAAACTGATAACATTTACCGGCAGAAGGATGCAAAATTCGAAACTAATTGAAACCAAACAGTTATTTCTAACGCAAAGCATTGAAAGAGATCGTTTAGTAGATGGACGGAAAGAAACATGTCAGATAAGTGAAAAGATCAGAGGACAGGTGAAAATTTGTTTTGAGACTTTAAACTCGACAAGCTAGAATTGGAGCAAAACGTCCCCAAAAGTGTGAAGCTCGAACGCGACAAGATGAATGCATGACATTAAGTGTTTGCAAGAAATAGCAAATTGGAATGGCCAGAA
Source organism: Toxocara canis (assembly GCA_000803305.1). Classification (NCBI taxonomy): domain Eukaryota; kingdom Metazoa; phylum Nematoda; class Chromadorea; order Rhabditida; family Toxocaridae; genus Toxocara; species Toxocara canis. The sequence goes on from JPKZ01000897.1 coordinate 171,751, forward strand.
AAATGGTGTGCGCACTCATGAGACTCGTAAAACCCGTTTCTTCATCCACTCTCGCTTACTATTACATGCTTCTTTTTAGAGTCACTCTTTGAGCGTTTAACATTTTTTCCCGTTAATGTCTATTCAAAAGCGCATTTAGTAAAAATTGCATTTAGTAAAAATTATCGTAAACGCATGCGAAATGTACAGTTTGCAATGCTATTTGATAAATGAAAAGTTGATCAAATATTTGTTTTTAGAAAAAAGATGCCTAAACTTAATTTATGAGAGAGTCATAATGGCATAAATTGGTTCTCTAGAAAATATGCTTACTACATTTAGTTTTATTTCATATTCACAGATCCCCACCATTCTCTTTCTCCTTTTGCAAATTATGTCGGAATGAATGCGTGCAAATCGGCTGACCTGATATGCGCTTTGGCGACTCACCCATCATGTTAATCGTTTTCACGAGCTGCTCACAGATGTTTGAAATTCACATTTTGCCCCATCAAACAGCTCTCGCAAATCTTTTTCTAATTGACATTCGCTTTTGTGTGACCTACTCGTCGAAACGTGCAGTCCGATCGGTCGCAGAACTAAAGCTTTTTTCCTCCTTAAAGGAGCTAAAGATTCCGTCGGAGGACAATGAAAATGATTAGAACTTCATGAAACAATTTCATTACATACTTTATTATTTCATCAGCTTTCATCAGCTAAGTGGTATAGTTCATAAATTAAATATATGATAACAACTTTATGGCTAACAGTTTTTCATATGTTAGGTAATGTGTGTTGTTCATAGATAATAAGATAATGTGGTATATAAAACTAGTTTTTCCTGTGGCATAGACTATACGCACCAAATTTCATTACTACTGCTTGACACCTTCAGGCAAGAATCTATCGAATAGGACGGCATGCACGCAAACATATGCATGCAGACGACACTGCGACAATGCACTTCACCAATTGCTGATCTTTCAAAAACCATACATGATTATTGCCGACTCTTCTTGCAAAAAATAACAAGCAATCACGTTTGCCGTATGTAATGTGCAAAGCCTGGACAAGTGCTGAACGCTTCATGTCTATAATTTTTGTGCACAAAGCTCCTATAGCTCATGTATGGTAGTAACAAACGCAAAAACGCTGTCAATATTGTATCTCAATGGCCATTTTAAAGCCGAACGCTTCCTCATGGCCTCTCCTGGGATTCATTAGGCCGCAAATGAGTGTAACTTTCGAAGTGATACGCTCACATTCATTTTACATTATCTATTGTTTCACTACCCACGCTTTAAAAAACACCACAAATTTCTTGAACAACTTTTTGTGGCATTCATGGTCGTTGCGCAAACTAAATTCCAAGATGATATCGAGCGAACTGTGCCTTTCTGGTGAAACGACCTCGAATAGGTAGCACGTAGGTAAATAAAACGCAATTTTGATTTTCATTTGCTAGTTGTTCGATCTTCCATTGCCGTCATTACTACTGTTTTCGCAAGAATGCTTATGGGAGCAAAGATCACTACAGTGCTACGTTGAGCGAGACAACGAATTTGAGACGGATCATCGAATTAGACTCATCTTATTTCAATAGCTGCAAAAATGTTAGAATTTCTAAGGATATTTTATGCAATTTTTCCAATCAGGGCAGGTACCAATGTTGAATCTTTAAGTCATCCAGCGCTTTACAGTTATGTCGCAGAAATGCAGTTCGCTCAGCCAAAGCATAATAGTACATTTGTGGCATGGAGCAAGCGCATGCTTACGATCAAAAAATTCGGACGATCAAAAATCTAATTTTATTGTTTCACCTGTTGAACCACTATGAAACATCTTAAGATTGTAAATCAAAACTGATACATATGCTGATCATATATGCCGCGTATCGCGTGTTTCTGTCCAAAGCTAATAACTTCACCGGTTCCAAACTGGTTCAGATTCAGTTTAACATAAAAGGTCTAAAAAAGGTCTCTGGTAAAATATAGTTCAGTTAACTTTTAAAGATGAATTTTCGAGACAAAAGCGTCCTAAGAAACCTTCCAGCCTAAACACATTTGTGTGATATGAGTAATTGTGTCGATCACCATCATCTATCCTCAGACAAGCAAGCACCAATCGAATCCACATTGTTTTATTGAACAGTTGTAATAGTGAGAAAATTCTGCTTACAGATGAGGGTAACATAACAAATCGCATCAACAGTACATCACAGTGTAAACCGTTGAGAGGAGTTATCGCTCTCACGTATCGATGCGCAATCGCTTTTAAGGTGGTGATCCGAATATCGAGTTAATTTGGTCGCTGTCATAGTGCACTTGTTCTTATCAATCTGTTTACTCCCTATCAGAAACTTCTTTTCTCAAAAATGATCGTGTCGATCGCCAAAAATGCCCAAAAAATGATAAATAACGCTAAAAAACCTAATGCTGGTTGCTAGTTGCGAGTGTTGTATTCAGCGTTCATTGTCCACCCTATATATGTAACAGTATCTAATCTCTGAATCAAAAAAGCATCATGGATGGAACCAAAAATTGAGCTAAAACGCATTCGAGTGACCATGCATTATTTTTCTGTGGTTCATTTCACTGACCTTCTTGACTGCGAAGCAAAACGGATAGGAAAAAAAGTACTTTCATTTAATTTTCTCACTGGGAAAAAAAAGAAGTCAACGATTATCCTTCACAATTTTATTCAACGAGTTTGCTCGAACAAAACCCGAAAGTGCTATATAGGTGCGGAAAGCTCTTTTCCAGTTTCAATCGCTCCGCTTTTTGCAATACTGCAGTTGGTAATTCCTTTGAAACAGAAAAAATTTTGTTGAGAAAAAGATTAGCTTCCCAATATGTTTGGGAACGTTCAAGGGAAGGGCTGGATTGAGGAGGGAATTCACTTATGATAATACAATCTTTTATGTGATTTAATTATTGCTGGCCTTCAGACTAATCTAAAGCAGGAAGTGCGTATAGCATTCTAATGAACTAGGGAAATTTTTCGAGACAGAAATCGATTTTGCAAGTCCAAAGTTTTTTGTCTCAGAACGCCTCCGGTGTTAAAATTGCTGTTGAAGAGGTTGAAGCGTACTACTCTGTTGCATAATCCAAGCAGAATTTCCACTCCGACCAATGTAGTATTCTTAATGTAAGAGGCGACAGAAGAAAATTATTGTCATAGTCACTACCAATAGAGACCAAAAATCAGATGTTTAGTAGCGCTGAGCTATGCGAGGCAATAATTATTTGAATCGAATCTAATCGAATCGAATCTTTTATTTAGTTGATAAGCAAAGACTATCCTTACGACAGTAAAAAGATTATACAAAGATAACACAAAGAAGAACATTCACTTCGCGATATACACATGATTGATTGGTCATATAATCAAAAGAACAAAGTGCTTATCAATTTTACAGTAATTTTCTTCTGCTACATCTTATATTCAATAGCTATTCAACGAATCATGCAGTTGGGAACTTAAACTGCAGCATAAGTGCGCGGGAAACGAACTAGCTCCTGAGTACTAAGGTCGGCTAATCTTTGAGGGCCAGCATCGAATTATCCCTTCGATTGCCCTTTTGTTAGGAATTATCTCACAGCCCATAACATAGTGTATATCGGAAGTGAGCCATCAGTCTCAGTATATACCAGAAGTCAGCCATCGATCTCTTTTTATCCTCATCACAGTGTCATGAATATCAATGCCGCCACTGATTTTATCATCTGCTTCAACTGGCCATCAAATTGGTTCGTAATGGAATTTTGCTAACGGATTAAGCCTAGAGGGAATAGCTAATTGTAGCAGAGATTCGAATTACAAAACAGAATGTGCGATTCAACTTTTCTTTCTGATGACTTTTTCAGTTCTAAAATTCCGGGGATTTTTTCTACAAAAAGTCACGAATCGGTCCAGAAAACGGCAAAAATTTCCAGCGAAATTTTTCGAGCAATATGAAATTTTAACTATAAACAGCTTCTAAAAGAACTGTAATTTCGCTAAGACCGCACTAAAGTAGCAATTGTTAGGTTATTTGATTAGCTGCCATATACTATTTTACGTCATCCTCAAAAAATGTCTGTGGAACGAATAAATGCTTAAAATATTTGCTTGAATGCTATTTGCAGCAGTGACATTCGACGTTCGGTGCTGCACGGCGCTATATCAAGAGCAGAACTGCGCGGAAAGAACAATAACAGAAATGACAAAATGTACTTAAAGTTATTCAAATATATGCTCAAAACCGTTTTACGACCTTTTAGTGACAAGTTGTCAATAGGAAATGCAAATGTTATTAGATAAACGTAAAACTGACAAAATTATAAGGAAAATTGGGAAGGCGAATATCCATCCGTAATTTAAAAAATTAGCGGTTGTTTTCCTGGAGCACTTCTCGTTCCACTCAAAACCGTTTCAACAAACCGCATAAACATTGCGCAGTTGTGCGACACTTATAGCAAATGAACATCCACTTCAACAGATGTGCTCCAAACTGACATACATACAAATTGAATCTGAAAATCTACGATTGACTTAGCCTCCTCTGCTATGCAAACTTCGATTCAGATTTCTTAGTAGCAAAGCAGTCACAGGTGGGACGCAATACTACGTAGTTATGAAGCTATCCGATAGATACAAGACCATGTCCTCATAACTATATTGATTTTGTATGAACGATTCATAGAACAACGGCTGAAGGCACACAGAACGAAAAACGCTTCAAAAATCTCAATGAGAACTCGACATGCAATTTTAGCCGAATGCTGTGGTTTTAGACTCAGAAGCACAAATCCGGGAGAGCTGTTTTATTTTGAAGTGGTATTTTGCACGTTTACAGTGTGCAAGTGTTACGCGTTTTTCGACGCAAACACACACAAAAGACATGTTCCAAACGTTCTATACGTTCTGAAATTAATCATTCCAATGTTGAAAGCACGAACCCGCTTACCGTTGTTTTTTGATTGAGGAGCTTTCTTTTATGAGAGACGTCGTCAATAAGATAATGCAGCAAATCATCGTAGTGTTACTTTACGAGCAAGGAGAATTCGAATCAGCAAAATATAATCACAGCGCTCAGAGAATATTTTTCGCATATGATTACAATAAGTCATTATGATAGCTTAAAAACTAATGTTTTCTTTTATTCCTCAACCCCTAACTTCTTACAGTGCTGCACAAACTTTGGAGGAATTATAAAAGTAATTTTCCACGCCTGCAAATAATAATATCGGAATCTAAGGAACATATCAGCCTTTGTTATCATTACCACATTCTCTCGTATAGGGCTTCAACGGGTCCATTTTTTTTAACGAGGCCTCGTTTAGAATGGTATATTTGTTGAAGGCTCTATTTAAAGGGAAGTTTGTTGCTGAGAAAGAAGGGTTCATCAGATGAAGGTTTGTGCTTTTGAGTGCGTACAGCAGGGAAGGAGGGAGCAGGCCCTTTTTTCACCAGGTATCCAGAAGGGATCTGTCCAGTGTGGCTATATTCGAATGCTTCTATTAGAGGATGAAATATGAACAGGTGAAATTTCCGTCAAATTTTTCTAACACCCTCAACCGTTACTGCCAATTTTCCTTTTCGAAATTGGCTAAGAGAAAGAACTGGTCACACAGCAAAGCAAAGCGAATGCGTTCTTAGCCATACTATCAACGCGAAACGTTAGTGCACGAAAGCAAAATAAAGGCATAAACTTACGTTTCTGATGAAGGTTCTCCGGTGACCAACGACGCCGTCTTCTTGTTGCATAACGTAATAAAATCGCAGTGAATCTTTGCGTTATGGTGCGGTCAGTAATGGAAAATGATATGAATCTAAGTCTATGCCAGTAAACTGCAACTTCCTGCATTCCAGCGAAAAGAAGAGAATCTAAGCGAGTAGTCTCTACGTCGACGTGTGCACATGCATATTAGCTGCTTGCTTACATCAAATGGTACACACGCCCTCTTCTTAGCCTTAAATCGTACCATAGCACAAATATCAACCTCCGCCCATTCAGTTGTGCGGTGCAATGTTCCATGAAGGCATCAACCTATCGAAAAGGCAAATTTAATAATTTTGTTGAAAAATTTCCTGTAGCGTTCGAGGAATTCATGGAAATGAAATGTCAAAATACGGTTCTTTAATGAAACTTCAGAACCTTGCTCCATACATTGGTCATTTGATGTTGGGAATTTGTTTGCCTTACATTTAAGGCAGATGAAACGCACACATTCGCGCCCAAATGTGCAACATTAACAAACTGTTGTGCAACGATGACGTCACCTCAGGTGCATATGCATCTTTGTCCGAGTGATCTCACCTGCATGTATCACCTGTTAGATGGAATTAACAAGCATGGAAGCAGCCCTCTTGTCGGGCGGGAATGGAATCGCTTTGCCGTATACCATATAATTCGAACCCTGTCACTTGCAAAATTTCTACCTTGTTTCTTACCAGAATAAAAGCCCTTCTATGCAACTGACGGACCGTCGGCGAAAAAAACTTGCGGATTCTGTCATTCCTGAGCGGAAACCAGCCCTAATGATACATTCAGCGCGACTCTTTTCATTTGCTGCAAATCGTAGGTGTGCTTTTCGTCCCTCTCGACCTCCGTCCACACCCCTGCAACACCTAGTCCCCACTAATTTTCTCGTGAAGATCTACAGTCCTTCCTTTCCACACCGCATGCCCGCAAGCTCCTATACACGTGCCTTCCCTATTAAACTTCAATGCCGTTTCTCAAAATCTTGATAGGGCGGAAGCCTTGGGACGTTACCACAGGGAAGTTTTGATTGATCGTGTACTGTACCCGAATGGCTAATAAGAATATTAGCAGCATTAAAGCAGTGACGACGATATGTCGTCGATTACCATCACGTATGCACTGCGCCTTCTCTCCTTCCCGGAAAAATGTATTTGCTCATTTTAATTACACATTTTTTGTCAATATTTAGTTTTGTATGAGCTCAGCACAATTGGAATCTTACAGTTTCCGTTCTTCGCTGATCGGTCGATTTTTTAATGCCTGTTCTCATTGGTAGGAAACAAGAGAGGCTTTGATTATGCCGATCAGTTGGAGTAGATCGGTCTCCATTTTCTAGCTGATCTCTTTACTGATTTATCGATTAGAAAAAAACCTCATGTCATGCACTAATTTGCTAGCTCACAAAATTTCCCTCTCTTTGTTAACGTTTGTATCAACTTTCTTTGCTTTTCCTCTATATCTGCTCTCCCATTCGTTTTTTTTTTTCATTCTCTCGTGCTCACTACAACACATTTCGTGGACTTACCGCCAATTTCACCCCACAAGTACCTCTTAATTTGCATTTTTTTCCGCAACGGAAGAGCTCGTTTTCGTGAAATGAGTTGTGTGTGTTGGTGTGTTCTTTTTGTTGTGTTGGTGTGCGAGTGCGTGTGTGTGTGTGTGTCTGCGTGTGTGTGTCTGTGTGTGTGTGTGCGTATGTGTGCGTGTGTGTGTGTGTTTATGCGAGTGTATATGTTTATGCCTGCATTTGTGCTTACTTGTGTATGCGTTTGTTTGGGCATGTGTTTGCATGTACACGCATGTATGTACTTATATGTTTGTATCGGTGTGTGTGTTTACGTCTGTGTCTGTGTAGATAATCGGTATTTTTAGCAGAGATCCGGAAAACTGCTAGGCATAAAGCTTGATTCTGCGAGGGATCCAGAGATAATGACGTTTCAATTTGCGGATTTTTTGATGAATTAATGGCACACAAAAATTGTAATGAGTTGCTTTTATGGAGATGTTTCCATCCACTAACATATGAAATGATTTTCTTCAGGTGAAATTTCTTAGTTCAAAATCAAAATTTTTTCCTCAACGGTCACTTTCACTAGTAGCTCAATCAACAACTAACGCTGGGATTTCGGTTTTTCAAAGAATATACCAGTTGTTGGTCTGTACTTACACCCTTTTATAAAAAATTTTTGAGTTCTTCAGATTAACTGAGCAACTTGATGGCGGCTTTACTGCTAAACAATGCAAAAGTAAAAGCACTGTAGTGGCAATAACAGAGGTTCGTTGCACTACTGTATGTGAGTCTTTTTCCGAAAACCTCTCCTCTGCCATATTTGTAACAAGATTATGCTAGCAAGATAGATTGTTTATTACCTTTCCCCCCTTTCCCCCTCTTACCTCCTTCCCCTCCTCCATTTTCAATGCAAACACCGAATTTCAAGCTAAAACAATATAACCGTGGGCTTCTAGAAAAGGTCGATGCACCGTTTTCGCCTTTTGAATGGGAGACGAATGAAGCGGAATCTGGTTCTTCCTTTAACGTTGCTTCGTTGCTTTTTGCCAATCTTGCATCGAGTTTCCGAAGAGATTCGGAAGTTGGTCAATTAGGAATGCAAAATGATTCCCTTGCATATCGTTCGAAGAAGCGGAAGTTGCTGCTCGTCACTTGAATATGAACTACGAAATCTGCAACTAATTGATCGGTATTTAGCGCCATTTAAGTGCGTTTAATTGCTCGAACAACACAGGGAATGCAAACGCGAAAATTATTTATACTGAACTATGGAGTCGTTAGCTGGCGTAATCCGTTATGGCCAAAGTGGATTCATTCAGTTTGCGACGCGGAATTTACTGCACTTCGGCATCTCTCTCTATCTGCTGAACTCTTGTTTAACGATAAGTTCATTCGCTAAAATGTTTTTTTATATCTGCCACTGTGAGAATTACGTTTGGAACTAAAATATGGCTGGTAAATGGTACAGGTGCACGCTCAAGCGTTAGCATCAACTTATGGATCCCGAAGGACGTCGGCCAACTTCATTACTGGACTAACGCGCTTGCGATTGGCGAGTAAATAAAAAGGTATGCTTGCTGCTTTGCATCTTTTTTGCTAGCGATAATTGGATGCACACTAAGTAAGATTCGGGAAAATAAATGACGGATTTTACTCGTTCCTCCGTTCGAGAAAGAAAGCAAAGCTTTAAAATGAGTGTGTCAGGTGACAAATCAAAAGCGCGAAACCCAGAAGTGCGGACAACATTTGAAAGATATCGGGCCTCCATCATACATTACGACACACCAAATAATTTTATAACCTAAGCCATCACTACTAAAACTATCTTTCATATTTCAGTGCATAGAATGATTAAAATTAGCTTAGACTGCCGCATAGATAGCAAGTAATATAAGAATTTCCTTAGACATAGCCAATGAAAACTTGAGAACTTGCGTATGCGAGAAAAGTATACATATTTTATGCGGATCACGCTTGCAAACTACAAAAATTTTGATGCGGCTTATGTTTTTATTTATTCGCAGGTGTTAGATGCGTGATTCTTTTGATGCCTAACAATACTGCCATGTCAAAAGTTCTTGTTACTTTCTAAGCGGTTTTCTTATTAGGTTGCTCTATCTGTATCCGTCTATACTTTAGGTTTCATAAAACGCCGTCATAGGTACTGCTTGCCAAAAGTAGAAGCGAATTTTTGAAAGAAAATATGAACAAATGTAAGGCGATGATACGATTTTTTCCAAATCACGCAAAGGGTTAATACGGTCTCCTTCATTCTTATAAAACTGAAAACTTGTGGAATATGTCGAGAAAAAAAACGGCAACGTCGTTGTCGGGCGCCACTTATGAGGCGACAGGAGTTACATTTCAAGCAAGAAAAGTTATTTGCCAATGAAAATTTTCATGGAATATAATCCCTATAAGTGATAAAGCCATACCCTTTATGAGGCTTTGCAAATCTGCATTCACACAGCAAATTATGGTGGCGTTATGCGCGTTTTTGTGTTCCACCATGTTTTTCATGTCGGTTCGGTGGTTTCAGCAGGTTAACAATTGAATTTAGAATCGCTAAACTTGAAATGCTTAATATTCTCTCCCCTCCTCCTCGCGAGGGACGAAATCATAGATTAATATTTAAAAACAGGAAGCCTAAAATCCCTTGGCACATCTTTTCATCTTGCGAAGAAAAATCTGAACGAGTTTGTGCAGTTTTTAATTTTGGCCCAACGGTGCACTTGTGAGATTCACTGAAATTTTGACGGTTATTCGAACCATTTCAATTCTTACACAAAAAGAATGAATGAACCATGTGAATAATGAACCGAAGATGATGAATCGATTTGTGAGTATTCCTTTTACAAAGTTTTCCTCGTTGTGCAAGTGATCAGACAACAGCATTGCTAGGTTTTGACGTTTTCTTAATGGGTGGAAGAGAAATTATTATTGCATCCACGTAATGCATGATAACGAATTTACTTTGACATTTGCGGAAATCGATAAAGGCGACGGCTTTTTAGAAATTTCTTTTATGATTATGAAAATCACTGTTGTTGAGCTGAACACGTAACAAAAGTATTTCGTGCCACACCTTATCGCATATACTGCCCATGTAGATCACATATATGCTGTACGTTTGTGCGGGGAGCTGTGAAGTGGATGTTAAAACGAATGATCTCTAACTTTATGCTTTGCCCCCGCTCACGTCTGTATGACTTCTAACGCAGCGCCACATCTGTGCAGTGTTGCATTATGGGGCGTGTCTATTGGCGGTGCATCATTAGAACGATCGGTGCAACGAACCTCCTCAGTTCCTTGCTTCATTTTGTTGAGTCGATTTATGAGCACATCTAGCTACTTGCTTACCTTTATTCGTTTATTCGTACTTCTTGGCGAGTGTTAAATAATGTTTTTTATCGTCCATTAACATTCGTCGATTATTGTGTTATGTTTTGATTGTATGTTTTTCAATGCTGAAATTATACGATTATCTGATTGCACAACGCATCATTTTGCTCATTTTATAGGCAATTTCTTAAAATGATTGCGATGTTTCGCAATATTTTTTCCTATTTTATGTTTTCTTCTGAACTATTAAGGTAGCTATTTCTAAACTGTATGAGTGTTTTAAGCGTGCGCCCAAGCCACAGTTGTAGCCAGATAGCGGCGCTATGGTGATCACGATTCTCAACTGCCACTAAATAGCATCTGACGAAACTACGGTGGTACGGTTTTTTCTCTAAGCCAGATGAGCGACTAGAAATAACACCTATGCCGTCTTTGACAAGAAATATGAACTTACCGCATATGATACCCGCTATAATATCATGAGGTCGTATGGGGTCGCACTTCGAAATATATATATCTGTGAATGAGAGGTTCTCAACCGTTTTTACAAAATCTCCTTTCACTTTGCGCACCTTATTTGTAGCTCTTTCGTGCTGATTATTGAAAATGAGTGAGGCTTTACGTTAGCAAGGGATAGAGGATCCTCGACTGATTTTATATTTTCTGGATGACGCTTTTGCGTCCGTTTTACATATGCAGACTGAAAATTGGATAACTGTCAAAATCTTTTAGTGCGCCGACAGAAAAATTGGTGAGGCGTAAAAAGCTTCAAATTGCCCGTTGGTACTTCCGGACAATACATTCTGCACCGACCCCATCAACGTTGCGCTCGTTTTGCAGCGCGTGTCTGTTGATTAAGTTTCTACGACACCTCAACTTTCGGAATTGTCAGTACTTTTGGAGAAGCGTCTAGCTGGAAGGACGTTCGTACTAACGATTAGCAAAGGTGAACGTTTGCAACCAACTGCCATTTAATTCGATTCCTTTAGAACGGAATTTACTGATATATGTCAAAAAGTTACCTTTTTTTCGAGGACTGATGTAAGAGCCCTTTTTTGCACCTCGGGACTGTAGTATTTTAGCACAATACAGGTGACGCAATGGTAGCTGAATTGGTCGAGGAATTAGCCAAACTTGCGTCTTCAAGACTAGAGGAGAGGAAGGAACTAATTTAAGGCCAAAACGAATTTGTATGGAATGGCTTGTCCAAAGCGAACAACAAACTAGAGGGGGAGGGAGGGATGAAA
>JPKZ01000897.1:183936-204456 GCA_000803305.1 Toxocara canis
TAGTTTTTTAGAGAACTAATAGCTGCAAGCACTTTTTGACGGAAATAATATGCAGGTCGTTAATGTATCTGTTTGTGAGCCAAAAATCAAACATTTTCTGAGCTGCTGAGGGTAGCTGAGAAAGAGTGGATCTCTGGATGCGATTTTTACAATTTTAATAACTCCAACTCAGCGCAGCGCACCACTTCTCTCGAAATCTCTAGAAATTAGCATAATGCCTCTAACATTAGCATAATGCCTAGGTTTAAAAAACGCCTCTTGGAATTAAGACCACAACTTTTGGAATACGAAACTCGCCAGTAAAGGCAAGCGGAATGAACGAAATTTCTTTAGCGAATAGGCCCAGTTCGGAAAAAAAAGTGAATTTCATCAATCATTGTCTCTTCCGCTTGTTGCGTAGGCCCTCGTGAGTAAGGAATGAGGACATGTGTTTACTGAAATAACTGATTTTTTCTGATAACAGCAGGGTCGTTGCCTGGCTGGGATGGGCAGCCTATCTGCGGTTGTGAGATCCCGTAGGCCTATAAGATTACAGTAAAGACTGCGCTCTAGAATACGTCAGGCTGTCTCATTGAGAATACGTATGTGAGATGCGGACAAAACTATTGGTTTTTTTCCCGCAAAATACGTTCCATAAATTAGTGTGACTTCCAAATGCACAACGGTCATTAATTTGTGATCTTTTCTAGTTTGTAACGTATCGTTTCAGCGAAAGTATGTGGCCTCGATGAAAACACAATTTTTTTTAAAAAAAAACTAATGGGAATATCGTGGAAATATTGGTGACGTGCGAGGATTGTGTGTGTGCTCATGGGAACTTCGATTACACGAATCATTGCAGCAATGGTGTTATAACGACCAAATGGGCTTTTTTTTCCATGGCGTCCTTGGGGTAGTGAATATTTGATGAATGTTTAGCCGGAATCCCAGGCTTTTAGCCGAAAAATCTTCTGGAGCAAAAATTTTTCCAGTCTCAAAGTCCAGCATTTTTCTGTCATTTCTAAATAAACAATCAGACTCTGAAACAGCGTCCGTCATACGATCGTCCCTTCGTTTGGAAGCTGTAAATGATCCATATAGTGGAGTGAGTTTCCCTTCATTCCAACCAGCAAGGACGGTAAGCGTCACTGTCTCATGAACAAGTATGCCAAGATCTCGAGAGTACCTCTGACTCGCGGTTAGACTATATCAAGTTTACTGACCTATGGAGCACCTTTGCCCATTAGAAGTCTTGACGCTTTGATTCCTCACTTCACCCAGCCGGATTCTTCTATTCAAAAGTGGAGGTGAGTCCTAATCCAGGAAAAAAAGCCTGTATACTGAAAAAGTGTCATACTGTAACTTGAGGAGTATTCTCTGGAGACATCTAAACAATGCTTTTGCATAGTTCGCGATGTTCACGGTCAGTTTCTGAGTTTCCAGTTTTGCATTGCGACAAAGAGAATGGACGATAAATTCTTATAATGCGGTGTTTGATTCATCTTTCTTTAGCTGTTTAAATATTCCATAAGTGAACCAAGCCCTTTTTTTGCGTGTTTCCGATTGCACAATTTGGCAATTGGGAGTGAAAATTTGAAACTGGACTGAGTTTAGCCGTCTGCCGTATGTATATCAGCTTTTCATCGCGATCGCGCTTTTGTGCGCAGGTAAAATGAGCTGACTGTTTTTATTAATTTGTTAAGAACATTGCAAACACACGTTCGCAGAGACCTAAGGCTACTACAGTGCATTCATGCAAATTTTATGAAATCAATTGCAAAAGGCGAATAAGGTTTTGAAGGTGCTGAGGTAGACGCGCAGTACGGGATAGCATGCACAGAGATGAAAATGGAACGCTGAATCGCTGAGTTCAAAAGACTGGATTTCGGAGTTCCGTTTGTAGCCAACTCCGCAGAAATACCTTGTGATACGAAGCATGTCGGCCAAGTCATCACCACACCTACTGGTCATTCGTTCCTCATAGGATGCATATGAGAGCGTATTAGGATTCGATTTTGCTTTAAAATAGCGCTGTCGACAATTGCAGCTAAATAACAACTCAATATTGGCAAATGATGAGGCCGTTGGAAAAAAAGCACTGTGCCTAGAATGCGAGCTGAGTATTGAAGAGCAACGAAAGCACACGAAATGTGCGCTCATCACGAAACTGCGTTCCATTCAAATCAAAGGCAATTTAATAGAATTGCTATAGCACAGTTTACGCACAACCTTCATGTTCAGCTGAACACTTCGAACAAGCAGAAACGCCGCGCTATCAATAGGGCCCAATGAAGGGAAATTGAGTAACGGATAGCTGTATCATAGGTTGTTAGCGAGCAGTACGATAGTTTCCGAGCCAGTAATGTTTTCTTATACGAGTTTGCATCGTTCTGTATTTCCCATTCATACAGTGTGATATAGTGTTGTTGAAGCACTTCATGGTGTATTGCACCAGCCTATATCATTATAAGCTCACAGCCAAAACGACGGCTTGGGCAGCATGGACATTAATGAACAACTCTACTGCAACTATATGTGCTATGCAATAGTTTCGATATATCCTCGAAACGTTACCCAGGATAATGAGGGCTTGTACAGACCCAGAGAGGTCACCTATGATAATGAGGGCTTGTACCGACCCAGAGAGATCACCTAAGATAGTGACGGCTTATGCCCACCCAGAGAGATCAGCTAAGATAGTGAGGGCTTGTACCGACCCAGAGAGGTCACCTGGAATAGTGAGGGCTTGTACCGACCCAGAGAGGTCACCTGGGCTAGTAAGGGCTTGTGCTGACCCAGAGAGGTCAACTATGATAGTGAGGGCTTGTAACCGACCCAGAGAGGTCAACTAGGATAGTGAGGGCTTGTAACCGACCCAGAGAGGTCAACTAGGATAGTGAGGGCTTGCACCGACCCAGAGGGATCACCTTGGTTAGTGAGGGCTTGTGCCAACCCAGAGAGGTCAACTAGGATAGTGAGGGCTTGTGCCGACCCAGAGAGGTCAACTAGGATAGTGAGGGCTTGTAACCGACCCAGAGAGGTCAACTAGGATAGTGAGGGCTTGCACCGACCCAGAGGGGTCACCTGGGTTAGTGAGGGCTTGTGCCAACCCAGAGAGGTCACCTTGGTTAGTGAGGGCTTGTAACCGACCCAAAGAGGTCAACTAGGATAGTGAGGGCTTGTACCGGCCTAGAGCTCACCTAGTAGAGTGAGGGTTTTTACCGACCCACAGAAGCCATCTAGGATAGTGAGGGTTTGCAGCGACTTATAAAACCCCAAAGCCGTGCATATCATGACCTAACATTCGATAATGTTAAGTTGTATTGCGATACAGTATATCGTACAGTTTATATTAGATCCCCGCGTAGCACATGCTGTTTTGGAGATGTTGAACGTGAAATTGCTTGAATGAGCAATTCTGCCGAACGCATCACTGGCTTTAAATGATTTCTGACAGTAGGTAGCATGGAATGAGAAAGCGAATTTTATATTTCACGTTTTCTACGTTGTTTTCTGCCTCATCGATCGTTTTTGAACCACTTGCAAATTGCTGGCTGAAAGAGCTTGGTGTTTTCCATTTGTTTTTCTTCGATCAGAATTGGTTTCGGCAATGACGCCACATATGACAATTTTCATCGAAAAATTATGTTGTGCTATGAATTTTGGCGAAGTCATTTTTTCAGAAAAGAAATTTTAGATGTTGTGAATTGCCACCAGAAATACACTTAAGACTTAAGAAACAATTTGAAAGTTTCGCTTAAAGTTTTTCTCTAAAAAAATATAATAATTTACCAACTCTTTAGTTTCAGTTTTATATTAGCTTGAAGACAGTGTAGTACTTGGTTATTACCGTTGCTACTTACTTTTATTGTTATCACTGTTTGTTACTTTACCACAATTTTTAAATTATTATTATTGTCATTATTGTTGTCACTTTTATTATTATCATTATTATTATTAATAATTGTCCTTTGCTATTATAAACTGTTGTTGTTGTTGTCATTATTTCATCACTAGTTCATCATGTTTTTTATCATTACTGTTTAGTATTTCGCCTTGATTATCATTTATTATTATCATTTATTGATTGTTTGCTATATCATTTGTTATCAATGTTATTATCATTGTTATCATTGAAAATCATTAAACAGTTACGCAGGAGCACAGGTCAATGCATTACGGAGGAATTCCCTGCGAAACTGAATGTTCTTATTTGTTTTACCTTAACTGTATTCGGCTGCTAAAAGCACTACTGTTCCGGTTTTGAAAGTTTGTAAGGAACTCACAAAGTTCATTTCAGCTCCATTAACCCGTACCGCACAGGCCTATCTATCAATGAATACAATTCTTATAGCATTTCCTCAGCAGATAGGAAAGGGAAAGTGTTGATGGACACATGGACACTTTTGTGCGTGTGCGCGTCATTTCGCCAATATGAATACTGGCACTAGCTCGGCGGTGGACCTTGGGCGTCTGGTGCGGAAAGACCCGGGTTCGACTCCCGGCTGCTTTGCCAGTGGATAACCAGCGGGCGTTCAGAAACTGGTCGCAACAGTCATGTGGGCGTGGTTGTTAGCTGGATTGATTACTGGAATCGATGAAGTTACAGCCACCTTTGTATCCTTGTTTCGTGAGTCACGTATATAGTTTTGGACTTCTAATTCAACTAGTGCGCTAATGTCAAAACATTGTTTTAATTTACTCAAAATACTTACCGATTAAAATCTACTGAAGGTGAAGAGCTGGCTGATCAGTTGCCAAGCTAATCATAAGAACATTCTGCGCCATTTGCTATTTGGGTGGTTTGCATATTATTGGCTTGCTGTTTATTTTCACTTCTGTCTTTCTTCACACATTTCCTTTTTTTCTAGTCTGCCATACAGACACAATTTTTTTTCGAAGATATAAGTACCCGCTGATCTTCTATAATGATTCCTTCAATCCTCAGTCATAAGAAAATTGTCATCCAATCTTACAACATCTTAATGCTTGATGCCATTTTTATCGCTAACGCTGTTTAGATTTCTGGCTAGACATCAAAAAAGAGGTTCATCTAGTATTGATACTAACGTCGAAGATTTGGGCGTTGAGCAGAATCTACCTTTTTTTAAATTTCTTTTGTTGATTATTCTAGATGCTTCTAGAAGGTATGATTTTCCAGTTAATTTTGTGATTCTTTTGTAACTATGCAAGCAGAAGCTGACGATCCTTCTGTCATAGTGAAGCAACGATTTCTAGCGTTTTCTAAGCCTTACTCTAACGAACTCAAGACAGGTGCTTCAGTCAGTAATTGGATCTCCCAGTCGTCTTCTCGTTTACTGTAATTCATTGTGAGGCAAGGTTTAGCGCAAAGGTGCGTTGAAGTTTCATTATACCGCAGAATGCATGAAAATCAAACGGCAACATCCAGCAACCAATTACATTTATCTCACCATAACCGACTCCTCGACTAGCGGAGCGTGTGCCATAGTTTTGAATTGAATCGGCTTTTTAGTTCATTAAGATAGAATGATCGTTAGACTCTGCAAGCTCGTTCATCAAAGGAACACAAAATTAACTGACAAATCACACTTTTTAGAAGGATCTAAAGCAGTCAGCAAAAGGACTTTTTTAAAATTAATAGGTTCTGCTGGATGCCCAGCTCTTCAACTTCTGGTATTTGAGTTATACGGCCCTCTGTTTCGACTTTTTCCGGAAATCCTAATGGCGTTAGTAGCGAAAATGATAGCATGCGGTACGCAGCGAGACACTTTTCCCCGTTCAAAGTAAAGGGGGGTGGCGCTATGACTCGACCCCTACCGCATGGACGTCAGTCCTTTCGCTTCGTTGCTTTTAACTATTTCATTTGGCGTTGTGACTGGTTTATGGCTCGCTTGTGAAGATGCATCAAGTAATTTATGCATTTCGTTCCGATTTGTTCCACTCAACAATTTCAGCGTTTTAGCGCGAATTTCAATGGTTGCAATGATCTCATTTGAAAACCTAACAAACTGGTGAATAAACTTTTAAGAGAATTCGTTCAGAAATAAAAACTATCATAATGCTTGACCTGTTCCGTTGGGTTTCCTTGAACGTCACTCATTTCACGATTATTGTGCATTTTAGAAAACTTTTAGTTGCATAAGAAATTAAGGCAGCGCGATGTCTGTGTGTATGTCCACGTACGTATATGTGTTTGTGTATCCTTTCACATACCGAAACTTTTTATCTTAATTTTCAGCAGGATTTATGCGTATTCGAACGATTAACTGTGCCAAAAGAATTGCATGCATTTTCTGACTGGTCGGGTTGCGTTTCACATTGGTGCGAGCAAAAGAAGTATCATCGTTTTTATGGGAGATTTATGCGAGCACTCTAGTCAGTTAAAAAACATGAAAACATTATTCTGCATACTTTTTATTGTTCCTTAGCAATTAATGGAAGCGGCTGGTTTGATGGGTGGAATTGTCAAGGCGTACTTCTCGCTCGATATATGCCCCAGGGATTATAAGTATCGCAAGGAGTTGTAAAGGTTAAGTGTCCTTATTAAAATTCATGATATCATGCATTCGTTATCGCCATTTCATCTTTAAACTGATCGCGATTTACATAAACGATGCGTCGTTACCGTTCCACTCACACCTTTCTCTTTTTCGTTTTCCTCTGCGAAAGTATAAATAAGTTCAACACGTACCTCCAGTACGAAGGTAACTGTAAAACTCGTCATTTCCTGATGCATCTGTATTTCAGTTCTTTCAACGAGTAGAACTGATTAGCGAAAGAATATTAAGCAATTGCGTGGTCCCCTCTCTGACGGTTTTAATTAGCGTTTTATGAAAACAACTGAAATGCAGATAGTTATAGGCGGTTTTAAGGTTTTATGGAGCCTCTGAACGTTTTATGTACGCATTTCGACATGAGCGTGTTGTACGATGCTTGGAGAAAATATGTGCTGTCAAAGGTAATATGAAACATGCTGAGCAGGAACGGTTTGCCTACGTTACAGCTTCTATGCTGTCCCTTACTGAGCCTGGAAAGAAACGGAATTTTCGATTTCACTTTCCGCCTCTTCCAGAAATTTATTTTTTTATCCAGAAAGTGCGGGGAGGAAACATTAGTTTACTTTATCATTGCTCCGAAATCCTACTTTTCTTCGCTGTCCCTCGTTCTCAAAATTTCGACTTTTGCAATGAGCTAAAAGCAGATATTGTTTCCCGAATCGGAATTGCTTTGTGCGCTTTTGCCTACAAGCTGCCGCGAATTCTCGAGCATGGCCCATTCAGCAGCTGTTTGATTTGCTAAACAATTCTCATCTTCCATATATGACGTTGAAGACAGCTGTAATACTTTCCGTTTAACGGCTTTCAGATGCAAGCGTTCATTTCTTATAGCGTCATCTAACGACCTGAGTGGTCGTTGTCGATCGGCATTGTTTATTTGGTTGTCCTTTCCGCTGTCGCCTGAAGCGGCCTCTAAATCGGTTTTGTAATATGGTGATATAAGTCGAAACTAAGCAGCACCTACGTGGATTTTCTGCGTAAAATTCTTCCTTCGTTGCTTTTTTTTGTTCAGTTCCACGATTATAGTTCCTTTTTCGCCTCCTCTCTTCTCTTTACCGTTTTCTTTCCGTATGGCTCTTGACCTCTTAGATCCGACACCTATAAGTGGCATTTCGGTGGCAGTTTCTGCGATGTGCAGAACTTGTTCAGTAAAAGATGCATGATTTTGCATTGCTGAACGAGCGAGTTCAGAACAAGAAACTTCCGAATTTTCCCGCTCAGTGAATCTGCTGCTGTCATTGGTAGTGAGGCCAGGATGCGTCAATCAATCACTTACCTCAAACAAACTGAACTTTAGATTGTTATGACCAAGTAGTATGGTGTTTCTGCTTCAGCTTTCTTTTATCATCGGTTGGCCAATAGCGAGTGCCTGGATCCATGCATAAGGATCGAATTTGCTTGTGATGTCGACCTTTGAAGTAGCATTCCTCATCCGATTAGAGACGAACATGAGGAATTTGATACAATAGCTGCAATTCATAAGGGCGGAGTAAAGCCGTTTTTAGCGTACCTTCTTCAAAACTGTTTTTGGCTTCGTGTCAGGGGTATCACACAGAGGAAGCTACATGTTGTGTATTGCGGAATGGCATTTAAAAATGAATATCAATCATCGAAGCAGGGCTATGAAGCCGCATTATCAGGTTTTGGGAATTTTTTTGGGAAGTTTGGGGAATATATATCCAAAACTTCAAAGTTGAATCTAGTAATGTGGATATATATATATATAATTTCTCCGCTTCTTATTTTAGTCGTTACGCGCTACCATACGGATATTCCTTGTAACTCGCCAGACGTTTTATTATATGTAACGCATAAAGCACAGAGTCCCCTATCATAATAGGTTTATGAATGAAACCATAAAATCTTCGTTACCGTTGTGAGTCAGGCACGAAGTCTGGTGAGGCGTTCAGCGAAATGAGTTCAGAAGAACTGTCTGTGGCATAATTAGGTTCCAAAATCGTTTATTCATAAGAAATTATCGCGCACTTGCTTGAAGGGAGCTGTCGAGAATACAGAGTTCGGAACATTTTAGAGGGCGAGAAGAATTATATGAGGTGGGGGCAGCATCAAGGATGTGGCTTTTCTTTCCTCTACTACGTTCCATTTTAAATATGGAATTCTGCAGTATTCTGTGATATTTTTTTTGCAGAAGGGGGTCATTCCAAGAGGGAATCTATATTTTGGTCATGCTAAGGCATAGAGATTATGCCGAAATGCGACTCTGCCTGGAGGGTAAGGCAATGCCATGAGTCGGGATAATCGGTAACTCAGAACAATTTTTAATTACGTCTTCGTTGCGTATATGAATAGCGAATATGTAGTAAACATGCAAGCATCGTTTGTGCACAGCAAGGAATGTGAAAGTTCTCTTCATGTTTTATTTTCGCGTAGCTGAATTTACGATTTCTTATGATCATAATTGTTGCATTCATTTTGTCGGTTTTATCAGAAAGATTTCGCTCTTTCGTTGGAGTCATTCTGTTTTTATGGTTTTTGAGGACTGGCAAAAAATGAGGCGGACAGCAATTTGCAATATTTGAGAGCCCATCTCGATGATTTCTTTTCCATATAGTTCCTGTGAATGGTTACTAAAGTGATGAAATGAAGGGTGAAAAATTTTGATGCATGATGAATTCCCGGGTCATTTCAACGATCGCTTATTAAGTTTTGAACAATTGGTAACAAAGATCAGATTATCGCTGCAATTGAAACGGCAAATGAAATAGAGGAGATCTGAAGAGGCTGAAATGAAATGACGTTTTCATATCGGAGCTTATCATATATTCATTAAATTTTTGTCCATCTTGTGTGTAATTCAGTGATTTCTTTCTGTGTGATTCGGTCATCCGTTTGTTTTTGTACGGTACTTCTACCGTGCTTTTGTCTGGTACAATACCGTGCTTTTATCGGCTGCAGTTCCTGTACTTTATCATAGTTCGATTTTTTTCCAGATTCCATATTATATTGTACTCGTACCTCTTGTCAAAATGGACAAATATCGTTTGCTCAGTTTTATAAGTGAAGCGTATTAGAAGCATTTCTTTAGAAAATTGCTCAATGAATCATTGAACTGCCGCTATTCAGAAAATCGACTTTGCCTGCAGAGCCACAGTCTCTCAAACTTGGTTTTACGTTTTATAGTGCCGACGGCCAAAAGGGAAGACCGACTGGTGTAGATGATTCAGAGAAGAATTTCGCGAAAGGAAGCAGAAATTTTGGGTCGTCAACCAATAGAAGTATTACCTTCGCCGTTTTTTTCCGTTGCAGAATGCATAAACTGCTGGCAAACAATTGGTGTGTTACAAATCCAGCAATCCTCTGATTGCATGATCCGCATTCGAAGCGTTTCCGAGCAAAAGACGTTAAGCAGTTGTTCCATTATTTCGTAGTCGTCATTGAAACGATTACCTGGCAAAAGAGCCATCGACAAATTTACTGGTACTTTCACATGGAGCAGGCACACTCGTAAATTTACGTACCTCAAAAACACCGACTAGAATATTGGAGGAGTTTCGGGTAAACTTGAGTTCCTGTGCATGAAGAAATAAACAGTTTTCTGTGCAGTGCATCACCACTATAAGAGATTTGTGTTCATGTGATTTGAGGTTGCTATAGCTGATCAAAATGAAAACGGATGTGTCTTCTTTCTAATGCGATAAAAATTCGCTTTCTTCAACTGTTTCGCAGATTCGAAATTCGCAAATTGCATTTCAACCTTCAAAAATACCAAGTTTCCGCCACGTCCATTTCAACGTCGATCAGCTGCAACCATCACTAATCACATAGGAGAATGTTTACCATCAAAGTAGTGGCTTATGATTAGGCTATATAAAATGGCTGCTTCATGCACAGCAAAAATGTTGAGTAAATTCACTACTTAATTTGCTGGTCGTTAGCTGACCGTGAGGTCACCACACGATTCGCTCAACTCTAAATGGACAATCACCTCCCCTCCTGTCCCCCTCCTCTACTCAGTTTTTTGCAAGTTGTATAATATCGGGTCATTGTGACCAAATCTTCATGCCAGAAAGGCTTGTCGATCATCGTCGCTGTAAACACCCTACGATTTGGCAAAAGAAGACAGTGTTTGAAGCGTTGCGAAGTCAGCTGTTTGCGGCTAGCCACTTTTATCACTAATTCTCCTCAACAATACTTAGAACTCGTTGTAAATTTCGGTTACAAGTTGAAACGAAGCGTGCGATGTACTTACGCTTTTTGCCGAAGTTTCGGTACAGTACCTTCCATCCTAAAGAATTACAATTGTGTACTGTATTGTAAAGTACCTCACTTTCTTAGTTTTGATGTAGTGCCATTGTGCGTTTAGATACTCCATAAAAGTATTTCACTGCGCTGTTGCTTGTATGATGTAGCGAGTTTTTGAACAATTTCCATTGAAAGAGTATTTTCATCGCCCGAAGTTTCCAAATGGGTTTTCTTGGCTCGATGAGCGCATGCTATCGTGCCTGCAGTTCTCTAAGCCGTAATGATTCAAAATTGTTGTTGAAAAACGATGAGATGATATGAGATGAGGTTGGATCAACTCGATGTATTTACGGGAAGCGAGCCGTTGATATGGGTGTTTTGCCAATCCAAATGTATATTTTTATGAGAAGTGTCAAAAATTATGCAGTGAAAGAAACAAAAGATTGCTACTGATGGTGTGCTTATTCGTTTGATTTCGCACATCTCAAATTTTGAGCTTTTTTGACCAGAAGATGGTGAGTTAATTGATCATCATTTTTGCAATCTTGTCCAACCGAATGCTGTTTAGATCTTCGTAAAAGGCCTTTTACTAATGGAAAACTCCCATATTCTTAATTAGAGCTCTCTCCTTAACGGTGTTTTGAAAAGCCTAGGCGAGTGCGTTTCGCCTCCTCTTATCCCCTCCCTCTCTCTCGATATCCCACCCCCGACCTGCACATCACCTTCCTCCACTCTCCATAACAGATTTTAGTTTTTCAAACGGCCCTAAAAGCGTTTATATCTCACAAGACACAAGATACTGCACTGAGTGTTGTCGCTTTTTGTATGCATCACGTTGCATGGATGGTTTGCGTACCACTTAACCCATTCACACATCAATAAATTTTAGCGTCTGTCAAGACAGCGCATTTGAGCTGCCCGATCGTTTTGCTTTTAAAACAGTTCTCATAAATTAGAAACGAGATAATGGCCATTTAGCGGATGGGTGCGCTGACATTGTGAAGCGATCGATGAGCAACGTATCAACGTCAGCCAATTGTTTTTAATGCTTCATTCGTGTGAACACGCATGTTCAGTAGCCAAAATTTTAGTCACTTATTGTCTTAGAAGTGTTGATGTTGGAAGGCACAAAAGAACTGAAGAGATTTCAAAAATTGCAGCTCCGTATAGAACAGCGAAACGAAGCATTCATGTTGTTCTGTGTTGTTACAGCAGTCATGTTATTCTGTGGTGTTACAAGTTACTAAGATTCCTACGATAAGGATGGTGTGTATGTGATGTGCTTTTTCCACCTTAGACATTGTGGTTGTAAAAAGAACCAATAAACGTGCATTCAGATCATTTAAATTCTTTTTGGCCCTTTCGAGCTTTCGCCATTGCCACTCGTTTTACTCATTTCGCCCATTGGATTGTCGAATATCGGAGCAATTAGTTCTCTCAAGTATTCGCGGCCAACTAATCACATCAATCATTTTGAAGCAATTTTTCCTATGAAACGATTGTTCATTGTTTCCAGTCCCCTACCTTTTGCAACCTGTTGCCGTATGAACATAGCGAGCCTGAGTTTCGATTCGCAAGCTCAGCACTTCGTTTCTTTTTCATTTGATTGCTCTTAAACGCACTTTGGGATGTCTTCCTTCTCACTCTCTGAACAGATTTCCAATTATGTGCAGGCCTAGTCATGTGCAAAGGTCGTGCGATATCCCATTGTACTTACTAGCTTTCTTATTCGTGGTGCCTTTTGCCGACGGATTTTGTCGGTCTTGATACCTAGTGTTTATACGTATTTCCTCAGATAGTGGGCTTTCTCGACGGTTGCCTTCAGCAAGTTACTGGTTCACTATCTGACGGATCTAGGAGCACCTATATTGTTTGCATCTCAGCTCTGTCGCATTGTGCCTCATTTAGCGGCTTATATTCATTCTGCACTTCTCTTTCCGACTTTATGGTCTGGCATTCATGCATACAGACATAAGACCGCTATTCGCAATGCTTTTTTATGCAGCATGTATGAAATATTTTAAGGTATTTTATCTCGATGTTTTTGATTGGGACGGCTAAAGCTTTCGCTCAATTTGAGTCGAGATTACAAGCCAAACCGGAAAGCAAGACATATTTAGATTCCCTCTAACGCTAATGATATATGAGTTTTGAAGGTTATTCTTTTAAAAAAACGTTTTTCTTGCGTCCAAAACGAAGCTCATTTGAATTTTGAAGACTGTCGGCAGTGATCGATTTAAATGCTTCACCGAATCATCCTTCTTGGCCTTTGCTGAGAATCTCATCAGACAGAGAAAATGCTACGAGTGTAGAATAAAACTCGATGGTGCCATGATATTAGCGGATGAAGAAAGATCTCAGAGAGCGAAAATTTGCAGCAGAATACATTGAATTTAATGGGATAACGATTTAACAGTTCCTATACTACTCGTTTTAAATTGCATCCGATTTGCGCTCGATAAGAGGTCAGAAGTCATTGCGAAGGGAGCGTTTTGCAGTGCTATCTGATAACCCATCATGATGGATGTTTCTTCAGCAGAACTTTTCGAAATCTTCACCGAATATTCCTTTTACAAAACCGCCCTATAATTTTCACTTTTACTTTGTTTAGGTTGTTTTAGTAGTTGATTTTGAGTGAGCAAATCGTCAAAAATTCAGTAGCACTTTTTTTCACGCTTTCTTCATTCTATGCTGATGTTTACGCCCAATAAGAAGCCTTGAAGTTTCATCATTCTGACGGCAGTTTAATTAGTTGGAAACCCTTGAGGCGGGCATTTATTGTGGGTACTTCCGAAAGCCTTAAAACAAGAAATCTTTATAGGTTTCATCTTTCGGAAACGTGAGTCCCTCTTTACAGACGTCCCTGTATCTTCGTTTTCACGATGCTGAAAAGCCTACTGGGTCTTGAAACATCTCAAGTAGCGTTTGTCTAAAGAACATCCGCTTAGGGTCTTTTCGTCGTCAAGATCGGAACCGACTTTGCGTCAGTAAACGATGCAAAGCTAAATCGCGAAGAAAAGTATTTAAACCGCTTTCTTAAACAGCATATGATGAGATTACGTTTGCGAGTCAACTATTCGATCACTGCTTTTGGTTGTTTCGAATGTAATTCTCTCCAGTGCTTTGCACAGTACCATTCAAATGGTCGCAATTTATTAGCTGACTAACCGTCAACCTATTAATATCATTGTAAATTGTTTGGAAGCTCTACTAGGCGCGCCAATCAAGATGTTGTAGCTAATTTGAACGGTAATAATTTGGTTCAAGAATTTGTTCGGCTTTCTTGATCGAGTGATAATTCATTAGGGGTTTGTGTAAATTCGTACAACTACATTCGACTAATATTAAGTCTAACAAATTGTTTTTTTAAATTGTTTTGGAAGTTTTCCGCAAAATAACTTGTTATTTTAATGACTACTTTTCTTTTTAAATATGGGGTTTCTAAGCAAGCTGAATGTGCCCTCTGACCTTATGTTTCGATCTGATCGATTTTTTGTTTACTTCTCCTGAACACCTTTTGTCAAGCAAGTTCAAATAGCTGTTTTCATGTTCTGTATGTGTTAGCGTTGGAATGGAAGCAAAACGTTGAATGCTTTGATGGTAATGCTAGTAGGTTTTATCGTACCGTTAAAGTTCTCGCAGTAATAATTTACGGTTGATGAGCAAATTCAAATACCTTCGTTCGCAGAATCGAAATTCACTCTTGGCACTGATACGCCGTTGGTTCGATGATACAGCAAACAATGTAGCAAGATTCCCTATTTCTGTAAATTTCCTTTTGTGATCTTAGTTATTGTTTGGATTGTTTGACCGAGTACAGTTTCAATGCTGAAGCCAATAAAATGCGCACCTTATTTACTAACACCTTAGTGACAAGCGTTGTTGGGAATTACTTAATCCGTTTGTGTTTGCAGAAAAAAAAGACGTATATTTTTCACCTTCGGCCTCCCTCCATTATACGATATAATTCTTTTCTAATATGATCCGAGTAAGCCATTAGGCAATTGTTTAAAAGGTTCAACTAAATAACTTTTTAAAGGGCCGACTAATTGCAGTGATAATTAATTATCTTGTGAATACGTGACATAGAACGTTTCTGTCTACTGCTGATCTTCTCCTTAGCTAGTCGCCTGCTGTCGTAGTAATCGACCAACTGGCGAACGCCACAAAAAGCTTGAATATGGAGAAATAGCTCGAATAATTACCCATCTCATCAATAGCATACTGTCAGCAATGTTGTTTATTTTTAGCCGTTATTGCTTCTGCTGAGCTTTATTGATTCACTGGTTGTTTACTGTTGCGTTTCGATAGAATGCGAACTAGCTAAGGCGGTTGTAGCCCTCATTGGTAACCGGTGTTTAAAAACTCCTCCGTAAACAAATGAAGTGCAAAATGCCTGAAGATAACTGGCTTCAGAAGATGAGTATTCAGCAGGCTTGACTTACATGGGCGTAGGTGAACCTTGATGAAAATAAATATGACTGTGTATTTTACTACCTTAACATGATGCCTAGAAACGTTAATTTGCCTTTCAAGTTGAAGAAAAGGAGTCGCCGAGAGCATAACCTCATATTTGTCGAGTCACAGTTGGGGATTACTGTTATGTGCTTTGGGACACGGTTCGAGTGCAGAATTATAATGCTCAAAGAAGGATGGTGTTTTCCGGGTATGAAAGATGTTGAAGGGCAAAAACTGCTGAAAGTAAGAGATAATCTAACTGCGCTAATAATTACACCATCCTACGAATTTTTCCTGACTCTTATTAATAGAATGTTGAAGAGCGTTGAGAGTGCTCAGTACGCTTTGCAAAGTCGACAGTTCCATCAGAACTGCATAGGGTGCGATTCTTATCGGACGGAATACCATCGTTTCTGCCGTAGGAAAAAAATTTAGGGCGGAGAATATTTTTCGTTTTCTATCGTACTACCCTGTGGAGAACTTGGCGCATTCTGTTAGAAAATCTGTGGCGCAGTACACAATATTTGTGCTCGAATGCATAAAGCGTCCAGAAATTTCTTTTTAATAACTGAACTGTTGACAGATACTATCAACGCTCATCACCCGTCGGATATCTGCTGTCAGTTTTATTTCATTTTTATGGAATGCATATATATATATAAGTCAAACTTATATATATATATATAAGTTTGACAATTGAGGTGCCCTTTTTTAAAACTGCTAAACCATGGTGCTTCAAGGAAACAATATTTTTTTGAGTTATTTCCGATGTGCTGTACGTGAAAGAAAAGTCCCATAAAGCTTAGCATTTTTCAGAAAAATCCTTTCAAGCTGTTGGCTATGAAATCAGTCATGCGCACCGGCAGTCTCCTAATGAGTGAAACGCTTTGCATGACGTGATTGCTGCATAAGTTGCACAGATTGGCCAATACGCCGCATAGCGAACAGCCGACAATATGTTTCGGCAAAATCGTTCTTTTTAGCTCTCACAATACTTATATGTAGCATGATGATAGAGATATGCTGCTATTTGTTATAGACCAAAATTTATTTGGCCAGTATGCTTGACTTCTCACAGACGATTGGCAAATTTTGTTTCCCAAAAATAAACAGAACTCTACGTACTGTCGTTGATTAAATGGAGAAAAAAGTAGAGAAAAAATAAAGATGTCAAGAGATGCATGTAAAGGGTGCAAGCCGAAAACAGCGAAATAAGGGGGTCTCAATCAAAAAACATTGTTTCAAGCGGTCAGTTGTGCGGAGAGCTTGAAGGAAATTTCGACTTCAAATTATAAACTTGCATTCGATTAATTTTTATCTCTCTTTCATTCCACATTTTCGTCAGAACGTCGAAGAAAGAGGTGAATGGAAATTTGAGACATTAGGAGATTAGCCGGCCACTCATCAAAATGTTTGTATAAGACGGAATTACGATAGACCTATACTACAACTTTCAAGACTTGCATGAGCAACAATTACGCGGACACAGTCTCTGTGTGGTGTGCTAACCGTTACATCCGCGTTTTGGGTAACTTTTTCGTTCTTCCACAGGCGAGAGCTGCGATATTAGTTTACACGCCACAGCGCAACATCCAGTAACGAATACTGCTCACCTCAGCCTCTTGTACAACCCGGATGTGGCGAGCGCACAAAGGAGGCATAAATCGAACGAGTTGTTTTTTTTGGAAGTTTGAAAATCTAACACGGTTTCAAAAATATTGCATTTTTGCTGGTATTTTTTGTTGCATTTTTTATTGCTTTTGTTGCATTCTTCTTTGCAATTTCCTTATGTTTGCACTTTTCATTTTTTTGTTGCAAGAGTCACATTTTTTCACTCCATGAAACTAGTATCTTTGAAGTGGGACATGTAGTGTTAGTAAATACGGAGAAGTCGCTTTTTAGTTCCAAGCATCGACGTAAACGATAAATCGACAACCATTTAGTTCTTTGCTAATCTCTGCTTATATTCACGTATGGTTTCGTAACTCACGTGGGCATCGTTTCCGAGATACTTTCGTCGTAATTGCTTCCGATTGATGTGAGACATTAAGAAATTGCACCTCAAATCGATTACGATAAATGCTTCAAAAATCTTGTTTCCATTTGCTGTATTCGCATATCGCAATCTCAGAAGAAACAATCCGAATAGAAATAATATTTCCGCATTGACCAAACGGCGCATATCTTAATGAAGATATCTGAAGATATCCGCTGAATAAATTTGAAGCAACGAAATTGTTCGAAAGCACATTCACAGCTGTCAAAACCGTTGTTGACAAAATAATACCACATTGCCAGAATGCGCCGTGCAAAATACAAGTTTGACAAAGAGCATATGAAACGACATCTATGAGCACTAAACTCAACAGCATATCGACAGACGTCACTATTATTGAATAAAAGCGAGAAATTTTGTATACTTTCTCAAAGAAACGATCATAAGTGGCTTTCTTCTGCCTTAATTGTTACCTCACTTTGTTTGCAATGACACGTTTCTTCGCCAGTTTGCTAACCGCTCTCATTAAACTTCAGCAAGCGTTCAGATTTTATTTAAATCACACTCACCATCGGTTAATGAGTGAGCAGAAGACGTGAAAGCCGTGTGTGCCTGCGACTGATGTGATATCGCGTTCGTTTCTTTAAATCTTGAATCTCGGCCGGTTTACCTTAAAGATGGAGTTCACAATCGTGAGATCAAATGCGTCGTCGATGTAACAAAATACGCCATCACAATTCACGGCCAAGAATCACGAATACCGCATAATCACTCATAAATTGTGCAATAACTGCTCGTTTAGGAATACAGTTGCTCCCTACTTTGGCAGCCTGCTTTTTTGAAGAATGATCTACAAAGTGATCATTGCAGCCAATTATTGACGATAACCACAATCAGTTATTTCATTTAGTCGCAACGTTTAATTTGATTGCTATTTGCAAAATCGACTGAAGTCAATAATTGGCTTTATATATTGAAATGTTAAAGTGAAAAATCTGATAAGCTAACAAGTTTCTTTGCAAAGTGATGTCATCAATTACGCAGTGCACATTTTATTTGTATTATCGTCGATTGCTTCTCACGCATGTATGGGTCATGAAAAGACGATTACAACATATATGCAAGTATTGGTTGCAGCAATTGATGAGTCCAAGAGGGGAAAGGAGAACGAGCGGATGGATGATTCAGAGGATTACAATCAAGGAGACAAAAATTTTTCAAAGTTTGTTCTTTAGAAAATCAAGTTTTCGCCACAAGAAGCTGTTTAAAACAAAAGATTGTAGAACTCACTGATGAATTACAGAGATAATATATTTTAAGTAGCAAAACATCCTTTGTTTTCTCTCCCCCCCCCACCTCTCCCTCCCGAAATTCCTATACTTTCCATTCGTTGGATAAATTTTCCAATTAACGCTCTCACTACGATATAGGCATGCTGACCTTAGCTCAGAAAACGTGATAAATGGAGATTGCTGATAAATCTTTGATAGACTAAGTTCCGATTGACTAAGGCATTAAGTGGGATAGTGCAGTTTAATATCGGTCGCGGTAAATTGTGAAGTAATCCGACTGTAATGAAAATATGACTTCTAGATTTGTTCTTCCCTGTTAAGGGGAAGTGTCATTATGATCTCGTACAAAGCCCTAATAGAAGTTACATGTGTGCGAACTTCCTTTAATTTTCTATGTAATTGCACCCAAACAACGTTTTTCTTCGACGAACGTTGTTTGAATGCAATTACATACGAATGGGCAATCGTTTTTTGTCGAGCTATGTTTTTTTTTTCAATTTTTTTCTCTCCCCCCCCCCCCCCCTCCCCACTCTAACACTCATTCGCTTTTAATTTTAATACACTGTTCATTTCATTTCATGCTCGTTTGCACGTTGATTGCAATCATGCAGTAGCAACCACGGACAGCTTTTACTCTGTCCTCTGTCCTTCTGACCCTTCTTAAGCGCTCCACTTTCCCACTTGAGACCAATCTTTTCCTTAATGCGTTTTTGCACCAACGTTTTCATCGTAAAGGAAACTTTAATACCTCACAAGTTGTGCTCACTTTGTTGCCGCACAAAATTTTTTTCAGCTTCCAAACGGCGAGAAATTCGCTTGTTTTTCTCATTTAATTAAATTGTTCGCTGTGTGACTCATGTGCGTTGCTACAGCAGATAAGCCGTTGGAGATTTCGAGAGATAAGCTGGTGCTTGTGGTACTTTACGAATCCGCTTTACTTTCATTGATAAAACCACACCTCATATTTGTCGCCAACAGCGCTACGAAGATGCAGCTTGAAAATGTCATGTTTTGCTTTCGAGGCCTCCAATATTCCGGCGAGCTGTTTTTGCGAACGTTATGTGTGTGCATGAGTATGTAGATGTGTACTTGTCCGATAGTTTCATTTCGAGAACAACGAAAGCTAGAGTTATGAAATGGTGGATATGCGAAGATCACCTTGGAGATACACTTTTAAAACAGTTTATCGACTACACCAAAAGTTATACTCGCTCAAAAGTGAAGAAAATTTACATTCATTCTCATCCAGAACAATTGTGTATTCAACTGAGAACGATTATTGAGAATGATTATCAAGGGGACTGACACGATATGCAGCTTAACGGTTTCCCTACTGAAGCAGCAGATGGTTTCGTACTGTTGACAGGTGTCAAAAATTCTAATTTTTTCCATCATTTTCTTGCACAAGTCTCCTATGAAACATCTTTCAGAACTGAAACCATCCGGTAGGCAGGCAAATACACACATACAAACATGCAGATACGACATCGCCATAACACGCTTTACGAAATTCTCCTGAGCATGAAAAAAAAAAATAGGTGGCTGACATTAGTGCGACTAGTGGGATCAAATCTGAAGTTTTACCATTTTCGAACGAGTCATGAAACCGGCTGGTTTGCTGCTTAGTCGCCAAAGTGTGTGTCTTGCATGCCTTACGGCAGGCGTCCCCTCTCATTCACTTAATGACTGAATCCGATGAAAATTTTTCTGGTGGAAACGAAAACCCTCCCACTGCTTTTGTCGAATCGTCCCGACAAAGTTATTTTTCTTTTGGTCATTTCCTAAAGGATCGCCGTTGGAAGACTTTTTTGATGGTGCCTCCAAAACGATCGCCTGGTGCAGCTGGCATGCTCATTAGCCAAGCCCATATGCTTTGGACTGCTGACGTGGATCACTGCTTCGTCGTTTTGCAGTTTGTATTTGCTGATGGTGCACACTACATGTGTTGCGCTGTTGCGCCGTATCGGATCTGTCCTTTTCTTAACCATTGTTATTTAAAGCAAATTTTCTATTATCTGGTTCATGGGCAAGGCAGCCCTTCCAGGGTTGGGTG
>JPKZ01000897.1:204762-217105 GCA_000803305.1 Toxocara canis
GAGGGAGGAGAAGGGGAGGGGGACGAAGGGAACAAGTGATGGCCAGAATTATCTACAACGCGCTAGGAAACACCTTGCTTCTTCGGAGTATCAAAAAGTATCATATTTCTTTTCGATTTTTTGTCGGGACGGCTTTTGTGGACTCATTTATTTCTTCTGACTCGTCGAACCGACAATTACGTTTGGCATCTTATCCACAGTAAAGTTTATCCGTGGCCATACCCGCTCCCGCTATCTCTTGAAAGCTGTGAAGTTTACAGTTATAGTGATATTATTTGAAATAGTGTGGTAAACCCGAGCGACCAGCGATGTCATGCCGATATGACGGTCATGCGCTGCATTAGAATTGTCCCTTTTTCATCACCCTTTGCTTGGCAACGAAATCCTACTGTTCAGAAGCCTTCCCGCTATGCGATCAACGACTATCGATTGATTAGATTCGCTTGCTCTTCAGCCGTTTTCTTCCTATGACCAAGCATCTGACTGCTGTTAACATTTTCCCAAGTTGTTAATTTATTCCATTTACGTCATCGCCTTCCTGGCTTTCTAAAATTCGAGATGTGTTAAATCTTTCCTGCATGCATGTTGGATGTGACCGATACCTTCTTCTCCAAAGCTCCTTTTATTTAACTGGAGTTGCTTCTTTCAACGGCATTGGATTTTGGCATGACACCCATATATCAAATACGGAGGTCTGTATTGAGATTTTTGACTGTTTTCTTCAATTATATAATCAAAAATGTGAATGGGAATGGCATACACCAGCAAAAACAGGGTCTCTTCGGCAAACTGAGCGAATTTTTTTGGGTAAATCTTCGCGTTTTACGGCTCAAAAAGTCGCACGTGTGTTCATTTCTCGTTTTGGCAAATTTTCATTCGCGAAGTTAAGTCTCATTCGAGTATGTATTTGTTTGGCAGGTAAGAGAGGGTTACAGACCTTTTCCGTATAACCTTCCACCGGTCTACCTTACCCAATTTCAAATCGATTCTTAACCTTAATAAAGTGGTAGAAAGTTGGCATAATTCATGTTCCATGAGCTATGTCACGGATAAATGCACTTTTTATCGGAAAATCTGTACGAGGTATGGATAGCTGAAACGTCACCTATGAATGAACCTTTTACGAAATCAGCTGATTTGACGGGTGCGTTGCGAAGGCACATATCGGTGCTAACCCACTGATGGACATTCCCACCTGTTCCGAGAGTTGGTCGGTGAAAAATACCAGCCAGTCCCTAAACATTTTTAGATGTATATAACCTATTCCGGAGTCGATGAGTCGATTTGAAATTAGGTGTCGAAATTATTTAGGATATGGCTTATGTATATCAAAACTCGCAGCTGAGACTGCTGGAAAGACAGACAGAGGTAAACGTTTGCACATGCAAACTTGGCTTCACTGTAGCACGCATTAAAAATAAAAATTTACCAAGGTGCGCAAGAAACAAAATGTTAGGCAGCTAAATTTTTATGTAAAATAAGTGACGTACATGAGATTAGGACGGGTTGCAACAGTTGTGGATGGGGGAGAGGGTGTTATATTTCTTATGGAGGTCGCAGTGAGGTGGGAATTGAAATTCTAGCAAGCCGAAATCTTAGGCGGCCAATGTTAGAGCAGCAAATCAAGCGTTCTGTTAATTTCAAGTTTGATCTTCACCTAGTGGTCCCGTCCACTGGAGGCAATCTTCGATTGGAATTGTTTTGTCTTTGCAAACTAGAAGAAGAATAGTCTTTATTCACATGGATGAAGAAAACTGCACGCGGCAGTAAGATATGTAACAAAACCGTACCGACATAAGTGCGGTTATACAAGCACATGTGTAGATGAATTGCGCGTATGTACAGGAAAGGAACTTTTTAGCAAGGATAAGCAAGGAATAGCAAGTAAATGAGTTGCGCATGTGTACATACAAAAGCAAAATCATTCAGCATAATAGAGTAAGCGAAGCATATGAGTATGAGCAGGGACTCAATAAATTAAATGAGCAATTGTTTCGCGGTCAAATGAGTCGAGGCGGTTTATGAACACAGAAGGATTCTGCGCCTCAGCAATTCTACTGGGAAGTGCATTCCAAACACGAACTAACCTGAACTGGAAGCAATAGAAGACACTGTTCACATAACAGGTTTTGCGTGCTAATTGATAACAATGGGGTCGACATTTACGCTGTTGAAGAAGCGCAAATACACTGTTTAGGGGTATATCAGAGAAACCTCCGGAAATTTTAAAACATAGTACTAGGTCAAACTTAACTGCTGGATACTTCTTGCGTCGTCATGCATCTTTTGAAGCTTCTGTGGCAGAGCTATGAAGTTATTGCTGGCCACAAGTGCAACAGAGGCCAAAAGATCGAGCGTTTTTAAGCCGTTGATTACTGTGAAAAAGTGCCACGAATCCCGCGGGATTGGGAGGATTGGGAGAGCACTGCCATCACCATCGCTCTGTAGTAGCAAACGACGCACTCCTCTCTTTGAAATATTCACATTATTATAACTGAGACGTGGAGAGAGGGCTGAGGGGTGGTGGAAGAGCGGGAAAGGCAAATTTTTAAGGGTGAAACCATTTGGCAGCGCCACATATATGGTCACGCTTTTCGAACTCGAAGCCGTTTAAAAGCTACACTCTGAAATTTATAAGTCGCACCTTGCAGACACCTTCAAGCAGACAGGCCCCTTTTTCCTTTAGTAGTTACCAACGCCATAGCTTTGAGCATTGTAAAACCATCAAGCTAGAGGCCCCTGTTTTCTGGGTGGCTACGTCTAGATCTGTCTCGAGCATCGTCTTTTCTCGTTGATTTCGATCATCCGACCTCCTGCTAATCGCTCATCGCATAATACTGCGCTCGAATTTTACGGCAAATCTGAGCGTGAAGTGAAATCACATTGCATGGATCGAAAGCGATCACAATATATGCAATGAAAAAGTGGAAACGTAATGATAGAAAGGCAAAGCTGTCCGCTTTAATGTGACAAAACGATGAGATGCATGAGATGCATTTCATTAGGTGCTTTCAGCGGCATCCGTACACTCTTCCGCTTTTATATACGTATACATTATATACATACATATATCGAGGAAATGGAAGAATACTTCAAAAATGCAAATGCATTTCATTTCTCGGTGAAAATAGCTGCAAACGGCTTTTCAGCACTTCGTTATCTCCTATGTAAAAACTATTGGTTTTTGCTTTTATTTCATGTCAATTGTTGAACGTTGGCGGTTCGCTTTGATTACACAGCTGATTTAATTATGCAGTACAACATCAGTCTTAAGCGTCCATCACACAACTACATATCGTTGTTGCTTTTTACATTCATCATTTCTGCTTTCTCTCAGATTTGTCCGCAATCAACTACAGTAGTAAGCGGAGCTCGCCAGGGTTACTAAGAAAATTTCTGAGACCACCCTTCGTATCTACAGCAAAAAGTACATATTTGTTGATAGGCTCGGCTCCCCGATAACGTATCTCTCCGTTTTGTTTAAAGAAGATTTTGCTGAGCAAATATTATATACGTTATATTGCAATTTGTTTTACCGAATGCGCTTTAGAAGCTTTTCAACGGAAAGCTTTAAGTCATCCAGGTTATTGTTTGATAATGATGTAAGTATTGAAAATTTTGTACGTATATATATATTGACATATGCAAATTTTCATCAATATAATTTTTCTCGAAGTAAAATGAGGCCATTTTTCAACATCAAAAAGTACTGTACTTTTAAATGAGCAAAAGTGAAGCGGCAAATATATATATATATATACCTCTGCAAAGTCCGATTCCGCTACTTCATTGTAGTGCAGAGGTGATAACGGGTCGAGAGGGCTATGCCAGCGAAACTTATGCTCTGGCAGGTCCAACCAAGTTGGACAGGCTTCCCGTGGGCTCCAGGGTGACGATGATGGTATCTGATCCCCAAGGGCCAACCCGGCTAAAGCGGAACGGTGAATCACCGCGGCTGAGGAGCACAAGGGCTAGCAACCCTGAAGCAACTACCGCAGAGGTAAAAAGAGGCCTGCCCACCTAGCCAGTGGGATGGCGTCAAAATCGCTAAAACAATGCAAAACCACGGGCCTCAGTACCTTGCAGGACAATCGAATCGTCCTCCGACGGCGGGGCGAGATCCGAGAGTCCAGAGGCTGCTAAGAATCTCAGGCTCAAATAGGACGTCAAAACACCGGAAACAAACCCTAGCCATATGTACCTACAACTGCAGGTCATTGGCAAGGAGGACCGAACTGACCCACCTGATGGAGGAGAAAAAGCGAATAAAATGTGATGTGCTAGGACTCTGCGAAGCACGCCGGAATGAAGAACTAAACGCGAGGTGGGAAGATGGCAACGCCGTGAGACTGGGGAAAGCAGCCGGTATTAAAACAGTCGGAGGGATGGGGCTCATCATAAGGGCCAACCCGGCTAAAGCGGAACGGTGAATCACCGCGGCTGAGGAGCACAAGGGCTAGCAACCCTGAAGCAACTACCGCAGAGGTAAAAAGAGGCCTGCCCACCTAGCCAGTGGGATGGCGTCAAAATCGCTAAAACAATGCAAAACCACGGGCCTCAGTACCTTGCAGGACAATCGAATCGTCCTCCGACGGCGGGGCGAGATCCGAGAGTCCAGAGGCTGCTAAGAATCTCAGGCTCAAATAGGACGTCAAAACACCGGAAACAAACCCTAGCCATATGTACCTACAACTGCAGGTCATTGGCAAGGAGGACCGAACTGACCCACCTGATGGAGGAGAAAAAGCGAATAAAATGTGATGTGCTAGGACTCTGCGAAGCACGCCGGAATGAAGAACTAAACGCGAGGTGGGAAGATGGCAACGCCGTGAGACTGGGGAAAGCAGCCGGTATTAAAACAGTCGGAGGGATGGGGCTCATCATAGGCAAGGAATGGGCTGACAAAGTCGTCTCGTGCAACTTAACATCATCATGAATAGGTGTTCTGAACGTTCAGATATCTGGAAAGGCCACCCTCAAAGTCATCCAGACCTACGCCCCAACAAGTACAAGTGATGACGATGAAATCGAAGAATTCTATCGAGAGCTACAGGCAGCTCTAACCCAAAAATCCACATACACCATCGTCATGGGCGATTTCAACGTAAAGGTCGGAAAAGGGAGGCAAGATGAGAAATATGTTGGAAAGTTTGGATTAGGAGAAAGAAATGAAAGAGGAGAACGTTTAGTAACCTTCGCCGAGACGAAAAAGCTTCACATTGGAAACAGCCTATTCAGACAGCAGTTATCAAAAAGGTGCGATTACATCCTGATCGACAGAAGAGGTTCACTCCAAGACGTCCGGTCGCTGAACCATTCAATACCGGCAGCGACCACCGCTTAGTACGGGCAAAGATCTTTATCGACAGCAAGAGAGAGAAGAAGGCACTGCACATTTCATTAAAAACCCAACGCACAAAGGCCTTTGACGAGGTGGTATTAAAAGAAGATCAAGAGCAAAATGGGAACGCATTGTGACCGGCAACGCCGCGAACGTTCGACAGCCCGGCCAATCCAGTGATATATATATATATAACATGCATGTATGAACGTACATCTGAGCGGAGTT
Organism: Toxocara canis; assembly: GCA_000803305.1. NCBI lineage: Eukaryota > Metazoa > Nematoda > Chromadorea > Rhabditida > Toxocaridae > Toxocara > Toxocara canis. Next base: position 210,332 of record JPKZ01000897.1, read on the forward strand.
ATTGCCCGATCTCGTCGTTACTATCATATCTGTATGTATGTGTTTGCATTACTTCATTCTATGCGAATGTAATTTTTTTTTTGTTTTTGCACCATTTGACGTTTCGTTTTCCGCATTGCATCCATAAAATCGTTTTCTTTTGGGGAACTATAACGAATCGATGAGACCTGTTTCAGCCCTATTACGTGCGTTCTCGTCTCATATTTCGCAGATGGACGAACGTCAATTCAACAATCGGCCAAATTGTGGCAAACAAGTTTAAATTTTTGTCGAGTTTATTTGTCAAACAAACAAAGCTGTTTAGATTGTAATTCATTCTCTTCCAATTTCTGTTTCATATCGCGCTGCTAGAAGCTCACAATTGTTCAGGTAACCTTAGAACGGAGAGCTTTTCAAATTGTCCATGGGAGCTTTTTGACTTTTGTGTTTTTATGTCATCGCGTCACCCCTCTCATCCCGTTACCCCTCTCATCCAGTTACCCCTCTCTTCCCGTCATCCCTCTCATCCCGTTACCCCTCTCATCCAGTTACCCCTCTCTTCCCGTCACCCCTCTCATCCCGTCACCCCTCTCATCCAGTTACCCTTCTCATCCCGTCAACCCTCTCTTTCCCTTTCCCTCCTTTAGCCTTGCATCTTTCACTAACTTTCATGTTCTTCCACTTAGATCTTTGTATTTTCGACTTTTTATTGATATGAATTCAATTCCACGTTGAACGAATATGGTCGACGATGACCGTCTGCGAATATTATTGCTTCGTTTTTTCCTGCGTCGGTTCTCTTACCCTACGCCTATCTACCGTAACCTTTTCATTATGCCTCCTGCTAGATCGTTTCTTTAAGCGCTGGACAAACTCATATAGCCTTACTTATGCTTGCTACCCTGTTAAGCACACTTGAACCTTTTGATGCATATGCCACTTCCACCATCTTCGAATTTTACATTCAGGCGTCAAGCAACATATGAGTAGCCCACTGATCTCTCTCTCTCTCCTTGTATTGAGATGTAGTGCTGAAAACGTTCACACATGCATTTGCTTCATGCATTTTGAAACTTCCTCGTTTTCCTCTTTCCCCCTTCTTCCTCTCTATTTTCCTGTCGTCTTTAACCTCTCCCCTCTATCTCTATCTCACAATTTTAAAACATCCTTATTGCTTGTATGTCTTGAATAACCTATGGCACTAAAACAAAAGCACACGTCGAGAAGAATTGGCGTCAATAAATCACAATCTCCTTCTTCGGACTGAGTACGTGTAGAAGTGGATCTCTCTAAGTAGAAGTGCATTATGACGATTGGCGCGCAAATTGAGAGGTAGCGATTATTGCGTTGTTTGCGCCTAATGCACTGAATAGCTCTACATTCGCGTTCCGCTCGAGAGCCAACAGCGGACTACCGTATGGTAACCACCCTTGCTGCACTCCATTACCAATGATCTTGTTATTACGGCGTAGAGGACCTTCTCTCTCTCTCTTCTTCCCTGATTTTAATGGATTTATTCCCTTCTCGAGTTCTCGTAAAAATTCTCGAGTTACTTTTGATTCGTCACAGTTTTATCACCAGCTGTTATTGTTCATCGCCGTTTCTGTTGTTTATTTATTGTTATTGCTACCGTCCTCAGTTCTGTTTGTTGCTTTCTTTTTGAGCGCAACGGGAAATAAGCCTTTTATCCTGGGACTTGGTAAAAAAAACTGCGAGTTGAAAATAATGCTGTATACACTTCCCAGTGCATATTTTTTTTGTAGTGCAACAGGGAGTAATTTCGACTGATTGTGAGACAGCAGAAGATCTAGACAGGGAGGAAGGAGGCTTGAGAGGGGGGGGGGGGGGGGTTCAGTGAAATGGGGACTTTTACTTTGCGCACAGATATGTATGGTTGCTTTGATTGTGTACCTATCGTTTTCGTACTCCTCCTTGTTTGGCAATGGCGAATCGTTACTAGTATATGTTTAAAACAGTTGCCGTATTGCAACAGTTGCTTTAAGAGCGTTTTTTAAGGCGCGCTAATGATGAAATCGTGGCTCTCTTATTGAAGCTATGTATGGTTTCCTGTTCTACTTTTCTTTTTAAACCATCGTTGCCCCCTTGTACGATGGTTCAGAACCTCAGAGTTAATATCGGAAAAACGGCACTTAGGGTCGAGTGGTATGAAAATAGATACAACATTTGCGAAGCGTTAAAAAAAATAAAGGCAACTTCAAGAATACATGATGGAATTTTACTTCTAAGCGCGCGTTCACGCATTGTTCATTGTAACAACTGAAATTTTACTCTGAAGAATCGGAACCTATCAGATTTCGAAAAGAATAACGGTGGAAAAAAATTTCGCATTTTAAGAACCACTTCCCTTGAAGTAAAACAGATGAGCTGCTACAGCGGATTCATTCGACGCAATCAAGTGATCGGCGTTCATTGTCATTCCTCGTTCTATAACAAAAGTGATCGGCATTCCTTGTTATATAATAGAGGCGTTCATTGTCATTCCTCGTTCTATAATAAAAGTGATCGGCATTCCTTGTTATATAATAGAAGTGATCAGCATGCCTCGTCGTTCCTCCTTAATGTATGTATGTATATATATACATATGTATATATATTGAATATATCGCTAAGGACCTTCATTTCTATCCCTTTGTTCCTACTTGAAGCACAGATGAACAGGTTCTTTACACAATTTTAATGGAAACAATGATGGCCTCTCGTTATTATACACTCTCTTCCCTAGTTAGATGCGTTCTTTTTCTATGGAAGTTCTTGTTTTTTGGATAGCGCAATTGCTGTTTGATTAAGAAATTGAGACATCCCAGCACTGCCTCATCAGAGGACTCTCTGACGTCCTTTGTCCTGCATTTTTCTCAGTCCTTGGCATCATCAAATTTCCTTTGTGACTTTGTCATATTATTATAGGGTGATTTAGTTTGCACAGCATTGCTAATTACCGAATTTTTCATATGCATTGCCTACACTGTCCTTCCTCTCTCGCTCCACTCTTCTCTGCTTTCATAATTTCTTGCCTCCCTCCATGCCTGCTCTCAGCCATTTATCCAATAAGAATTTGATTGCACAGAATGATTGAAGCCACGCGTCATATTATTATTTGAAAACTGCACGTGATTAATGCCGTCAAATAAGGTATCTATGACGTTAGTTGGATTGCTCATTGATGCCTGGCGGATCCCCCTCGACGTATTCGCGCACCTTACCATCTTCGTCCGTCATTCGTTGTCTGTTTGCTCAGTGTTTAAGGGAAGCCTCAAATAAATACGAACTAGGAGTAATGTCGGACGAATCGCACTTATAGATTGTCAAACTAATCTTCATCGATTGCGTTCAATGCGTTTAAGTATCAACGAATAACCCATTGATGGGTAAATCTTAAATAATATAGCAATTTTACGGAACATGAAATTCCACTTAAGTTCGAACAGCGAAGCTGTGGTATTACTTTCCTACATTTGATAAGATTTCTTTTTGAAGAGAATTTATCACTTTGTTGATTCTTCGATAAATCATCTGAAAAACTATCGAAAAGGCTTGGTGCTTACAGCGATATTCAACAATATGAGATTTCAACAATACGAAAAACTTTTTTAGAATGCTCTCTCTGAGATCTAATTATCACCTTAATTTGCGTTTAATTGCTAAGCAATGATGGCACTATTTTGGATGCTAATAGTTGCGAACAATGAAATGCTCTATGACGTCTTTGAGGTTATGTTATTTGAGAAACGTTCGCTAAGAAATATAGCTCGTAGATGCTTACTGGTAGTCGGTTCAGTATAGTTGCTCTTAGAAGAAACCATCTGTAATACGAAGACAGTTCATCGCCGAGGAAGAAGAAATCTTTTCTGAGTGTTCACGATTGAACGAAACCACACTATTCACGATTGAACAATGCATAGCGCATTTTTATCAAGTGCGCAAAATTAAGCAATGCGAATGTTGTGCAACACGACCTTGTATGCAGAATCTTTGTCCGCCATGCATTGCCAAAAGAGGGCGTATAGCTTCTCATTCTAGGCATTTTACAGGAACCTAAAGTACCTTCATGGTCAAATAATGACGTTTACTACGTAGAGGATTAAAGCCATTGAAGCGCCTCTTTGAACGGAAAGAACTCCTGGTACCAAACGCATTTTATGATTCGCAGCTCCAAACAGCTCTCCTAGTTCAAATGTACATGAAGACGCTCTCGCCAATATCCTCTAGATATCTTAGCGCATTCTGCTCTTGTTTACACTGTTTAAAAGAAAAAGACAACTGCTTCTTATCTTCGTTTTTAACGATCAGCTTTTCGGAAAGGTTTTCGTAATCTTACTCAGTACGTTTCCTGGATGCTGTATCGCCCAGTAGGTTCTATGAAGTTAGTTTTTCTCCTTTTTAAAAAAAAAATTTTCTTCCTTTTAAAATTTTTTTATGGCGCTAACTTTTTTCATTTTATGGCCATTTGCATATAGGTCAACGATTTCTTTCTTCTTTATGTCCTTATTTCGAGTTTGTTTGTTTTATAAAGCCAACAGAAAGAGCGCGTAATTATTGAAGCTTTCTCGTGGATCGCAATCACTGCATTTCCTCGGTATCTGTATTGTAACCTTTAAATGAATAACTCAGTGTTATCTTCTCTATTTTTTCCTTTTGTCTGTAGATAAAAAGCTCTTCGAGTCTTTCACTAACAGTGTGATGTGTCTGGGTGTTTTTCGTTCCATTTGCAATATCTCGTTTTTTTTTTTTTAAATTTCATCCTCATTTTTTCTCCATTATTTTCGAAAAATTTTCATCACTGCATGAGCAGTCTAAAACGGTTGCTAAGTTCCGAGTTAGTACTTTCTGAGAGTCGAAAGAAAAAAATCACAGCTTTTTAACAAGCGTATCACTTGTTGATGGAAATTCTTCCTAATAAGGTTAGCTCTTAAAACTTGCTGCTGGAGAGCTCCATTTCAAAGAGTGTTCTGTTATTTGAAAATTGGCACTGTCGCCTGCATTATCAAGTTTATCGTCATGTAAATTATTTATTTTTCATAACGCAGCTAAAGATGGCATGAATTTTACATGGCATCATTGCATTGCTGTCGAGCGAACGTCGAAAATGTGTCGGCGATGGCGTGTTAAGCTCACATTTTACGCGCGCAGTCGGTCATGGATCGAAATAAGTTCAGAAAGACTTAAGGAAAACTTCTTTAGGTTCATGACGAGCCGAAGGATCTTACGATAGCTCTTGGAAAATCCGTAAAATCATTTTTTTTGGGCACTGGCTCATCTTTGTCCTTGTCTTGGCATTGTCCTCATTTGGCACTGTCTAGTCCAAAAAATTATCGGCTTGCACACATCATCTTTCTATGTCATGGGCATGAATATCCTCGAAGGGAATCCAAGAATTCGAAGAATTGATTCCGCTTGTCTTGCCGGAATATCTCCAAAAAGTTCCTGATAATAGCCGTCACCGAAAAAATGCCTTGGAATTCTTGTGTTTAATTCCCAAAATAAATTTTATTGAAATGCTGAGAAAACCTCTACACAAATGAAGCATTTAATTAAATTTGTCTAATTTCGGATTTGAAAAGAACATTTCTGTGTTGTTTTGTCGAGAACATCTATTATAGCAACAACACTGGACTGTAATTTAACGCACTGAGCTTCCTGAGGAATAATATTTAACTCTAATATGACAGACGCATACATCGATATAAGAGCAGTAATCATTTCCGAGGCGCTTTGTTGGCTCCCTTATAAGCTCCAGCCAATTCAGCCATCCGAGGCGATTCATTTTGCATTACTATAGAGCGTTATTGTCGATGATAATCGTTCTCCGCTTTTAAAGCACTCAACACATATTCAAGTTAGAATAATTTTGCATATTTCAGAGACTGATGGTGACTTTACAACTTGGTTACCTAGAAAACACACCACAATGGATTTACGTAGTGGGTGTTGTATGTGCTACGACGATATTATTAGCGCTGGCTGCATTCTATCATTTGCGGAGACCGTATTCTGAAGATGAAGAGGAATGTGAACAGCAGGCGAGGTTGTTTAGGTAAGTTACGCTTTGCTTACCACAAGTGGCCTTGGCACATGTGAAAGTGTCCGTTTATGGAGCTGCGTACTGATGGATGGCGCATAGAGAGGGGCATTTGTAGTTTGTAAGCTGGACACTAGGTGAATGCATTTTAAAAATGGATAACCTCACCCTGTCACTTTTGCTGTAATATGAAAAAGATAAAAGCAAATCTTTATGAAGCTGTCAGGGATTACGCCTGATGTCTTCGAGAGAACAGGAAAGAACCTTTTCAGTTTGCTGCACTCCATTATTTTCTCTGTTGTATAACCTCTTTAAAAGCAATACCCCCTTATGGCATGTATCCCAGCTCACCAAAATTAAAACTTCGCTTACGTGCTTTACTGGTTTCCAGCCTTTTGCAAAATACATAGAATTTGTTAGTAATGCCACAAGATTTGTCCAAAAATTAGAACCGTTCCGTACGAGCGATGGAAGTTAAATAAAAGTGCAAGTAAAAATGCTTGCCAAAAAAAGTAAATGGTTTGACATGCAGCAATTATCATTGTGACTTCGTGTCAGTACGATATAGTCCGAGCCCATTACAAGCGATTATGTCGATTACGACATATACCGTCTCTTGTTTAACATGGTGCTAAGATTACGTCTTATCCAATTAATGCTGCCTTACTTTTGTACGAGGAATGTTACAACAGCTTCATCACTGTTTAATAGCTCGATGCCGTGTTCAGTGGCGTGCCATTTTCGGCACGAGGTGGGAA
>JPKZ01000897.1:217115-240226 GCA_000803305.1 Toxocara canis
GGAGGGAGAAGTGTGGGACATCTTTGGTGAGCGGTCCGGCTAAGTGGTGTCTTGATACAGAAGACGATGGTGGTGATGCTGTTAAAGCGATCGTTTTCCAAAGTACCTCGCTAGTTCTGGGAGAGAGGGAATTGGAGACATTTTAGTATAATGTAAGACGATTAATTCCGTTTACTTTCATTAAATTATTCATCAAAGAAGAATATGATGAAAAGTTATGATCTATATACTTTTAACGTATGATGAAGAGACGTCCCTCCTATGCTGCCATTCACCCCTCTCCTATCCCACTCCCCCCCCCCCACTCCCTGTGTTTGGTAGTCCATCTGAGCCTTGTGGATAAAAGAGATTTTTGCCAATTGTTGTGCTACTACATACGCTACTAAATCTTTATCCTTTTGGGGTTCTCCATGCAGCCATCCATTGGAAATATCCGAAATAGAAACGTCAAGGGTCGATACCCCTGCCATCTTCCACTTAGTATGAGCCTTCCGTTAGCTTTGAGACCCAAGGAACATGTATGCTAAACATTGATGCGCGCATGTTAACACTATGCATAGAGGACGTGGAGCCTGCGGCTCTTACACTTGGCGTACTGTATTCACATATGGTTTCAACTGCAGCTGTCGATCATGCGAAAAATTTGAGAGCACAGTAACGAGGACTACAGTGCTGTTTTCTGTTACCGTGAACGCTTTACAACTTTTATAATAAATTATGAGGTATGATGGAGAAGCAGTTAAACCATGTGACAAAACAAAAGACGAGACTGCAATATACATATAAAGTGAATATTTTGCAAGAGACATTTCTTGCAAAACATTCATTCTAAATAACTTTTTTCGCATATGTTTGTTATTTTATGTGTATTCTGTCTTGTTGATTACATCGCGAAGATTGTCACATGTGATGCAATAGATAAAACGTTCATGTAAATAAACACAGGTGCGGCATTTAAGTATTGGTAACAGGTTGACGGTGGTGTGATGGTTGGTATGGAATCTTACCGTGAAGAATTTTTCGAATGTTCTGATCACGAATTTGTCTTTGTGCAACAACGTTTCACTTAGTACTTATTGTAAAACCATAAATGGAGTTCATTCTTAGAAGTTAAGTTTCTTCTATTTTTTTATCAATTTCTCATTTATCCACTCTAATTTTTTTCACCTCCGCGTTATCGCTCGGTCTTTCGATCATCCGGACAACTGATCTCTCAACTTTTAACAAGTCTTGCTTATGATATCGGGTTGCCTTCATCCGTACAAAGATAAGGCTAACTGCTTGCGCTCCGCTAATTGTTGCCATAAAACCTCTTTCACCACTTAGAGAAATTCATTACTCCGATAGATTTTGAAAAAAAAAGCTTTATGTTAGCATTAACACCGAAAAATTTTAATGCTGCAATGAAAACGTAAAAAATCGCAAAAGTGAACGTTGCTGTAATTAAACTAAATGCACACACTCATTCCTGCTAATCTAACTGCACCGTTTTTTTCTCCTCTGTAAATGTCTCACCATTCTCCTGCATTCAATATAGGGAACTGAAGAAACTGAGTTTAACTGAGTTGCTGAGTTGCAGGGCATGTTGAACAATTTCAAATAACAGTTAAGAAGTGGGGGAGAGGATGATGAATGCATAAAAGGCAAATAGCACTGTTACTATGCTTCCGTTTATGGTATGTCCAAAAATCTCAGGTAATATCAGGTAATGCCCAAAAACATGTGGGAGATAATAATGTTCCAAAGATACCTTAGAAGAGATTTCTATAAAACCGGAACTCCAAAAGGCTTTGAAATTTCAAACTTCCTTAAAGTAAAATTTTAGGGTGCAGAAACTGAACCTGGGGCAAAAAAAATTTCCGCCGTCGGATTCCGAAATTCCGATGAAGGTCTAGCGGGAATTTCGCACATGGTGCAGATTGGTACGACTGGCGACCTTGGTTTAGCGTTATTTCTGAGATGTTAAAAGCGTAGAGAAGTTGATGGAAAGTTCCGATTAAATACAGCATTTGCTTTACGCATTGTGCTTGCTAATACGAGTCCATTCTACAAGGTATCTGCTAAAAAGCTATAACTGGACGTAAATTTATAAAACATGAAGAAGAACCTAAGTGAAAATAGTAGAAGATTCTATCAAAATTGGGAAAGGGTGAGATGTGTTGAGCAACATATTGAAATAGTTTAAGTAAAGCATATCAATGTTATTGCGTCGTTTATTTAATTTCCCCGCGCGTAAACTATGTACCGTCTTGCCGAAAAGCTTTATATGTTCTGAAACTTACACATTTCTTATTTTTTCAAATGTGAGATTAATGCAAAGGAGCTTAAGGAAAGAAAAATTGTGCTCTTCTAACTGACATATTGAGCTCAAAAAGGAACGAATACTGTCGTCACCTCATTGTAATCGGATGAAGAGATACGCAATTACGGGGCGACACAGAATACACTAGGGGGAGGGGAACGGAGAGGAGGGAGATTTATTATGGAGGTGTTCGAAATTCTTTAAAAAACTTAAAAACTTATAAGAATTCCGAAATTTTAGGATCAGAGTGGCATGTAATTGAAGACAGTCAGACTTTTTCGAACAATTCACTTGCTTTTAGCCCACGAAAGTTGGCGCCACAGTTAATGTTCGATACAAGTTTGCAAGCGGTCCAGCCGTCATCGTTCAAGTCCAAAATCGCCGGATCGATGCCCTGGAAATCTTCGGTAACCGCTTTGCATGTTTACTTTCGTCGTCGTTAAATAAAACTTATACGTTGCATTTTAAATGCAAAGCAATCATGAAATTGTTGTATATGCTCGAATTGGAGCCCATCTCCTAAGAACCTGGAACAGAATTTACCGATTTAGAAAGTTTGCGACAGGGGCTTATATGGTTTAGGTTAACTGTTATTAAACTTAAACACAGCGCTCAATTTTTTTTTTGTGACGTCGAAAGGGGTTCAGCTGAAGAAAGTTTGGGTGTTAGGTGCTTTTCGTACAACTAAAAGCGTAATACTATATTTCGTTTACTTTCTTAATACCTTCCAAACAGTGCCCGCTTTTGTGCTGATTGTCATTTTTTTCAAGTGGTTTTCTTCCACCGCGATTATACAACCGGAGGGGTCTTTTAGAGGAATGAGGCATTAAATTTAAAACAATTTTAATGGGAGTCATCAACGTTTAACATCGTTATGGGCGACAATTTTTGATTTACTGTCCAGCAAACTCTGTTGGTTTGCCTATTGTTACCGCATTTCCGTCGTATCACTCAGCACATTAATTAACGCAACTCAAGTCATTTGTTTGCGATTGCGAGTGAATCGTAAATGGGAAAAATAATGATTCTCGTACGGCAAAAAAAAATAGTCTAATGTTACACCTTGAAACACAGCGGTCAGTGGCTGGATAGGCGCCAGTCCGTACGTGGTTCTAAAATGAACAGTACATGGCCATGTTCGAAAAAGAAAGAGATTAGAGCAATTAGGAACAGTGTATTTTACTGGTATCGAACGAAACTACAGTTCACTGGCTGTTAATGAAAAAACTAGTTTTACTTCGAGCGACTCAAGAAACCCATGCTAAGTAAAGTGACATCACTAAACTTGGAGTCGCAGACATAGTCTCATCTTATCTTTATTTAGTCACCTTTTCGTGTTTCTGTTGATGCTTCATAGAAACCACAGCTATCTCATTAAATACAGTGGCGCATAAGATAACACCTGTTTCCAATAGACTAAGTTAATTCTTGATTCATCCATCATACTGCTGTTGTGAGTAATGATGGTCTCTGAAGGTGGCTAGAATTCAATTTTTTTATTAAACCTCAGTAAAACCTGTTGTAGCTGTTTTTGGTGAACTGAAATAGCTGAATGTAAAACAAGCCTTTCCCCGATGAAGTTAACGGGCAAGCCAGGCGTTTATTGCGAATTTAGCGCTGCAAGTATGCCACAGCTGAATTCAGCGCATCGCAAACAATTTGACAGCTCAGAGCGTAGGAAATTGCACCATAGTACTTTGATGTCATTCGGTATAATCTTCTCTTCTTATTCGCTGCTAGGCTTTGTTTCTACCTTGTCTTTCGAAGATTGCGAATGAGAGGGCGTCATCTGTTTTGAAAATGTGTTGTGGCGAGAAGAAAATGAATCGGTATAGAAGTACGGCTTGTGTAAACATGTAAAAATTGCTGCAGCTATTCGCCATTCAAAATAAAGCTTGAATGAATTTGTGTTGCCAAGGTTAACTCTTACCTTCCAAATTTGCTTTCCATTTGCCAGTTATACCCACTGAGATGGAGGGGGAGGCATTTTAATGGGTAGTTTTCTAAAATATGCCAACTAATTTTCAATCCTTAGAGGTGGTTAGAGCGACATTTCCTCGCTGTCTTTAGAAATTATTGGAAATAAAGAACGCATGTTCTGAAAACTGAAAGCTGTCATAAAAGGAGCGACAGCTAATACGCGGAGAAATCGGTTGACAAATGTATCGAATTCTGGTGCAACAAATCTCGTCCATCCTCGAACACTTCAGCAAGTATTCTGGAACGGAAGTGAGGGATTACGTGAAACCACGAAGGCAGCCTCATTGTGGTTTTCGTTTTACTTATTAATTGAGTACATCGGCGATCTACCTCGCACTGCTGTCATTCAAGTTTCCAGGGCAGTCTGCCTGAATCTTGAAAACATCCTTTTTTGCGTAACTATGCCTCCTTCTTTCCCGCATACTCAATAAGTTGCGGTAGAGAGAGGGCTGGTTACGGATAAAAATGCTTACATGTGGTTTCGGCTTTGGAAAAACAGCTGCCGTACAGCAGAATTTTCATCTTAACGCATCTAAGAGTGCTTACATATTTCATTTTATTTCCTCTAATGTATCTATTTTGCTCCAGTATTATTGAATCCTGATTCTTCGGAAACACCGAGCAGTCGATCTGAGAATGTCACCGAAGACACTTATCACATAATTACGGTGCCTATATAGAACTCGATAGCGGAAGATTTGTTGACACACATCTAGGGTAGTTGAGAAGCTGAGAGCGCGTTCATTTAACGGAAACCGATGAGAGCGGCTCAGATTTCTCCATACAATGAAATGGGAATAGAATCCAATTGAATAAAAATTTATGTAAGCATAAAAGACAACGGTGACTGCAAGGGACGGGCGGTCATGGCGCACGCAAACTTCAGGTAGTATAAGACGTACTAACTTTATAATGTAATAAGTTTGTGTTAATTTTCTGAAGTTACTGACTTAATGTATTAACTTCACCATCTCCCTTAATAATTTTGGAATTTTAGAAGAAAGTACTCAAAAAATATCGTCTTCGGGCTAAAAATTTTCGACTTGTTGAACATTGAGCATTGAGAATTGAACATTGAGCTTCTGGAGTTTTTTTTAATTTAAGGAATAGATCCCACACAGTTTTTTTCCTTGATCAGCCACTGAAGTGATGTATTTATTTATTGGTCTTTGAAGAGAACGTCCAAAATACAATCCGTTCTCAAGAAGAGCGTTTCTGCTAATATCGTTTTCTGTGTTGCACACAATAACCATTCGCTATTGCCTGTTGGAAGCTTTCGGAATGGACTATCTCTTATATCTGTACGGCACGATGATAGTCCGTTGCAAAATTTTAAAAACAACCAACTACTTTACCTACAATTCCCCGATTGCGGATTGCAATAAAAAGGACGCTTAGAGAATGACTGAAGATTTTTTTTTGCTAATGCAAAGAAATTATCTCAAATTTTTGGTGAGAAGGCCCTAGGTTCAAGAAAATAAAAATTTACTGGAATTCAAAACAGGGCTTGATGAAGGAAGCGAATGAAGATGGAAAAATTTTATGTTGAGCTGAAATTGCGTTATTTTTCTCCGCAAAAAACGACGCATGCTTAGAGAAGAATCAACAAAAAATCCTCTCGTGCGATGAGAAGAAAAGTTTGAGGGTGCGGATGGGGGTATGGGGAGGGGATGGGGCTAGACACCTCAACTCGTTTTAGTAATTGCTAATTGGCATAATAGAAACAATAGACGACTGTTATGTTTTCACTGGGTGAATCACATGGCGATAATCCAAAATCCATCATAGCGAAGCGCATCAATCTTTTGGGTTTTTCAGATCCAAAAATTGGTTGTTTTGTTCGAATTCGATAACAGAGAGTTGAGGATAACGGTTGAGCATAGCAAATAAATGAAAGAAGGAGTGGTAGTGGCATGAATATTTTGTAATTAATGAAAACAACTGTGCTAGTATTAGTAAGCTCAGCAATGGCAAATCGATATGGTGTTTACAGCTAACGTAGTGTTGTTTTGAAGTAGCGAGGCATGCATCATTAATAATACATGATTGGTGTCATGCACACTGAGCGCATTCTTTTGTCGAATGTTATTTAGCATAGACATCTCTGTGTTGCACTCAACACCGTATTCTTTCTTAGAACGACACAATTCAGTTCAATTTCGAAGCCGATTATCCAAGGCAGTGTCTTATAGACTCTGTAATAGCGGCTTCCCGTCAATACAGGAGCATTCATTTAGTGTCAATTCATGAATTCGATGTCAGTACGACTCGTAGTCTTAATTGCTTTAATGGAAAGAATCATGCCTACGACATTTGAGATGGGCTCTCTCCCCAGCAAACTGAACTTTCGCGATTGTCAGTCACCGTGTCAGATGTCCATTGACAATAAATGAATGAATTGCAGACCGTCAATGAGGCAAATGTGTTTGAGCAAATAGAAAGAATCGCTTTACAGCAAATCGGTGTGTGCTGAATTCTATATTATTTCACCGCTGTAAAGCGGAGCTGCAGTGTTTTTTGAGTTTGATTAAACACTCTTCAAAACGGAAACGCTTGAAACAGTCAGGCTGCTATGAGAATTTGTGCACACTTGAAATACCACATTGTCTCTTATGAATAATAGTTGCCTTTTCTTTCGCTCGCAATTAAATCGCTGAATTGATTGAGCGGTCGAAATAACTCAATTAGACGTAGAGGCGAGAGCATTTCGTGACATTACCTCAACGTTGTCGATTTGCCATCTTTTGTTTGCTAACAAAGTTTTCGATCAGCCGTAATTTCTTTGTTTTGAGAAAATTGCGATTGAACGTTCGCTATGGTTTTGCTCCTCCTTGCGCGTAAAAAAAAAGTAGCTTCCGTTTTTTCTTTTTGAGTATACATCCTAACCATCCATTCACGTTTGAAAGAGGTATGCGACTTTTCGGAGTTGTAAAAATTGCTATTGTTTTCAGGAAATTTCCCGAGCAGACACCCCAAAACGATCCTCTTAACGGGCATAAGCTCGCTCATCTAAACTGCTGCTTTATGTCACTTCCCGGATTGGCGATTGTCATTAATTGGTTTATCGCATGACTACGGTCTCTCCATTTGGTCATACTTATAGTGAAAATGCATTCCAAGACTGCCTTATCATAAAGTTTTTCCTTCCCCAATGTTTCTAGCCCTAGATTATGGTTACTAAGTCTACTACGTACGCCTAAATAGTACTTAGATTATTGTCATATAAACTCCTAATCCATTCATGCAGCAAGTATTCATGTTGTGCTGTATTTAACCGTATTATTGTACGGTACTGTATTTCAGTGCATTCATTCATATAGCAGTGTATTTAACTGCACTGTATGCATTTCAGCTGCCAGATTATTTCTAACAAGTCTTGCAAGTGAAATTGCGAACTCTCATTCCGGTAAATGAGTATATTTGGACTTCAAAATAACTATAAATGACACGGAAGTTTTATTGTAAGGAAGGAAGTATTTGAATTCTAAATTGTTGAGTTCTGAAACTTATCAATTTTTCAAATTTTCTGTGGAGTTCAAAAATTCCTGGTCATACCTCCAACTTTGAGTAGGGCCTAGTGATATTTTTCAAGTGGAAAGTAGTACGTAGCGATCAGAAAATAAATACAAGCTACAATCTTGAAGTGTTTTTTCCATATCTAGTGCGGGAAGTTTTTAATGGAGAGAGTACTTTTAAAAAATCACGGCTTTTCAGGAGGAAGAGAAACCGAAGGGACTTAGTGGAGGGTGGAGGCATGAAGACGGTTTTACGCTCAGTTTGCAGTAGTGCTGAACGATACCCCGAAATAGGTGAGAATGTATGTCATGGAACTGGGTAGGATATGCGCTTTGGCGACTGTTCCATTAAACCAGACGGATTCCTAAACTGCTTTCAGTTTGCAGATATTCATATTTTATCCGACCTCACTGCCTTTACAAATGCACTAACGATTTCCGTTTTTGTAAGCCGACGGGTCGAACATAAAACCGGAAGGGTTGAAACGAACAGATTTTTAACATCTTTTAAGGGATATAACCTTTCCCGAGGTCGATGAATTTGTTTGAAATTGGAGGTAGGCTGTTGTTCCCGTGTTGAAACCACATCGTGCCACCATTTTCACACATATATTTAATCACTTCGTCGTTGTAGCGCAGAATCGCTGTAGAGTAAACAGACACACGAAAACACCACATCGCATTAGTACAGACAGACCGACACGCAAATACATATAGGCGGACCTTTGGTTGTGGAGAACCGAAAGGTGCGCTATAGTGTCTGCATATTTGTAAGTGTCTGTCTATCCGTCTGCATTACAGCGATGTACTGTTTGTACGTATGTTTGGGTGCGTCTGATCTATCTTCACTACAACGCTGTTGTTGACGATTCAAGCAAGTTAAGAAGTCTTTCGTTCGCACAACGAAATCAGTCATTGTTTCACTGGCTGCCTCATGGCGCTTTGCTTGTAAGAAACTAAATCAAACACAATTTTAGCATACCGTCCGGCACAACGTGTCGTCTTCTCATCTCGGCAGCATCTCATGAACTTTGGCCGGCTGAATTCAGTCTCTGAAGTGATCTGCTTTACAATCCACCGTTATTCGCATAGTAATAGCTAAATGCCCATATTCCTATCCTACCCCCCCATTAAGGTCCGATTATTCGCATTGAATGTGTAATCGTTATAATTCTTGGCGTTCTTTATTTTACCTTCAGTACTTGAACGCAGTCTGCTGAAGTTCATAAGCTATCGCTCTCATTTGGTTCTTCGTGCGTAGAAACCGTTGGCGTTTCACATAGGATAATACGTCATTAGGGTGACACTGATCCCCTACTTATGCCTTTCTACTAAAGCCAACAAATAATTCTGATTTAATGAGTGGGAACAAGTATACGCTATTGCGGAAGCTTTTCGTGACAATGTGTCATTTGATAACTTCAAAAACTAAAAATAAATTACAGAGTGAGCGAGTACTGCTATATTATTACCAGTTCTATAAAAGAAGCTGAACTGAAAAAACAATTTCGAAATCCTGCAGATCCTTCGTTTGTTCTGGTTAGGCTGGATAGAAAATCGATGCGTAGAAAAGCGATTGGTGCATAGCATATTAGCTAGAAACTTTTACTGCGCAATAATTAGGCATACCAGAAGCGTTCATTCGCAATGATGAAAAATTTTTCTAGCTTTTTTCAGACTACCTGTAATTCATCTGATAAGGCGATTAATTTAAATAAGTTTGAAACTAGAATACCCTTTTGTTTTTTTCTAATTAGTGCATTTTTTTGCTCCGAAGTAGCCGTCGAATTCCTTGATTAATCAAAAGGGCATTGTTGCGACTTCAAAAAATCATATGACCTTTTTAAACGCTGATTTCCGATGATTTGAATTTTCAGTCACTTAAAAGATCATTACATCACCGACTGCAAATATTGTAAGTTCTTCTAGCTTGTCAACCAAAACAAAGAATCGTTCAAGAAAGTTAATGATAACTTGTTTACGCGACATTTCAGTAGATGAGGCCATCATTTGTTTGAGTCGAAAAATTGCGAACAAGCCGTTCCAGAACTTGCGCTCATCAATTTTCTGTGCGACTGCTCTGCTGACTAGTTTATCTAGTCCATTGCTAGCTTCCATTTCTGAATTACTTTAATCAGTCAGCCGCACTATGCATGAGCACATAATGAAACAGTCGGGGCAGGAATATCATGATCCGCAAGTAAAGTTGTCATCCGGTAGTCGTCAGACTTGGTTTTAAATTGTTTACTGTGGAGACCAGCTACCCGCAGAGGTCACTGGTGCGAAACAGCTCCCAATTTCATCCTCTCGCGATCATATTTCGATCTCAAAGAATCTCCTTTAAAACACTACTAGTAAAACTGGAAAGCCATCGTTCACATTCTGATGCGGGTTCACACACCACTTGGCACAAACACCGGTAAATGAATGAGTGGCTTCCATATATGACTTCATATGGAGATTCCCAATTCGAGGTTATCTCTCGTTTCACGCTCCCTTGTTAGGTGCTGTGTAATATGTGGAAGTAGTGGTGTACTTAGAGTGTGAGATACATTGGATTGGACGTGGGGTATAAGATACAGGGCGGTGTACGTGGTGTTTCGGATACGTAGGGGTGCGTGGAGGATGTTAGATACAGTGGGAGGTTTTCCATTGAGTCATTCTTTATGACCGTGCTACCAGTCAAGGTAAAGAGGTATATATTGGGGTGAACGAGGCGGGGAGGGGGACAGGGGAAAGATACGTGGATGTCTTTGGGAGTATGAAGTGAATTTTTGAAGTTTCAAAACTTTCCGAACTTTAGACTGCTGATCCGATTGATGCAACATGCATTAACGATGACGTCAATAGATTCTTTAATAAACCAAATCCACTGCAACTGGTAGGGGTATTTCGGCTTTCGATAGCCAAACCCTTCCAAGGTGGAGTGTTGTTCTGGTCCAGTTATCTCTTTGAGGAGGTTTTCATCACACGATGACAACTCTAATCTATTTGACCAACGAAGTGATGTAGTGTTTAGTTGGACTTTGGATAGACTTGAAACTGCGACGTCTTGAAGTGGGCAACCCTTTTTTTCGGTACGTGATGCTTCCATTTGTGCCGACTTACATAAGCGCCCAAAGAACAAAGAAGGCGAGAAGAAGCGAGTGTGACCTTTCGAGTATCAAAGTGTCATGCAGGTAGTCGTTGAGTTACGATGGAGATGGTTCACCAAGACGCCATTGTTACCTTTTGCTTTCTGCGCTGAACTTAAAATGTTGTGACAATATTGCCGTATCAGTATTTTCATCATAAGTTCGAAATGTCGTAACTCGAACCGTCATAACTCGAGGAGCATCCATAATTGCAGTCACAGCAGCTCATCGACACTCTCAAACCAGAGGCGGTCACCGAATATCGCGGCAAATTGAACTTCGCGCTCAGCTATGACAAAGAAACGATCACACTTTATGTGCACATACTCGAGGCGATTGACCTCCCAGTGAGAGATCTCACAGGCTCGTTTACAGCTGTTTCTTTTTTGGTACTATCATTGTTATTTGTGCATCTTATCAACGCATTTATCTCTGCTGCAAACAAATGGCATCCATTGGTTGAAGTGGGAACGAATACAGAAATTACGTTTTTATTTATGCCCAGCACTTTTAACTGACATATTAAACGCGTTTTGTTGTTTCCGTGCAGTTTACTGAGCCGTCTAACCTGCTGGGTGGAATTGCCAAAGCGCTCACCGCGTTAGCGGCGGTGTGCTAGCCCATTCCTCTCATACATTACCATTTGTTATCGAAACGATAGTGTATAGGGTATCTAGCATCTAAGATGCAAAAAAAGCCGAATAAAAGGGGCCTGTTTTCATTCAGAAGCCTGTGAAAATTTGCTTCTAATTAATCGTTTCGAATTGATCCATTTTTGTTCCTTCCAGCGCGAGGAATTCGCGATACAGTGTCTTTTCGTCAAAAACCATCCACTTTATATCAGAGATGTTAATTTTTGCATATGAAAATTCATAACTTGTTATCATTATCTTACAACTTTTCGTTGTTTGATTTGAGCGTTTTCTTTACTTCTCCATTCATGCGAGCATATCAGCCGTAAATCCTGATCTGTCCTCTCCACGCATTCAGCTAAAGGAAGCACTTTTCGATCGGGTTATTTCCATTCGATATCGAAGATTTTTGATGGACTAGTGGGATACTAGCCCACAGTTTCCTTTTGGAAGCTTATCATAGTAGGAGCAACTGAGTTTCCGCGGCATCCTGATTATGCTAAGCTTTGACCGAGCCTTTGAGGACATGCGTGTATTTGGTGATCATTTTGCTTTATAACCTTCACTTTTTTGTGCGCTTAAGAACCAGCAGTTTCCGAAAGAGGAATATCGAATCGGCTCATAAGACCACATGCTCCTGAACTGATCCAGTTCGCTGGTATAAGAATAACAACTTTCATTTTTTATGCAAATAGCACCAAGGTGTGAAGTCTATATTTTCAGTAAAATAACATGAAGCTTTGGATTTTATTCTCAAAAATGACGAAGGAAACGATATGATGTCATTTACTCATGTTAAAACGGTTTAATGAGAGAACCCCGACGAGAAGCTAATCACCGGCTTTCTCGTAGCCGTCTTACCATCAACCGTGTAGTTTCCTGACCGCGACTTTCGGCAGAAAATAACTCCCTTTAGAGCATTATACGAAGACGTTGCAGGGAAGACACTCTTTTAGTCAAGCTTACTGACCTAGTACACTTTCTTTTCAATTGTTGCCAATAAATCCAGCCAGTGCAGCACTTTATCCGGTGTCGTTTCAATAGGCAGTTTGGCCATTGAATATTTTAGCTATCGCTTTTGTTATTTGCATTTTCTAAGTACGTAATGTATCATATACATAAGTTGACTGTCGTATCAGTATTGTGCGCCAAAGTTTGCTAAACTTCATTTTATGAATTTGGTGAATACTGCATGAACTCCGTAGCTAACGTTTGTTATTGCTTTCACCGAGCGCCAACCAAGTTTTAGGTAGTTCGGACCCATATGTGCGTGTGTTTCTTCTACCCGAAATTCACTTGTGCCATCGAACGAAGGTTCATCGACGGAATCTGAATCCGAAATTCCAACAGACGCTCGTATTCCCCGGTTAGTCGTTTTTTTTTTTTTAAATTTTCTGCATGCTGTTCTTCTCTGAATTGCTTAATGCTTTCTTTAAATGTGAGAACAGTCCTCGCAAAATACAATACTAGCATTTTTAGGGCGATTTAAAACAAAATCATTCATTTGAACGTACGGGTGATGTCAGAAGCAAAAGGCAAACATCCGCTACCATAAAAGTCGTCTGCCGTTCTCACATTCTCACATGGAGTGATACCTATGGAAAGATGTCGACTTCGGTTTTGTTATTGCTGATTGCGGTTGATAGAGTGTGAAGGTGTCAAGAGTAAATCGATTACTGGAACTTCTTTAACTAGGATAATTTCGTGCAAGCAGAAATACTGATAAAGAATGACGAATGACCAGCAAAGGAAGAATGGAGAGGAAGAAAATATGCAAGCCGAGAAAGTTGGAATTTTGGAAACGTTTTTATACACTATAATGGGGCAACGGGAGAAAAAAAAAGACAGTGTACAGGAAGCAAATGAATAAGAAAGGCTTGAAAAGAAAGTGTACTAGGTCAGTAAGCTTGACTAAAAGAGTGTCTTCGCTGCAACGTCTTCGTATAATGTTCTACAGGGAGTTATTTTCTGCCGAAAGTCGCGGTCAGGAAACTACACGGTTGATGGTAAGACGGCTACGAGAAAGCCGGTGATTAGCTTCTCGTCGGGGTTCTCTCATTAAACCGTTTTAACATGAGTAAATGACATCATATCGTTTCCTTCGTCATTTTTGAGAATAAAATCCAAAGCTTCATGTTATTTTAATTCACTCTCGCTATAGACGAATAGCGCATATAGGTTACAGTCAAGTTGTAATAGCTGGGACTCCAGTTCACTAAGACATAAAGCTGGAGGAGCACTATATGAACAGTGAGGAGTGTTATATAGCTTTAGCAATTCTCCAGCATTACGATCCATCAAATGACTTTAGGAGAGAAACATTCGAGACAATAACCGTATAACTTGCTAAAACTTTTGCCAAGCAAGCATTACGCCATGACAGGTGGTTCACGGTCGTACCAGGGCGTACATCATATGTGTCAAATTTCAAAGCTGTAACTTCAGTAGTTCTTCAGTTGAAACTGCTAGGCAAAGACACAAACGTACATACAAAAGTGGGTAGCTCTGCATTGTGTGTATGCAAATGCAAATTTACCAAAGCATATCAAAAGTTTGAGCTATCGGAAAATATGTGAAGAATGACTGGAGCCTAGTGAGAAATGAAAATTTTGAATATGATGCGTTACTTCAACTGGCCTAATGGTTAGGAGACTGATCGGCATTTCAGACTCATAGACGACCCACTTCTTTCAGTTATATCTTTTCCATTTTGATATCGGAGATGCTTCGTGTATTCTTAATTGTTTATTAATTGTTTTTCATTCGTTTAAGAGTCAGACTCATTTAATTGTTCTCTGACTGCCTCGTATACTTCTCTTGGTGCACTGAGTTGAAAATTACGCTTGATACGTACCGTTTGGTACTAGCTCGACAGATAAGGCAACGTCGCTGTTATAATTCACTCATCCTCCTTTCGAACTGTACCTAGCACGGAAAAAATTTTCAAAGTGCTAAACCGTCCATTGTCGGCACTCCTCAGTGTGCTAATTTCATTTGATATTATAGCCTGTTAGCCGGTAATGATGGAATCCCGTGCGATAGTTTTTGCATGATGTGATTGATTGCTGATCTTCTTTTCCGTTGGTTATCGTTCATGATGATCGCATTCGTTGGTTATCATCCTGTTTTGCTGCATTTCAGAATCCTGTGATGTGCAACATTGATGAAAAGAGGAGTTGAAGGGGGCAGAAAAAGTTGCATTAGCTAAAGTAGCGCTTGTCTTATTGTCCCGCTTAAACATTACATTTTCGGATTTTCTTTGCGTTTTACTTTTTCGGCCGCACCTTCTCTCTATATTTTCAACGAAATTGACGAACCGACCTGTCGTCCTGCCTAGAGTTTTGGATACAGTTACGCAGCTGATTGTTTTTTATTAATAGGCAACACGCTTTCCCAGATTTTCCACTAAAACTTCCCATTTAATGAAGTGGTTTATTTCATTTCAATGGTATACATATACATACATGTACATATGGTAATACCTGGCATATGTACCTAAGCTATATATATATATATATATATTTAGTGCTATACCACACATAGATAGTTCGATGAACGATAGCCATAAAACGCTCTTTGCTAATGTGATAGGTTGGGTATTTGCTAGTGAATTTGCATGAAGGAATGCTCTTGATGTGAAAAAAACGATATGTCATTTTGTGACCTTTGTATTTCTAAAGTATACTTTCAAACGTGGCCTTCTTGCCTTTCTTCAACTCGTCTCGGTCATACATTCAAAAAAAAGTAATTCTCACTCTGAACAAGGGGATATTTTAAAGCACTATTTCATTAACCTCTTTGTGCACTCCAACTCATTCATCAAAGTTGCACACGTCTGTTATCAACAGCTTACGAGACGGGCAACTGAAGTCTCAGTGGGGAACAATTGCAATCTTGAGAAACACATCTCCTTCTCGAGGCCTCGTTGGAAACAGAGCCCCCTTCCCAACTTTAATTGAGTCGATGATTCCTTGAAGCTGTATTCGAAGTAGTGCGGTATTTTATTTCAGGGTTAGCACTTACTTAGCCGCAGGTAGCAAAAAAAGAGTAAAGGTAATCACTTTTTTCAAGTAATACGACGACTGTTGGCTTGTCCCATAGATTGCGTGTTTCATCATGAAGGTTAACGTTGTGCTATTGAACTTTTTAATATTTTATTTCAATATCGAATGAAATAACAAACGCCGTTGCAGTTTCCACATAAATTCATCAGTAAACTTTTCGACACAGTAGCGAAATATCACCGTTTCGTTGCACCATAATCGTCGAAAGCATTAAGAGGTATATCCGTAAATCATTTTTCCACTCAGTCGAACATTTGTCTCTGTTATTTGCGCGCATTTCTTAATAGAGATAATGTAAGACTTTTCGTCATAGAGTGCTATTCCTTCTTTATTTCATGCATAAGATGGTATGGTATTTGAATGGAATACACATTATTTTGCGACAATTGAACATTACCTGAAGAGAAGACAGTTGCGGCTCGCTAAAGGTGCATAGTTTGAGTTGTGCCCAGTACCTATTGGACTTCTGTAAGTGAGGAGACGGCAAATGAGGGCTGAAGTTGGTGATCAGCTTAGATTAAATGTGTCCTTCCGACTTTTCAGACGGTTCAAGGTGTCTGACTCTTTTTCATTCATTCATTCTCTATTTATCTGTTTATTCGTTTATTACGAATCCGTAACAAATCCGTAGCAAACGAGATCCGCAGCAGAAATTGGCAAGTGCAGCTTTCGATATGGAAAATATATTATTATACTGTTGCCTTACATTTTACTAAGAGAGCAAATCACCTCGTTATGTCGAGAACGCTATCACATCACTCCATTTTCGGTGCTCCGCTAAAGATCATTCTCCACAGTTTAGTTGAGTGGTTGTTATATGAAATAAAATACCATTAAATTTTCTTCAGCCAAACGAAGCAATTTTCTTGTTGGTTGCTGGCGATAAACTTGTGAACGTATATTCCTGGGATTTTACTATCTTTTATAGTTATCATTTAAGATTTTAAAACAATCTCTTCTCTCTCATGCACCTAATTGATGCCATGACGATGGTTCGCTTAATCAACTTGGTAATTAATTATGGATCGTATATCTTCGAATTTCCTTGCTTTTTGAGTGAAGTTCGTATACAGGGCCAGAGTCAGGATGCATATAAGTAGGAATTTCCGTCTGCCTTATAAAAGCAGAAAAAATCCCATAATTTCATGCAAACAAAACTAATTGGCTCCAGAGTAAGAGCTTCCTCAGATTGCATGCATTTCGACATTTCTGTACGTTTTTCATTCAAAAGCCTTGCGCTGTTCTTGCTGAGAAAAAGTTTTGATAACTTTTTGCTTCTCAGCGTTTAGTGAGGGCGCTGAAATCCCTTGCTTGGAAGGAGGTTCCAGCCTTTGTTCTGCGTTCATCTCCTGTATTTTTTTGGGGAATCTATAAGCCTCGGATCTATTCGAACTTTTGGCGTTAATTTTGCTTCATGACGATCGAAAAGGGTGAAATTCTTGAATCATGAATTCCGTTCGTCTCTTTCTCTGTCTATATTTCATCGCCAAACCTACTTTTTTGTTTATCGTAATAAACGAAACTTCGCTCGACTCGCTTCGAGCTGAACGAACTCGCCTTTCGGGCATAAAAATTTTTATTAAATCGACCTGAAATCGCAAGAAACGTTTGAAATCCTTCCGGCTAAATAAAAGGGGAGCTTTAGCTGGGGATCTTTATAGCTTATTTTGGTGTTTGGATGCTTTATTAGTTTGGTGTTGCGAAAGGACGATATTGCTTGTTTGAGGGTGTCATGCGCGAAGAGTTTTAATAGTAGCAGTAAACTTCAAACATGAATTTTTTTGCCAAACACAATACATTGCGTGCAAAATTTTTACTCTTCAAAACAAAAAAAAGAACTCTCATGAGCGCATCGTCGTCGTCGAAATCGCTCATGACAACAACCCACCCTCATTCGTGTTTGCTCGTTGTCATCAGTCGCAAATAATCACCGCGCCAACACCATTCGATTAGCCACCGACGACACAATTGGCGGCGTTTTCTTTGAAGCGATTATTTCAGTTTTGCTCAGCGTTCATGAGCGATACGATTTAATTGCAAAGAGTCACTTGTTATGCGTTTCTATCAATTATTAGAGCCTATCAGTTAGTACTTGATCCAGGCGGACAAATGCTGATTGCATGTCATCAGTATTGGGGAATGATTTTGATTAGCTGTATATAACAGAAGTGATAAATCAAGAAAGGCCAAACAAAGAATATGGCAGTCTTGAAGAAATAGGCGAATACAAGTCAAACTGTGCGTGCGCACGCAAACGCTTCGCCTATTCCCATATGCACCTGTCTCCCTTGTAATTATTTGGAGGCTGAAAGCTTTAAATACGATAGATTAGATTATAGCCTATACAAAACGTTCGATACATGCACAGGTATCAAACGTCATGCGTGGAGATACTAATCTTCTCAGGGTTGCAGAAAAGAGTCGTTTTTGGCTCATATGATCTAAAGCAAGCAAGTCGGACTAGAAATTTCGCAATTCTGACAGAAGCAGGGAGAATCTTTCTGATGGACCAAATTTTGTGTGCAATTTATTGGACGACACAATTGGCGGCGTTTTCTTTGAAGCGATTATTTCAGTTTTGCTCAGCGTTCATGAGCGATACGATTTAATTGCAAAGAGTCACTTGTTATGCGTTTCTATCAATTATTAGAGCCTATCAGTTAGTATTTGATCCAGGCGGACAAATGCTGATTGCATGTCATCAGTATAGGGAAAGATTTTGATTAGCTGTATATAACAGAAGTGATAAATCAAGAAAGGCCAAACAAAGAATATGGCAGTCTTGAAGAAATAGGCGAATACAAGTCAAACTGTGCGTGCGCACGCAAACGCTTCGCCTATTCCCATATGCACCTGTCTCCCTTGTAATTATTTGGAGGCTGAAAGCTTTAAATACGATAGATTAGATTATAGCCTATACAAAACGTTCGATACATGCACAGGTATCAAACGTCATGCGTGGAGATACTAATCTTCTCAGGGTTGCAGAAAAGAGTCGTTTTTGGCTCATATGATCTAAAGCAAGCAAGTCGGACTAGAAATTTCGCAATTCTGACAGAAGCAGGGAGAATCTTTCTGATGGACCAAATTTTGTGTGCAATTTATTGGAGTGATTGTATTCATAAAGTACTCGATGGTACTCGTTCGTCAGTGGAGCATCAGAATTAGAAAAGTTACTTTATGCGGCTAACGGTCGGGAGGTGTTACTTCAGCTTGCAAAAAGCTTCCTCCCTTTCGGCGCATAAGCTAATAGAGGAGCTGAGATCTCCGCTTGACGCGTCTAATTCACTTTTCATTTATTCATTTATTTTCACATGAAAACAACTTGAATCAGCCATTGCCACCCAACTCGTTTCTGCCTGCAATTGTTCTGCCGTTTAGCAAATTTGCATTTGCGGTGCGCATAATGGCATGCGTATAGCGGTGAGAAATTATGACGACGTCATGTCTGCGTTTTGCATAAATGTAGCTATCGAATCTGAAGGCAACCTATACTCTACCTTGTGTGCTCATTTCTGGGGCGAATTGCGATCACCAAAATATGTTTTTAAAAAACTTGTCTAGTTTTTGTAGCGACTCATCGAAATCGGCTGTTTTGATGGGTTAATTCTCCAGAGCGCATACTGTTCTAATGGTATGGCGTGCATTCCTATTTGTTTTAATGTTTGGAAACAGTGCGTAATGTAGGGTTTTGGTTCGCGCCTTTGCGTACATTTATGTCCACTTCCTTTTCGCACAGGACGATGTGCTACAACAGGAATGCATGCATAGGGGCTGGGATGCTGTGCGCTTTGGCGAAGTACCCATCTGACCAGCCGGCTACATAAGCTACTCGCAACTGATGAATATTCACATTTCTTCCATTCCGACCGTTCTTATAAATCTTTTACGAAGTGTTGGTTTTCCCACGAGTCAGTACGTAAACTATGCAACTCGATCGATTGAAAATGCGCATAAAATTGTTGAGCTCTTCAAGGACGTTTTTGTCTGAATTTTGTTCAGAACTTAGTGTAGTAGATCAATACAAAATGTAGATTTCATCTATTAAGTTTCATAATTCCAGCTTCAGTGGTTCCTGAATGGAAGCTGTCCGACATGCAGGTAGACAGGCATACAGACAGAAATGCCTGTGAATACGTATACCAACTGCAGAGTTTTTATGGTGCACAGTGCGCTTTTCGACTTGCAATTTTGTCAAAGCACATAACAAACTATTCTTGTGAAACTCTCGCTTCAGTTCACTGTTTTTTTTTTCTCGAAATCGTTAAAACTAAACGCTCGGATTCAGCCCTCTCTCATTCATTGCGATTTCTTGCCATAATTCAATTCTCTTTCAAACAAGCTCATTCATTTCCTTGATTTCCTTCTCCGCTCCTAATTTAGTACGCTGATTCATTGGAAATTGTTAATGAATTCAGTCTTCCGTCGAATCTTTTTCCGATCTTTTGAAACAGCACCGCACAACTCCGCTTGATAGCTTTTCAAATACAGGCCTCCTCTAAATTAATCCCTCTCAGCGAGATGAAACGTTCTATTTCCCAAAGTCTAATCTGAATGGTTTACACAATTTACGTTATCTGCGTAAACAGGAATATACTTTTCTCTATAACTGCCTATTTCATTTATCTTTTTTAAAAAGCTCCTATTTGCAATAAAGAGATAAGAAAAGCACATAAGGGTTTGGGAAATTTTACAATAATTTCAGAGTTTTCGCTCATATAAACACCGCAGAGTATTCAGTCTATTTGTTTACGTTCATTCATTCCTCCTAATGACGCTCATCTAACGTCAAAATTGGAACGTCAAATTCTATTTCTCAAACCTTTTAATGACGAAATTCTGTGCGATGATCATCTGTTCATTTGCGTTCAAAAGCTTTTCCGTCTAGAAAAAAAGGCCCACTTTTATGCGCGCATAGTACGTTCTTCATTTTACTTTATATTGTTACACCATGAAGTAAAAGTCAGGAAGTGTTCATCAACTTTTCCTCATGATTTACGAGTTTTGAAGTTAAACCATTTTATGAATTCACCTGAATGGTTTTTTTCTAAACTTTTGTTGATATTTTCAAAAGTTCGTGTTTTTCACTTTTAACTCACTGTTCAAAAATGTCACTTATACTTCATTTCGCACCCGCCGTATATACGCTCAAGTTAACGTTCCTTCTAACGGATGTCTTTCCTTTTCCATTTTTAAAGTTTTCGTCGCTAGTCACTGTTAAGCAACTTACATGCTTACTTGACGTGCCACTGATTCATTTTTTAGTCAGTTAAGCAAATAAACAAGACGAAAATGCTAATTCTTTTGTATTTTTTCATTACATATTTCTTGAATCTATTATAACTTTTTTTTCTCAAATTAACCAGCATACTGTAATACAATCAGCAACATTTCCGCTCTAACACATAGCCGTTTTCTGAGCAGTTCGAATTCATTTTCCCTTATAGTAAGAAAACTATCGTGATGATATTCAGACGCCTTAGGTTTTACATTCTACGCTTCAACGGTCACATTGCTCACAAAAAAATAAAATGAAATAAAAACTGAAAAAAAAAAAACAAAAAGAACAAGGAGAAGTCAATTGCTGAATAGATTGAAGGCCAATCTGAAATCTCCCTCTATAGGACTAATTCAAAATCTACGCTCGAATCATCGAACAAACGTGCTATAATTGGAATGGCGATCAGCTGCAATTCGTTAGAGAGTCCAGTCGACTTGCTTTCAAATTGTACAATACACACTATTTTTGCAACACATATTTTAAGTGAATCTTTATCGCGTATCCCAATTGCGTAATTATGAACAGATTAATAACTCGATACGTGTAGTCCATACTTATGAAAGCAAATAATGCGCGCATCGTTGAATTCTCATGCATTCAACGTACGATGAAATATTCCTATGTATCCTTTCGCCGAACAATACACTAAAGCACTGCGATATTACTTTTTTTTCATTTTTCTTTTCACCTTTTTACCTTTTATTCACCTTTCTTACTGCGGTTGCATTTGTTATGCGAAGCGAAATATGCGTAAATTCAATTCCAAATCTTGAATCACGAGCCGTCATTCTGTTTGGTACAATCTACTTTTCTGACATTCATATCGATTTGTGTATCACGTAAGGCGTGTTAGAAGAAAGTTATTTTCACAGTCATAAGCAGCTTCGATGTGACATCGTTTCGTACAATTTAAAAGGCGTGTTTCGCTTGTCTCTATGGAATGTTTCATTTTGCGCAAGTGAAATTCATACATCGACGCGAAATAGCGATTGCATATCTTAATATATCTTAACGTTTGGTGTTATTACACTGATTCCTTTTTTTAAATTGAATTGTTTATTGTTCATGTGGACGCAGACGTGACGACATACCTTTAATGCGCTTATTTTAAATCCACTGAGAACATCACGAATAAGCAGCCGGACATTGTCACACAGGACACAAGACAGGCACGAAGCATGTTCAGGCGCGAAAACGATGAGAGAGGAAACAGCCTGGTTTAAAAAAGTTGTTGTGGGATCCATAAATCTTCTTTGCCCGTAGTGATTTTTGATTTTTCGTTAAGACATTATTCCTTTCGTGCTTTGTTATAAGTGTATTTTTCGGATTAGAATTTCGAGACAGTTATTGCTGCACCTTTTTGATAGCGGCTACTGGAACGTACTGTAGATAGTTATTGCTGCACTGCTTTGATAGCGGCTACTGGAACGTACTGTAGGTAGTTATTGCTGCAGTGCTTTGATAGCGGCTACTGGAACGTACTGTAGATAGTTATTGCTGCACTGCTTTGATAGCGGCTACTGGAACGTGCTGTAGACTGCTCTCCTATTTCGCCCATTTGAACCCCTGGCAAAGCCGATTAACGTTATCGAGCTGACATAACTTCTTAATTACTCGATCTGCCTTGTTGATTGTCTTTTACATGAAGTTTAACACCTTCTTTACCGTGGCCCCTCCCCTAAGCTTTTGCCATGTATTACTTTGGTTGGATTTTATAGCTGTTTTTGAAATCTTATCTATCCAATGTTCTATGCAGGCATCGCACAAGAAAAGATTAGTTGCAGCCAATAAAACGGTTAAGATCGATACGGCCTGGCCTGTTCTTTTGATATTCATAAGTCGTCGAAATTGATACCATCGAAATTAACTCCCGAGGACTAATAGCATTTCGGCAACGGTGAGGAGTGGCTTAATTTGAGGTCACACAGGACTTGCCTGTAGAATGTGGTTTTCGTGTAAAGTTGTACCTTCAGATAAGTGGGGAGGAAAATGGTGAAAGGAGTCACTTTGAAGGGAGATCGGAAATAATTACAACTTAAATGAAATACTGTGTCCAAAGACCAAACTCTATTCACGAGTGGACCGAACGCGGAAGTGAGATGGAGGAGCTTTCAAACTGGCACCAAAAGTAGCAGCGAGTTGAATTTGAGGGAGAAACAGTATCTGAAAGAGGAGGGGGGGGGGGGGGGGTGGGGGGGGGATT
>JPKZ01000897.1:240374-257577 GCA_000803305.1 Toxocara canis
CGAAGGCGGGGGGGGGGGGGGGGGGGATTGTGGGAGTGACTATGTTAGCCAGAGCAAATGTGTGTTTTCTTAGGATGCTGCCGGAAAGTACTTTTTTATTAACTGTTTCCTTCTTTTATCTAATTAAAAAATTACTTTGAATCAACCCATTACGACCTTGATCGAAATCGTTTGAGCGCTTCGGATTGTTTATAATTTTTATAAAAAATTTTCTCATTATGGCTCTTTTATGTGTGTAATCATTCGCCCGATGTTTACATTAATATTACGAGCGAAAGTAGTCCGGATTTTGGCTCCAAAAAATGAACTCATTCAATGTGTAGCATTAAGAGAAAATAATTCGAAAAAGTGCTTGTAAATTTTTAAAACGTTATTTAAAATTCCTGCGTTCTATCATATACAAAATTCATCCCTAAAATTTGTGCACTTTTGTGGTAAATGGCTTTGAGATTCGTTTATCCATTTGAAGAATGTGAATTTTTCCATGCGGTTACTTCTTTCGCACAACACTTCCGCTATGGTCGCATTGCTTATCGATAAATTTCTTTTCATGCAAAAATAATCGTTACTGTATTCGCTCTCAGCACTAAGCATGGTCACCGATATATTTTGCGCATATTTCGCCTACAAAATAACAATATAGGCTTAAACTCCTCTCCTCTCACAACGGTAATATGCGGCAGGGTTACAGTTTTTGCCTTCGATCACACGCTAATCGTTGGACGTGACTTTGTTAGTCGTGCGACTTTCCACTTCACTATCAGGACATTCTGAGGACAATTTGATGCAGCGTTTTAGACCCGCGATTTTCAGCGGAACGACCTCATCAGAAAATGATTTGACCCCGAGGAAGAGGATTCCGATTTGGTAAGAGAATGACATCAATTAGGGAATGACCC
Source organism: Toxocara canis (assembly GCA_000803305.1). NCBI lineage: Eukaryota > Metazoa > Nematoda > Chromadorea > Rhabditida > Toxocaridae > Toxocara > Toxocara canis. The sequence continues at coordinate 241,274 of JPKZ01000897.1, forward strand.
GAAAAGCGGATCTGACTGCAAGTTGATGAGAGGCCAACGAAGTAAAGCTTCATGTTGAAAGCAATTTTGCTTGAAGTGAGCAGGAGAAGAAAGAATGAAGAAATAGCATCCTAGCGGGGTGATGGAGGCTTTATAGGATCCAATCGAAGGGGTTTTAACCGATCACCCATTGGGGCCTTTGGTTGAGGCAGTGTCACTTTGTACATCGAACTGCAGTCGGATGGTTGAGTAAAGATCATGACGGAAGTGTTTCAGAACATAATTGATGGTCGCAATTGTCAGAATCGTGCTTAGCTATCTGAAAAAGCAGTTTCGAGTTTGAGCAGAGAATGTTCTCCACTGCTGAATTGTTCAAAACCATTGAAACTTTCGACAAGAGCTGGAACTGAAGAAGCTTAAAGATGCATGTGTTATAACTGTCTTCATCCTTGCTTAATCCACGACGAAGGCAACCGATGTAATTTAGAAATATTTAAGCCAATTTCGTCCTCTGCTCATTGTTTTGAAAAAAAAGTTGAAATTCTGTTTATAAACAAGCCATTAAGCGGTGCTTTTTCTGTGTGACAATCTCAGAAATTAAGTTCATGTATATATGTATATATGCACATATATATATACACAATTTTTTTTGAAATTTTTGGCATGTGAGTTCGTGTCGCAGCGGGCTTAAATGAGTGAAAGACTCACACTAAACAGGCACCGCTTTAAAAAATTCTGTTAGAGAGTTGAAATATTCGAAAGCCGGGCCACCGACTCGAGAAAATCCCATTTACACTTTGTAAAACTGGGAAAAAATACGGCGACTGATAATGGCAATAACTCATGGAATAACGCAATGCTCATTATGAAATATTTGACTTCTTTCAGTTCATGTCGTAAACGCCTCCAAAGCATAGCAGCTGGCAACGGATGCCTTGCACTCATAGGCATTTTTTGCGCTTTTAAAACCGTTTTTTTAAATTAACTGATAGTATATCGAGTAGCTAGTTTTTTGAATAAATGAAGCACAATTGAGAGCGTCACTGCGACCCTGTAATATTTATGTATTTGCTTCACTGTATTCAAATTTTGCAACGCAGAGAGAATATATATAAAATTGCTATAAACGCTGATCGCACAAATCGTTCGTTGCTCGTTGGGTCTGCAAATTGGCAACGCAGCGTAACTTATGCAAAAGGCAATCAGAGTCATTGTCGTTGTTGTTGTTGTGAGTGCGGAACGTATGCAAAATATGACTGTTAGAACGCTTTTTTGCCAACGTTCATATCGACGCATTCACCAACACGATGAGTAATCGAAATTCTATACAAATGTTGACGAAAACACCTAAATGCTTTATCACATTTCTGTCACTCCATATATTCACAGTCTTCGGCACCAAGAACGTCCTAAATTCAATTGCTGTCGTCTCGTATTCGCTGCCAATTTCAAGTCTCGTTACGGAGGCGATTTTTGGGATAATATGCAATCAACGTTTTATTATTGCTCCAGTAAAAACGATGATGGATTCCTTAGGGAATTGTGTGAGAAGCCGGAATCGCTACGGCGATTTGGTTGAACTGACTCGCGCAAATGATCATCGCATGAAACGCGTTAGAGGAAGATGGTTATCATCAAATTGACAGTCAGCAACACTTTTATGAAGCTATGCGTAAAGTTCGATTGCGCAAACAGAATATTTCTTTTTCTTTTTTTTTTCTTAAATCACATACTGCTCGTCCATTTCTTTTTCTGCCACGCTTAATGTTCCAATCGGAGGTAATACCTAGTGTATGAGTAATGTGAGAGTAAACAGTATGGCGGGAAACAGGGATCAATTCACATTGCTGAAGGTTTAAATAAAATACGATAATTTTTTTAGTGAACAACGATAAAACATGTAAAGGGAAGAAATAGAGTTCGTTGATTGCTCACATCCTCATATGGTGGGAGGAGCTATGCTGTCGTATAATGAGAGCGCAAATGAAGTTTCCTTAGACTTTGCAGCTCTAATGATGTGATTTAAAATGTCTCTCAACGATTCCTTATGATATAGATCGATCTATAATGTTTGCTCATGATACAGATCGATTTTTAACGCTGAATTATGATATGGATCGATTTATAACTCTGATTTCGGCTGGAAATTTCTTTGGTACTCAGTGCTCCGGCCCGTCCACTAAGACGTAACGCGGCGATGTGAAGTGTTAATTAGAGATTTGAAACAATATTTGTTTACGTGTCATGTATTGTGCGCATTTTGCATCTTTCTATCTGTCCTCTTCTCTTCGTTTTTTTTTTTGAAAGGGACTTCTACGAACTGTTTATGATCGACAGATTTGCTCTTCACTTTTCAGCTGGTTTCATCATTTGGACGGTATTCATTTTTCACTGTTTATTTAAAGTTTTTCTCACTCTCATAAATCGTTTGCCGGATTCCATAGAAATTCCTTTGTTGTTGTTCTAATTTTGATGCCACTTTTCATTTGCAAGCCTTCCGATTCGTAATGCCGGTTGGTGGATGCGCTTTTTTTAAAACCCCTACTACCTCTTTTCAAGTAATCTAGAGAAGGTATTTCGGAAAAAGAGCTGTTTTTAAATTTCATCTTAAGTGAGCTTCTCACTGGGTTCAGTAGAGCGCTACAGAAGGCTTACTGTAGCACCTATGCTAGTGGTGAAAATTAATCAGTTTCAAAGCAACACTTAGAGCAAAGAAAAAATCCTAAGTTGCTTAAAGTTGGCCAGTTCATACATGCGGTAACTATGCAGTCATACGGCAATGATCATTGCACTCTCGGCAAATATAGAGTGCAGCATCTTATCTAATTCTGGTCAAAATGCCATAAAATCTGTTGTTTTATTGTTCCCGTCAACAATTATTAACAACCTTAATAGAAGTGGTAGAGGCTGAGGGAGGGAGGGGATGGGGAGATGAGTAGTCGTCTTCTTAATATAATGTGAATACCAGTGTTGTGTGAATATCAGCAACCTATATGCATCTGACCATAGGCAGTTGCACGTTTAGCACAAAAAAGTTCGTATGAAAAAGCGTGTCTGCCTTCCGAATAATTAATCAACGTTGATGTTGGGAAGCACTTTGGTAGCGATCGTCAAATCGGGTTACTTGCGTGATGCACAAGGTGGCACTTGAAGTACATCTTCCAGTACCCTTTCATTCGCTATCATAGATAGGTTTCTGCGCGATCTTCCTTGCAAGCCCCCTGTTCCCCTGTCTCCTTCCAACTGTCATCCAACAAACTTTCCTTTAGCCGCTCAACTGCATCAAATCTTTGTTTATAAACTGCTCTGCTCTATTCCAGCGAGATGTTCCGTAAATTATTCTCACTGCTTTTCTGCTGGATGGGAGAAGGAAGTGAACAGGACAGGAATAGAAAAGGGTGTGAACAACAAGAAGATTATTGTCTCTACAAAAATTCCAAGTTTATTTATCATTTTGTAAATGTCACTAGCAGCTTCGCTGTTTGAATGCACTGGCGAATACAGCCTTCCAGCATCGCTCAAAAATTTAGCAAACAAGAAGTATTCCAGTGTACTTCTTCCTTCCGAACTATTATGAAAAAATTTTGAAGCGGCAGTTCTTAGATTTTGTTTAATGTTCTTTATTTCCTTTTTCTTCTTTTTATACGCTTTGAAAAATTTGTAAAGCGCGTTGTGGGGAAGTCGTGTATGCGTCTGTCTGTCTGTTTATCTGTTTGTCTGATAAGTCCATCTTGTGGACAACTGAAGCTAGAGTTATGAAATTTACTCTTACAGCCTACACCCTAGGACGACTTTTTATATTCATTTTCAAGCAGATTTGTCAGCACCATAGAAGTTACGTCTCTTAAGACAGATTAAAAAACTTTACATTTTCGACCGATCGGGTTGCACAATTCAGTCGGTTCGTCAAAAAATCCTTACGAAAGATCTTACCGAGTAATTAAGTCAAATCTCATAAAATTTGAAATATTCGCTTTTCGCAAGCATTTTATAGAACTCGGTGATTTGATGCGCGAGATGCGAAAGCAAAAAACACGCCATTCTCTTAGCGCGTACTCTGACTTGTTGATCACCGAATCGAATCATTTGCTTTCACTATAGAGACGGCTGTGCGCTAGAAGCAGTTAGTTCGCAGATAATTTATAGGAACTAAAAGCATTAGTTTATAAACTGCCTTCTTTTAGCATTTGTGACCAAGTATAGAACATGTGAGAACCTGTTAAGAATAGTGGAGACAGTCACGTACGGCGTTGCAGTAAAATGTTTCAGCAAGTACACTAGAAGATATTAGCAACCAACCATTAAAGGCAGTAATGATGTGTTTTGGTGAACAAGTTTTCATAGAATGCGCTTCAAGTGAACATTTACTCGATGCTTATACATCCTTTGTGTCGCGTTAATATTAGTTCTGTCATTCCTGTACTCAGTATATCTTAAATTTCTATTCGATTGGAAAAGGAAGTTGTTTAAAGTATCTATCATCATTACTTCCAGAGATCTTGTTTAGCACAATTTTGGGTCTACCGTCCCATAATATTTATGTGCTATGTTATTTATATTTATATGGTATTTATGTGCTATACATATATACCTATAATATGATATAATATTTATGTGGTGTGCGGCCAGAAAAAGAGTTAAAGTGGTTGTAAATGACCAGGACGGTGTTGCTGACAATCTTTTGTAGTGTTTCGAAGTCCTTTTTAGCTACTGCACCTAATGTTTCCCGAAATATCCCGCTCATCAAGACCACAAAACGTTCAACAATATCCATTTTCAGTTGTGGGGAGGTGGGGAGTGGTGCTGTTCTGTCATGAATGGAGAAAAAGCTGGGGTGGGAGTTCCTCTTTACTCTTTACATCATTTACCGATTTTTGACATGGATATCATGTATTATTTTTTTGCTCTCTGTATTCAAACTAGCTATCTAATGGGACGAGGAATAAAAGCATAATAGTGCACCTTTTGTTAGTTAGCGTTTTCATCAACTTAATGAATTTCAGCGATGTGTTCTTCAAGTTTGTAGTCTGCTTACACTTTTCTCACAAACTGTTATTCTCTATGATGCGGTGTAATTAGCAGCAAAAAAAATGGCGATCGATTGGGTGTGGTTAAAGCAGAAGCAGATGAATAAGAAAGTCTCATGTATAATGAAAGCGAACCGATGTGGCGTATTTGTGCGTTGATCGTCGTTGCACCGTTCCACTGTTCTTTAACCACCGACCACAATGCTCTCGTTTCGCTTGTCTCACATGACCATTGAATTCTCATGCAAACGTTTCCCTGTTCTTGTGTTCGTGCTTCTTAATTATGCAGCATATCCTCCTAGTAACATAAAAATAGCAGTCTTGAGAAAGTTATCGCTCGTTTGGGTCACGGAGTAAAAACATTTGTTTGGTTATGAATCTTATAGCATTCATTTATTGCTCCTTGCTAAGAGGATGCATGCACCATAAACTATCGAATTTTTATCGGAGGAACTGTAGCATTTTCAGCTTCAGAGAGGGGAAAAGGAGTAGAACGCGAGAGAAATGAATTTGCAAGGAAGTTTAGGTTTGAATGAGAGCTTGTTTGGTGCATTGCGACAGATTCGATGCAAGGAGAAGCCGAATTTAAAGAGATTTTACACAAAAATTTTTGTTCGAAGGGAGTGCAAGACGATATCATAAGAGAAGGGGAGAACTGAATTCGAAAAGAAAAAGAAGCTTGTGCTAAGTGGTATGCGCAGAAGAAAGGAATGAATTTGTTGAGAATGAGACATAGCGATGGGTTTAGGGGGAGGGGGTTGGGGACGTTGGTGGCACTAAACTCGAGATTTTAAGGTAAGAAGTTCATGATGAAGATGTTTCTTTTCTGATATAGTACTCGTATTTGATGTTTAAATGAGAGATCGTTTTGGATTACTCGCAGTTTTCTTCCAGCTTACATTTACAGAGTGGGTTAACTGCTCTGATGTATATCAGTGAAGTTCACTGAGGTTTTTAGCCGGTGACATTTCAGCGACACTATATACGAATCTTATGGTCGTTCGAAGCTCGTATGGTTTGCTTTGAGTTGGCATACGCCTACCCAATAATCCAGTACTGTAGTGGGCTGTTCTGTTCGTATGATTGCTGAGTTATATCTGCTGAAAAGTTGTCACTGTAGACTTCTAGCTGTTACTTTGTGGTGGTCGAGATATAGGCACATTTATTTGGAGCGTGCTGTTTATAACTGATATAGAGAGCGCTTAGGTAGAGTTACATGGCTAAACGTAGCAAATATACGTTTTTGCTGGAATCGATAATTGTCATTATGACAGTACCGTGCCATCTCTTATGCGTCGATCGAACCGTTTTCAATAAAAGATTTGAAATGAGAAAGCAATACTCTGGATTTTATATGGGCATATCTTTTAATTGTTTCGAAAAAAACTTTGAGCTGACAAAGCCAAATAATGCTAAAAAGCATTTCCAATACACACGTAAGTTTCATCGATACGCGCTTTTGTAATGCCGTTCGCCGAAGATTGGCTTGCATGAATTTTGTTGGTTTCAATATTGCTCTATAAGTGGATTTGCAAAGCTCAAATGTCAGAAGACAGAACCTCTTTTGATCGGGCATGATTTTAAGAAGGCAACTGAACTAAACGCATAGATTATTTGCGCGTAACTAAACACATATAGTTTATGAACTAAACACATCGAGTTATTTACGCGTAGCAACTGCATAGCAAATAAATGCCTCTTAGTAAAACGTTTCTTAGACAACTGCTTGTTAGGGGTCTACTTGAATGCGAGACGGTGAATGAGAACGGTGCGATCACTGTTGAACGAACAGCCTGCCTGGAGACGACGGTGACATTCAAGCAAGTCTAGAGCGGGAAAATAGATGGATCGGCTAGCTGCATGTCATGCAATGCATGGATTCTTAAACGTGCATGCATATCGAAGGAAGGGATGTGAAGCGCCTCGCAAACATATGAAAACAGCAGCACGTTCATTGTCACTTGCCGATCGTCGTGGGCTCATAACTCCACCACGTAATCCTGCTAGAGGCATTATTTCACCGATTCCGTCCAGCAAAAGTAACCGCTCGTTCTGATTATTAAACTGAGCATAAATCTCGCCTGCTTGACTAATTTCATTCGTTCAGTGGGCACATTGATAATCTGCTTCTTAATAGTGGTTTTTACCGTACTTATACTTCGGCAGTCGATAAGTTTGATTTTCTCACACCGCACAAAAGCGCGCTACATGTTGAATAAAATTTATTGCGCTCAGCAGCGCGGTATTCGACACATTCAAACCCCAATTTTCAATGACGGGGCAACCAGTGGGCGTAACTTGTTAGCCAATTGACTTTTCTCCGTAATATCAGAGCGCAGGTAAGCGGAAAAGCAAATGCAAATAGACAATGCTCCGTTCGAATGTGGGCGAAGATAGGTGCCACAAAAAGGTGTAATGTATTGAAAAGCAGGTGCTGTCAGGTTCCGCGCACTTTGGAATTGAATACATAAATTCCTGTCGCCTGCAGAGAATATTTCATTTTGTACATTCGAAATACTTCATTTTGCCCAGTCGGAATTTGCGTAATAAATTGCACGCAGAGTGAGGCAGAACTTCGATAGATTTTCCGTAGGAAGCTAATTACATGGACAAGGGTATGAATGAATTATAGGTACGTACTTTCATTTAGGACAATAAAATGTGTAAGTTCCATTGGTCGTATACACACCGATTTCGGATAAATTAAAAATGTTAGTTCCACTCGATATATTGAAAGCCTTCTCTTAAAATAAATCCGCCAAAATATTTTTTAGCGATGCTCTGGAACAGTTGGCGAGCAACGGAATGCTCCAAACGAAACGTTATACTCAGTCTTTCGGAGTAACGAAACAAACAAAAAAGTTTTTTAACTTGCCGACGACATCAACAGTGGAAAGCAAGGTCCCGGAAACGGATACTCAATCCATCCACAGTCAAAAACCCAAAATACCTGGATTCCTTCGCTTCAACTTTTTTCCTGGACTGAATTCAAGCTCTCGGGACCGATTTTGGGGTGTAATCGGAAACTTATCGTTTACTGCAAATTACTTTCTAAAGGTTTATTCATTGCTCATACACTATCAGTAAAGATTATTGAACTCTCTTTTTTAGGGCATTCATTGAAGAAGTTGAGTGACATGACGATGGTCTTGCAAGCGATGGATTACGACCGATTCAGCAGCGATGACCCAATTGGTGAAATTTTATTGCCAATGAAGCATGTGAAGCTCGAGAACAGTCCTGTTTATTGGAAACACCTGCAAAGACCCACAGTTAGCAAGGTATGCTCTCTTTATTTGCTTTTGGGGTTCGTCGAGAGAGAAGGAGGGAGAGAGAATTTCAAAATGCACTGAAAATTATATGTTTCCAAATGCGCGCTTTTCATGGGCTTGGTAAATTTGAATTCGTAAAGCGTATTATGGCAAGATCATGTATACACATATCTACACATGTTTCTCTTCACATTGGGGATTTTCAATTTAAGAGCGCGAGGCTAAAATTGTGAGACTTTAAAGGTATGGCCTTTACCATAATTGCGTTCTTCTACTCAATGACAGACCCTCTTTTCGACCTCGAAGTACGGTTCAGGAAAATGCCGCAAGCGGCATACATTTTGCAGCTGGTCAAATAAATGTGCAACATTTCTGATCTCGTTGGGGATTTGAAAAAAGAAAGCATGCTTTATTAAATCGTTCATTTGAGGTTTCAGTTTATAATGGTCAGAGTGATCCATGTCTTAAGTGTGATTCGCTTCAAGGTATCAACTATCCATAGGACAGCATTTAGCAATCGGACTGTCACGAAAATCGTAATAAAGATTGCTACATCTTAAAGCTATAAAGTTGGGGGATGAAAAAGTGCAGAAATGCATCGAGTAATATTGCCCGCGTAGAATAATCGTAATTCTGATGGGACATTTTTTCGAAATAAGGAAGTGAATTTAATATTTAAAAAAACACGTATTCAATAAATACTGCAGGAATGTGTTGGCGAACTGATGTTGTCGTTGTGCTACTTGCCCGAAGCGAACAAGATAACAGTTAGCGTAATCAAGGCACGAGATCTACCGAGCAAGGACAAACTCGGTAGTTCTGGTTCGCATTTTCGTTCGTACATCTTATGCATATTTCCTCATATATGTTTCAAAGCTATTATTATCGAATGGAATGTACGCTAAAGTGATGATGATTGATGGTGTATGATCACAGCGCGCGAATGCAGCATTTGATCCTCGACCATCGATCGTGTAACCAGTCTGCATTCGATAGACACTCGTTTCGACGCTTACTGACTGGCCTATATGCGTCGTATTTCCAGCAACCATCTCAATGGCAGTCCGCATTATGTAGTGCGCCTATATCAGTCGCCTCTTCTTTCGCATTTAACACCCATCCTCAAGATGTTATCTTTGCCTATGTGCCTAGTTCAAGTAAGCAGCGAGGAACGCTAGAGCAAACGGGGCGACACAACATATCTGATTTTCATTTCTTGATTTTCATCCAGACTGTTCATTTTAAATGATAGAAGTACTCGCCTTGATATTTTGCGTCAAGGGCGATAATAAGACACAGTATAATGTTCTCGAATTCGTTCTCTCCTTCCCTATATCTTCTTCCTCTCCCCCTCCTTACCTTTCAATAGAATCGCCCGTTAAACTAAATCCATTCTTGAAATCGAGGGGTCGCACAAACTCTTCCCCGTTGAATTCTGTCCCTCATTCAGACTGATTCCTCCTTCCTCTCTGACGAGCTGAAATGCTGCCATACTTCGAGTTTTGAATTCGAGTGCTGACGTTTTCACGAAAATTTCTTATGCTAAATATTATCTATTTGTTTTAGACCCTTATGTGAAGCTTTGGCTAGTGCAGCAGGGGAACAAATTAGAAAAGCGGAAAACGACTGTGAAACCACAGACCCTGACGCCTGTGTTCAACGAATCGTTTGCATTCAACGTGCCCTCCAAGGAAAAGCTCGACAGGGAAGTTAATGTCGTCGCTACGGTATGAATTAATTCTCTGTTGTTATGTGCTTTTTCAAATTTTCAATTTGCAAATCATGAGATGATGACGTCATATCTATATGCGTTTGTGTTTGCACCTCTTTGTCAGACCAGCTAGTAGTTTGACCTCTGAAATGAGTGAATCTGGGGTAATGAAATTCGATGCACATAATCTAAGCTAAAAGGTCACATCTCATGCTCAGCTAAAAATCGATTCATCGAGCACGCAAAACTACGGGACAAAATTTTACACTCATATTGGAACCTGTTGAGTTGTATTTTCGGCCGTTCAGGACGCAGAAATGGAACTTTCAGGGAAGGGTTTATGGGAGCATAGCTCATGAAACCTGCCAATCTGAGGAACGAAATCGCAAAAGCGCATATCGTGCAACGTCTCTGACACACATTTCCTTTTGTCTTGCATTTCTGTTATGCTTGAGTTTAAACACCACTGACAGCCCAGCTAGCAGGTGGTTAACAACAAGCTAAAACAGCCGAAGGGATGGCTGTGCTCGGCGTGCGATTAACTCAGTAACATCGAGACATCGCACTGAAGGCCCGAGCGCTAAGAATAAGAATAATAAAGAATTGAGTTTGCTAGTTAATAGACTTTTGGAAACAGGTACAGAACAGACTAGGAGCATAATTGTCTCAAATCTAGGCGGCAGTTTCATGGGCTGCATAATTAGCGTTAAGGTTACGTACTAACCTTTCTCATGATTACATTAAGCTATAAAATACGTTCCCAGATCCTTTCTTCTAGTATAAGTCAGTTTTCAAAGTTCAGAAATTTATAAGTCGCAGAGCTTATAAACTGAATACTTTTCTCTGGACCAGATTCATGAAATGAAAATGAAGTCAGCCTGAATAAGCAGATTTTACGCGGACATTTTAAATAAGGCTTTCAAACGGTAAGCCCTACTATGCAAAGAAATCCATTGTGTAGACGATCTGCTATGCTTTATATATAAAAATCACAAAACTGGTAGGACAGTTGGGAACGCATGCTAGAAGCCGCCACCATAGACGCTCTGGCCGCTAGCTCACCAGTAGGAGAAAACACAGTAGCAAATGAGAAAATTTCATATTCTATCTGACCTTACAACTTTTACTTCTTTTAAACATTAAGAAAAATGGAGGATTTTTATTCATGTTGTGACAATAAAGGATACTAAAATAGGCAGCGCAGCAATGCAGTAAGAACAACAACGCATACGAATATAGCAAAAATGTAATTCAAGCATGAGACAGAAGCGAAAATAGCACACTTGCTTCTTACCTGCAAAGAGCAATAATAACAGTACGAGAACGACGCAAACTGAACCCTGCAGAAATCGTAAGAAAACATCAAAAACATAAACGAAAATGAAATATGAGGTCGTAATAGAGGGATTATGGACTCAATAAAGTAAATAAGTGATTTTTCTCAGATCAGTTGATCTAAGACGGCTCATGAACACCGAAAGGTCGTGTGCTCCAGCGGGAGGGGGGGGGCTCCTGCGCTTATTGAGAAGCGTTATTACGCTTACCATGGGTATGTTAGAAAAAACTCCCCGATGCTTTCGAAACAGAAGGCCATTTCAAAGTTCAGTGGATGGTCTTCCGGCGGTTCAAGATCGAATACTCTTAACTTGGCCTCATAATCGGTGTGTAGGGCCCAGCGAACAGTTTGTGAAATGCCATACAAGTATAATATTCTTACACGTTTTCAACAATTTTTACACGATTCATCAGGTATGATTACCATACTTGCGCACAACACTCCTGTTGTGTTGCCGCGTTGTTGAGCTATCCATGGAAGGCGATAAGCCGAGAAGCCGAGAAGAACGATTTGGTGGCGACTCGGCGAGAACTGACAAACGCAACACACAATCAGATAATCCTCCACAACGAACATAAATCGCAATGGGTCAACGCTACATAAGAAAATATTTGTATCATTGCGCGAAATGTGAAATGCGTGAATGTGTGATCGTTTTCCACAACAATTCCACGAAGGGATGGCAGTACGTGATACGCGCTTCACGATAAATGTTTGACACATCTGTATTGCAAAGGATGCAGAATGCAGTTGGCGATCTTTAACGATTTCGCGGCTACTTCACTGCAGTGCAACCTCCAGTGCAATTTTGAATAAATGTTAATTGCAACATCACGGACTCGATCATCTGCAGACGGCAAAACTTTATCGTCCAACCGTTGGAAGCAGCGATGACGATAATTAACATGAGAAAGCCGGCATTTTTTGTACGAGTTGTCAAGCTGCCGGGATTTTGACCGCTCACCGAAGAGATCAAAATGTGAAAGTCGATAGGGTCGTCACATAAAAGGCGATATATTTTTAGATCATCTGAGAACAGTTTGCAAGCACTCGATAATTTATCAGCGCCACACTATAGTGCAACATTCGTTTTTCTGTACCCGACCTATGCAAATTGTATTTGGGACCATTAAAGAATGCATAGAAATTTCCAAACACTTTAGTTGCCGATATCTTTCTTCCTGCGTCGATGAACTAGCTTGGAATTGGGTATGGTAGGTAACTCTAAGGTTAGGTTTCGCCTGCCAACTTACACAATCTTGGCTTCAATGGTTCGCGAGTTGAGTTTATCAGGCAGACAGATAAACGGAAACGCACACACGTACAAATGCAGCATCACCATAATGCGCTTTGCAAATACAAATTCACAAAACATAAACATTAGCGAAAGGCTAGTGTATACCACGCCAGTATCTTGATAAAGTAGTCCGACGCATTCGTGTTGCTGCAAAATTCGAAGCTCGGGAACAGCTATTACGGCCATAAGCGCTGCGATATCTTTTGGAAAGTGATGTTTGTGCTAGCTGGTTTTCAAATAGCGGTTTTTTTTCTTGGGGCACCTAAACGAACGTCTGCAGTCATCACTGTCGGATGTGGGGCAAGGAAAGGGGGCAGCGGATGTCACTTTTGGATGAACCCCTTTCCATGGTGTTTACGCCGCGCAGTTGTCATAATTTTATCGCAGCGACGGACGCTTGAGTTGCAACAGACTTCTGATGTCATGTTAAAGCGTATAATGGGGACGGAGTATAGGCGAATTTAAGTTTACGCTATCTGAGAATACGCCTAGCAAGGTTTATTTCGCGGTTTACTGCTGTGGCACTAAGCCGTGAAATAAAGCGAACATTGGCCTATGGTAACCATTCTACGTTCTTTTTTTCTGGTAAAGCAGTTGTCATCTGGTTGGTCACCACCAAAATTTGACCTGTAGGAGACAGTTTTGAGCTGCACCTGTGAAATGTTTTCCATTTAGAAAGTACTTCAGCGCCCATTCGCGCATCACCTTATTAATGGTGTTACTGTTAAATCAAGCAAAGATGTTTTGATTTAACCGTTTGCCTGATTCAGGTAATGGATTACGATATGATAAGCAGTAATGACGAGATTGGACACGTTATTATCGGTTCATTGGGTCCCGAGAGCGGAATTCGACAATGGCGTGAAATTCTTGAACATCCTGAGACTCCGTGCGCCATGTGGCATAAACTTTCGCCGAAGTGGTAAATCGAATCAACACAGAATATCGTTATTTTAATATCTCTAGATATCTTTTAACGTTTCCGTGTTCTGTATTCTAATGTTTTTGGCTTGGAAAGATTCTTTGCCAACTACTTAGGCGAGTGCAAAAATGACTGACTGGCACTCAACTTTTTAGTCTCTCTAATAAGATTCATTCATTCTGGAGACCATCGTATAGCCAGATCCAAAATTTTGGGGAGTGAAGAGGGTGGCAAAACAAGCTATTGGCTTTCACATTCATCAGAAGTTGAGGGAGGGTGACGAAAAAAGTAAGGTCAAAGCAAAAGCATGAAGCGCAGGTTTTAAGACGAACTATCTCTGGCGCTAAAAGTTTGAGAATGCACAACTCGCTATGATTCGCTCAACTATGCCCATGAAACGAATTGCCGAAATATCTACGAGTGACCCCATTGCCTTCCAGAGACTTCACTAAAATCGTTATTGTTGTTTCGGAAACGAAGTAATGGTTTGTAATAATTTGGTGGACAAACGATAAGGACTGAGAAACGATTTCAGTGCGCTCTCGTTGGTGCACCTGAAAGCCATAAGCAAATCGAAAGCGTAAAGAGCGTCCTATAAAAGCGGGACCGAACAAATCGAACAAGCTTGAATGACGTGCGCTTCGTGACTCACACCCATATATGCTGCACGTGATTCACATTTAAAGCGACTCTAATCCATCTAATTTATCCACATACATATTATAATAGAATTAAAAGGCGCCCTAAACGCATGGAATTATAAGGGTGTGGTTTCCTTTTGCGCTTAGGCATCTGCAGCTTACGCCAATATAGACGTACCAATCGAACATCAAGCTTGCACATAATAATAGAGGGGTTTTTTCATTACCGCCAAGGAGCGTTTTTTCATCGGCATCGTCACGCAGTGCTCATTCGAACGTACATCACTTGGCAACGCTCCTTAAGCTTCCGGTTTGCTGTGAAAACTGTTTATGTTGTTTGAAAGCTGAATAAGTAGTTCGTGCAAGCGACATCCTTTCTTTATATTTTATGTTGATTACTCTTTGCAAAGAAAAAATGTTCGATTTGAAACGGATTGGTGCGCCTCGTGGAACGGAACAAACTGTGCAGCATAGCAACGGCATCGTTAAACGATTTGATGGCCGTTTCACGTATATTTTTACTTAAATGAGGTCGTGCTAGTTGGGATATGTAGCAGCAGATCCAAGCAAACAACAGTTACGAATAGATGCCAGGAATTACCGTGTTATGCGGTTTGACAGTTCAGTCCGTCAAGCCAACCGGTTGTGTGAGCAATCGTATAAATCATCCTCTTAAAATCTCTTTTGTGCGAAACTTTTTCGTGTTTTTCCGCTTCTTTAAGTGACTATAACTTTCTCCCGGGTGGATGAGCGGATTTGTAGTTGAGTGAAGCATACAATCACATGGTAAAGATAAAGCCGGTCAAACATTGGGGGTTTCCGAGTTGAAACTAGTAGGCGGACGTACACTTGCCTATGCGTAAACATCTCATCGCCAGGATGCGCTTTGCAAACGCAAATTTGCCAAAGCGCATACAGGAGGGTAGCAGCTCTAACAAGTTTTATTCTAAAGTATTATATTTTCTGGGTTCTGCGAATCCTTTTTACATGCATATATGTTTGTTCTCTCTTAATTACCTTATCGTGTCGATTCAGTTATTGTCATCGCATCGTAGCACATGCCTCTTCTATATGAATATAACACATTTGTCGTCTAAAATGTAACATCAATATGTAACACTTTCTCACTCAGTGGTCTCTGTCATTTCAATGTTATTTTGCGATGAATCATCACCTATGTACAGGATGCTCTTTTTTTTTCTTTTTTTGCACTTGTTTATCCTCGATTTTCCCCACATTGTGAACATGACCGCGGTAGGACCATTAATTTATAGCGCTCGAATGAGTTGATATGGTGGAATTGAACTTAAGTCCCTTACTTCCACATTCAATAGACATCGCATTAGCCGCTGCACTATCCATAGAGTTCTATGGATAAGCTGGATGGGAGCATGCCAGTTTCGCATGTACCACGAGATTTGAGGATGTTTCTCATAAGTTCCAGTTGCACATGAGTTCGGAACTTTTGAAGCAGTAATAGCAAGTAATGCGTAAATCGTTTGGATGAAGTTAGGTTTAAACCAAATTTTAAGGCAGCAATAAATTTCGAGGCAAAAGAGCAAGTATTTAGGGTTCGAACGTCGCTCGACTGGAAGATGCAAGAATTAAGCTTTTTAAAGCTTTTTGTCCCAAATTAGTTGACTTATAGGAAGGATGTTCGAAAAATTTGAGTGCAATTTAGCCGCTGATAAAGCGAAAGAATAAGGCCTCCTTTAGTTGTTAGCATTGTCACCGTTAGCCGTGAAAGAAGTTTTTATGATGCCTTCACAAAGTCACAAATGCCCCACGGTTTTAAAAATAATTTCTAGTTCCGCTCATAAAGTAAATTTCTACTACTAATAAAGCGATATAAAGCATCATTAGCGATTAATTCACATGACGTGATTTATGCTCGGTAACGCTAACTCGACCTATTCCTTGGTTGGCATTCATAATGGAGCTTCCATGCATCCATCGCGTTACTCTTCACTGAGGAAATAATATTTTATTTTTTAGTTTTTTTGAAAACCTTTTTTCATCGGTGAAAATCGGAACGTTGGATTTCGCCTTCATTTTACAAAATGGCCTTCTCTTGCAGTACGATCTCTTGAAACAACTCCCCCCCCCCGCCCTCCCTCCC
>JPKZ01000897.1:285378-301137 GCA_000803305.1 Toxocara canis
TTAGCGGAAAGTGAGCTGTGTGAGAAGCGAACGATGTTAGAGCAATTCCAATGTGCGAAGAGTGATGCGGAAAAGAGGCGTAAGACTGCTGAGTCGAATCTTGTGGAGTGGCAAACTAGGGCCACTGATGCTGAGGCAGAACGTTCTTCGATTGCTGCGGCTCTTGCTAAGGTTCTTTTTTCCTTTTGTTATTGATATTGTACGTCAGTGATTACAGGTTCACTGGAATGCCTCTGCTTACTCTGTCAGTCTGTTCTATAAGAAACGTGTTCTTTTTGCGAGGGGATGGTGTGCAAGACTGAGTCGACTTATGTTCCTTACAAATGGGGTGGGAGATGAGGTGGGGGTGGGTGAGACGATTTCCGTCTTCAGTTTGGTGCATAGTTTGTGCAGATGTTTTCGTTGCGGAGGATTAGGTCGGAATTTCTTGAGGCGTTATACCTTGCAAATGGTTTTTCCTGCAAATGTTCACGATTCTACCGAAAAAAATATTCACGCCAGTAGTCTGTTGGAAGCTATAATACTTCTTCACGCTTAAACGATGAGGAGGGTCAGTACCATGAAAAACTAGGATTATGATGCGCCAAGAAATCACCATCATTACCCACTCATTATAGAACAGGCTGTTCTTGTTTTTGCAAGTTTTTTGCGAAAGAGTGAGCGTGTCTGCGAGATCCAGTCACTGGCTGCACGAGATCATTTCGCGCTGATAGAAACGCGTCCCGGTCTGCGCATCCTTACGGGAAATGTTCGTTTTTTATTTATTCTTTTGCCATCGCGAGACAAATAGTTTTCCTGTCCACCAGAAATTCTTATCTCACCCGGTGCGATTGTAAAAAGTTGTTCATATTCCCATGCTGCACGGAGAACTTAAGGACGTTTCATGCCGTTCCATGTTATTTCATCGTTTAAATCAATGACGGATGTCTAGTTGGATGGTTGTGGGGCCAGTAGTTATTAGCCTAATGGCAAGATGCCACAACGCACGGAAATCGTGGTCTCAACCGACTGTCTGGTTTCAAGGGGCGCACCAATGGCATGACATGATATCGTAAAATTTTGTTTTTAAGGTAATATGCCTGTTTTTGATTCCGCCTGCTTTATAGTTAAATTTTAAGGCACAAGTAGAAATCGAGCAACTGTATCGTTCGGTCGAGTTGAAAGACGAAGAAATAGCGACATTGCAACAGAAAGTCGCCGATCTTGGCTGTCAGGTGGGCTTTTTCTCATATGTACATATGCATGTATATATGTATATGTATATATATATATATATATATATATGCGTATATATAAATGTTATATATATACATGCTGTATATATATATATATATACATATACATATATACAAATATAATATGCTACATATATGTGTATAAATGGGTCGTTCTTGTCATTCTTGCATGTTGGCCGTCGAAAAGCGGAATGAGAGCTTTTAAAAAATGTTGTTATCAGGACTCGAAGCGTTAATATTTCTGAGTAAAAGTTTGAATGCATTAGTTACGGTCCAGTTTTTTTCAAATTTCATTTTATTCCTTCATAGTTGTCCAGTTCTCGTCATTTTTTGCCCCTGTGTAGCATGTGATATTCTATACTGTTCCGCTTTTTTTAAAGCATTGTCGAACTAGTGAACTTCTTTGGAGCGGAAATGAAACGGTAGAGAAGAATGATTTAGATTTAGGGAAAACTGTGCAAGGAAGGGCCGGGCTGCGAAGTTGCAAATGGCTCGGTATTCGTTTCGTTAGCCCATAAAGTGGCATGTTTGTTTTGGGAACGTCGACGATCATATCTGGGTACATATGATGACAGCTAGCTGTTTTATGGCATGAATATGTTTATGAATTTTATATGATGCTTAAGAAGCAATCGAGACCGTGTAATATTGGTTATTTTGTGTGTGGCAGCTGGAATTAGGCGTGAGGGGCTCTCTCCCGTCGAATTGGTGGTGTTGATTAATATTGTGCTTTCATTCAGCTCATTGATCCTATTTAATCCCTGTAGATCTTCTGACAAAATGTATGAAATCGATATATCTATAAAATGGACATTGCGAAAAAATTACATCTTTACCTCCCCAATCTAACGAAAGTGGTCAATGCTCTAATGTTCGTCTTATATCATAAGCCCATGTAATAAACAGATTTTTGTGCCTGCGAAATGTGTTTCTGACTGCGGCTTTGAAAATTTGCCTTTTTCAAACAACAGACAGTTTCAGCTCACCGAGTCTACCGAGCGTTTCGCTGTTGAACAATCGCAGAAGAGTGCTCTGCAAGGGAAGCTGAGAGATGTGCCTGCGAAATGTGTTTCTGACTGCGGCTTTGAAAATTTGCCTTTTTCAAACAACAGACAGTTTCAGCTCACCGAGTCTACCGAGCGTTTCGCTGTTGAACAATCGCAGAAGAGTGCTCTGCAAGGGAAGCTGAGAGATGTGCCTGCGAAATGTGTTTCTGACTGCGGCTTTGAAAATTTGCCTTTTTCAAACAACAGACAGTTTCAGCTCACCGAGTCTACCGAGCGTTTCGCTGTTGAACAATCGCAGAAGAGTGCTCTGCAAGGGAAGCTGAGAGATGTGCCTGCGAAATGTGTTTCTGACTGCGGCTTTGAAAATTTGCCTTTTTCAAACAACAGACAGTTTCAGCTCACCGAGTCTACCGAGCGTTTCGCTGTTGAACAATCGCAGAAGAGTGCTCTGCAAGGGAAGCTGAGAGATGTGCCTGCGAAATGTGTTTCTGACTGCGGCTTTGAAAATTTGCCTTTTTCAAACAACAGACAGTTTCAGCTCACCGAGTCTACCGAGCGTTTCGCTGTTGAACAATCGCAGAAGAGTGCTCTGCAAGGGAAGCTGAGAGATGTTGAACAGGAGCTGGAGATGGAACGCGAAATTCATGAAGATGATGAAAAGATTAAACAAAAAATGGAAAAGGTTGCGGAACCACTTTTTTATCTGTATATAAAGAAAGGTAAAAAGAGCAACAGTTGTGCAAAGGACTTCACTGGTGGCTAAGCAATCTGTAAGCAGGTTTTTCATTACACAGAGTAAACGGAGATGTCTTTTTTTAGGGATCGGTTTTGATGATATCGGTTGATTAGCCATCAGCGGGCAAGTGTACTTTTTGAAATGCATGGAGTGGAGGAATTGGAACGAATCCCTCTCCCCAAATCTCAGAATTTGGAAGGCAGTGCGGATTTGTTGAGCGTAAGGCGATTATTCATAACAAAAACGACGCCATTTTCGCCATATAATGTGCAGTTCTGTGTGAATGGGATCGTATGGAGTATTTTCCATTCCTCGTCTTCCCAGCCAAGGGCATGAACATACATGGAGAACCCTCTGTTTGGAGGAGGAAGGAGGAGGAGGGACGGTATGGTGCTCAATAATGCATTCCCAGATAAAACTTCCCACAAATAGAACATGCTGTCATGGGAAAAATGCCTGAAGTTGCCCATCTAGAGTACGAAAGGGAGTACCTTAGTTGCTGAAGTCCTTTGCAGCTGAAATGTATGGTCGTGCATGCACTTCTGAGCGGGGGTACCTCGTTGATCCACCGTTCCGCATTGATTTTGCTCTTTCATTTCTCATTTGTAATTTTGGGCATGTGATTCATGTAAATTGCAGGAAATTGCTAACCTTAAGGATCAGCTGGTGGAAATGAAGAAGAAGAACGACGACGAGGCGCTAGAGCAAGCGGAAGAAGCTCGTAAGAAGGTGCTGAAAGAGTTGGAGGCATGCCAAAAGCAGCTGGAAGAGGTCGAGGCTGCCCGCATGCGTTCAGAAAAGGCGAAGAAGAAGCTCATACAGGAGGTAGGGTTGCTCAGTTGACAGCTGGAGGGAGGGGCCATGAGCTGGAGCAGCAGCAGCTAGTTGAATTTGAGCTGAGTGGGTTGGGCTTCGAGAGGTTCAGGCTAGATATGACACTCTTTTTTCACTAACTCTCAAGGCAACAAAAGAATGAGTATGCGTAAGGCGCGCCTGATCGTTGCTGTTTTGATTGGAGCGTGTGGTTCCTCGAGTGCACGACTATTAAAGCGTGCTGCTATTGTCCGAAGTGGTCATAATGTTCTTGCTTCTTAATTTACATCGTTGTTTGTAGCAGGCTTGGTTCGCACTTCCACAGAAATGTTTAAGAGGAGGGGGGGGGGGGGGGGGGGCAAGAGGGACCGCTTGTAGGAAAACACGAATGTATATCTTTATATACGACAGCGTTATATCCACCATGTTTCCTTAGAAGTGGTGGGCGGGAGAGAGAGAGGGAGGAATTGCTGGCAGGTAGGTAGAAAGCTAAAGTGTTTGATTGCTGTCGACTGCTTTGTACTTCATCTTGGTTGTCCATTCCCGAGAAGCTCGGCCGCCACACACTGGGGGTAGTTCTCGTTGACTGCGCGATTGGTGTGAAAATTCGATTATAATGAAATGTAGGACCGTGGCGGGAACCTAGATGAAACATAAGAGAGGAAGGATCGCGAAGATTTCAAACGCCTTGGTGTTTTGAATGGTGCGTAGCATGTGAAATGCTGTTTGGACTGATGATGGGCGCTTGTCATGTTGCGAATTGTTTTACCCGTGAGTTCGAAAATTTCCTTCGACTTTTTTATCTATACTGGAAGAACTCACCACTTTCCTTGCCTTCTGAGTTCGACTGGGAGCTAAGTCGTAGTTAAACTGCTGAGTGCTGATTAGGTTTCCAGCTATCGCAGTGCTGTGCCCGTCGCTGTTATAACGATAATTGTATTTAGTTGAGGGATTTTCGGAGAAGGTCTAATGTATGGCAGAATGGCCAGTCACAGCTGTCTTGGGCGCTTCGAGTTCCTCATAAATGAGGACCTTGCAGTTTCCCCTGCATTCCTGCAGTTTCAGGTTTGGTAGCCTTCGCCGAGCAGTAGACCACCCTGATGGTAGGGTCGGTGATCCATTAGCCGACGAAGCGATCACTGTACATTCCAAGATGGTTTCATTGAAGGCCTCCGTAGAGAAACGGTGTTCTGTTTACACGGAATCGAGCCCGTTGACAGCAAATAAAAGTGGTTAGAATGTATCTGAGCTGAAGTTTATTTCACTGATATTTTAGAACGAAGATGCGAAGGTGGAACTCGATAAAGTGACTGCTCAGTGTCGTGAAATGGAGAAGAAGCAGCGCAAATTCGACCAACAGTTAGCGGAAGAGAGTGCCAACGCGGCCAGAATTGCCGCTGAGCGAGATCAGTTAGCGCAGGATGTAAGAGAAATTTGACCTTTTTGCTCATCGAACAAGCCAGCGTGTTGTACGAGGTGATGAAACGTTTCAGGAGGACCTTTTTTTGAGGGAAATTCTAATTGTTTCGTTTTCCTGCCAGAAATTTTCCACGATTGTTTTTTCAAAGGATCTATCACTTTTTGGCGATATAACCTTTGCTTGAGCTTGAGGGACATTGTTTTTCTTTAGCGGTTCGCGCTTCGCATTGAATGTTGCCAGCTTCAACGGCTGCTAGAAACATGTAGGCAACGACATGGACTGTAAAGAATTTGGAGGGTGGATGACTTTTGGGGGGATGTAATATATACAGATGTTTATTTACCGTGGTCACCAGCAAGACCGCTGTTAGGTCAGCCAAATACAATAAGGAATTGTTTCACAGTGACATCCTGTACGGTTAATACATTCGTATTTGATCGCTGAACGTGGTTTTGCCAATTAGGCTTTCTACTGCGTAATCAAGCGCCATGAGGGCTCCTGAAGAGATTGTGACGAAATTTGGTTGCGTCACTGTAAGTTTTTTGAAGAAGGGAGGTGGGGGAGTGGGAGATGGGGTTAGCTGTGTTATTAACATGGACGCTCGATGATTAGAATTTGTTCAGTTAAGAGAGCGCGACTCAAAGGCACTGGTTACAGCAAAGGAAATGGATGAAATACGCTTTCGTTTGGATGAGACAGAGCGTTCCAAGCGTGCACTTCAATTGGAGCTTGACGATGTTGTAAGCTTTTAGACGTCTGCTCTTACCTAATGTTGAGGAAATTCTCATGAAGGAGGCCAATCAAGGCAATGTGGGCAGAGGCTGTGGTGAAATGTGAGGCAGATTTGTGGGTATTTTGGAGAGAACGGCAACAGCGAATACAGAAAAGGTTGAACTGATTTACCTCGGAAGATAATAGGCATGAGACAAGGCATCCATCGCAACAATTATTGCCCTTCCCCCCCCCCCCCCCCCCTTTCGCTCCTCGGCTCGGTACTTTTTAGACAGAAGACAAGGGAACCTCTGGAACATACTATATAATGGCTAGGAACCCATGCAAAATTTCTGGCGCACTGCAATTCGAGAACTAAAATCAATGGTTGCACTTGATTTTAGAGTTGCAGTGGTCGGTGGCAAAGGGTCAGGAGTTTTATGATGTCTGTGATGTCGGTATTTCCAAAAAGTGGGGAAGGGGGAAGGTTGGAAGGGCACATAGCACTCCTGAGCTGTATTGTGATGTGCGTTGACGCATTTTTTAAAGCGAAACATATTGAAGATGGCGACGAAAGATGATGCGGGCCGTAATGCACACGAACTGGAGAGGGCAAAGCGTGCTCTAGATGCTGAGGTCATGAAGATGAGGGAGGAGATCGTCGAACTCGAGGATAGCTATCAAAGCTCTGAGGATGCCAGACTTAGGTTGGAGGTCAACCTTCAGACAGCAAAGAGCGAGCTGCAGAAGGCATTAGCTGACAAGGAGCGAGACAATGAAGAAAAGAGGAAGAGTGGGCAAAGAAGAGTAAGTTTTTGGTTAAATTTTCCTGCACTGTATGAAAAATTCCGGAGTTTTTTTTTTTTTGAGCTATTCGCATATGTCTGATTTTGAAGAAGGCAGACTGCTTAGTTTTCTCTGTTTTCGAGGGGAGGGACTTTGCAGAATCTGCTAAGAAGTAGGGGAAAATAAAAGGTGTATAGAGGAAAAAATGAGGAATTGAGGCGGAAATGTGATTTTTTGGTGAACAAGGGACATGATTTTTTTGATGGCTGTCGTCGCAAAGGATCTGATGGGTGATAAAAGTGTGATCGTGAAGGTAGACTGCTTAGTTTTCGCCTGTTTCGAAGGGCAGAACTGTTACCAATATTACAAATTTATGCTGCGTCAGGGTGATATCAACTTGAATAGCCACAGATGAGTTGCTGAGTGAATAAAGCCTTCCAGTCTTAAGAATCTCTTCCTTGTGTCTTCGCGCCGCCATCTTGTAGGCGCCGTTTGTGGATTGAATATAAATGTTTCTAGTGAACTAAATTATGTTTGTTGGTCAAACTTTCTGTATACGATTTTTACATTTTTACAATTAAGATTCGCGAACTAGAGGATGAGCTGGAGCTAGAGCGTCGAGCGAAGGCGAGCGTGTTGCAATTGAAGAAGAAGGTGGACGCACATTTGCATGAAGCGCTAAGTGGCATGGACACAGTGACTAAGCAACGCGACGACCTGGCAAGACAGTTGAGAAAGATAACACAAGCTGTTAAAGATTTGCAACAAGAACTCGACGAAGCACGTACTGGCAAAGAGTCGGCCATTTTGCATGCGAGGGACTCGGATAGAAAGTGAGCTTTTTTCTTTTTTTTCCTTGAAAGGAATTTTACCTTTTTTTTTGAAAGACCGATTTTTTTCAAAAGGCTGTTTCACATTTTGTTCAGTCTTTTAAAGAACTCCTAATGTCAAAGGGAAATGAGCCCATACTTGCTTCGATGAGTGATGTGCTTGGAATTAGGGAAGGTTTTGCAGGGCTAAGTTTGCTCGGCGAAAAAATGAGGTGGTGAAGCTTAGCGTTTGATAAGCGAACGTTTTGAGGTCTCAGGATGCTACGTAGAAATGTACTTAAAAATTTTATCGAAAATAAGTGAACAGGAGTTCTTTTTTGAGGAATGCAAGGAAACTGAAATGAAAATATGAAATGTAAATTTTGGCATCAAATAGACATATGAAATGCAAATTTTGTCATCTTTATATCATATCCGATGAAATTTTCCTTTGTAAAAATTTGCAAGCAACGTCTTTGCAACTTAGGCGAGTTTTTTTACTGAACGATTTTCCTTCTTTTAGATTGGCATTTCATAGAGCCTAGAATTTATATGCACGATTGTTTCGTTGTTACAGGCTGCGAACGGCAGAAGGAGAAGTGAGTCAGCTGGCAGAAATCAACGCGCAGCTGAATCTTGCGAAGCGTAAGATAGAAACGGAGCGCGATGATCTAGCCGAAGAATTAGCGACAAAGAGTTTAAGTGTTGGGCAGGACGAAAAGAAACGGTTGGAGGCAAAAATTGTTGAGTTAGAGGAACTGATCGAAGAGGAGCAGAGCGGTAATGAACTCTTGAACGACAAACTTAAGAAGGCTCAAAACCAGGTATTTGTTATTGTCCTCAAAAACTAGTTTTGACCACTAACTCATGTTGATTAAAGATTTGAAGGGGTCGAGGAGCCAGGATTGTTGTGGTTCGAGGAAAGCATAATGGACACGGGATAGCCTAACGCAAGAATTTGAAAGAAGCGTTCGGATTCAAAGATAAAAATCCATCGCTATCTTGACTGCTTATCGAATTGTCACCGTCAGAAACAACATCCACTTTTTTTCGGCCCATCTAATATTTCTTCCCACCGCAAACATATAATGAATGGATTCCGGGAGGATGGATATAAGGGATAAATGATAATTTACGAGCGGTCTTTTCTGTTTGAGGAGAAAGGGGGACTGCGTAGGTGTTAAGAGAAGTAGCGTAAAATCGGGAATTGTTCCCAACAAGACAGACACTCTTTCTTTCAGCTTAGGAAAAGTTTTTGGTAAGCTTAATCAGAAAGTCAAGTTGTGTGCTGAAGACACGTTATTAAATATCTGATGTTAGATCTATTGAGCTAGCAGTAGACGAAGCTACTTCAGTGATATACGATTTCGGAATGCGATGGATTTGTCTGGAAGACGACTGCTACGATCTGAATGATGATCACCTTCTGGTCGCCGGCGACTATTTGCTTACTTAGACTACTGCGGCTATATTTTACCCCACTCGGGACGAGATATGAATATGATCACGTGATGTTTGCTTCGTAAATGTTGTGTAATTGTTTGCAGGTTGAAGCACTGACCACTGAGCTTACTTTGGAGCGTTCTCTATGTGAGAAGACCGACGGTGAGAAGAAAACGCTTGAACAGAAAAACCGAGAGCTCGAGGAAAAGGTCAGTCTTGTATCCAGTTGATGTGTTGCTCATCTGTTGTTCGAAATGAGAGAAAGGAAGGTGGGAGTGAAATGGGCTTTATTCTTGTCTCCGAAACCCTATTTGGTTCATCTCCGCACTAAATCAGTTCAGAGAGACAATATTAATGGTTGATTGAAGCGAGAAATGACTCTCGGCTTCCTTCTTTTGGGTAGTGGATTAGTGAGGCATTGATAGTAAGGAGTCCATGCGGTATTTGAAACAGCCTAAATATTACATTAGAGAAATCTGTTTTTTCTGGAAAAGGATGATCTGTTCGAAGTCCAGTTACAGTAAAATATGAAGTGTACGTAGTAAGGGAAAGGGAAAAAGCCAAAATTATCTGAAAGCAGTCCTTTTCGAATGTTCACTTTTGCAAGCAGTAATCACTTCAGGTTTTCTGTCGTTATTATTTTTCAATCCTGCGGAATCGTCATGAGCAATAACATTTTGGATTCATAGATGAG
Organism: Toxocara canis; assembly: GCA_000803305.1. NCBI lineage: Eukaryota > Metazoa > Nematoda > Chromadorea > Rhabditida > Toxocaridae > Toxocara > Toxocara canis. Next base: position 295,033 of record JPKZ01000897.1, read on the forward strand.
GAAGGGGAGAGAAATTTCTTTGTCGTTAACCAATGAGAGAAGGCCCATGGGCGACTCACCTCTAGGCTTGATTAAAAATTACACACTGCAGTTTCTAGATGAAGTTGCATGAAAAAAAAAGGAAGGTTGATGGGCTTAAGTTCTTTTCCCTTTCATCTTCGACTACATGGTTATTGGATTGTAGATCTCCGAACTGGTGAGGGATGACCGAGCGCGTGCAAAAATAGTTTCTTTGGAGTCTAAGATACAAAATATGGAGGACCAATACGCACTGGAAGTGCAGGATAAGAATGTCGCTTTGCGCCAGGTAGTTTACTTGTTTCGAAGTTTGTTTTTTAAACGTTGAACTTGAGTTTGAGATTTGTAACAAAGGCTTCAAAATAGCTAAGAGAATACAAACTGATATTTTCTTTTTTTTGCAACTGGCATTGCTTGTCTTGATCCATAAGCAAACAGTTCAGACGTGTACATTGGTCAGTGTATACGTGTGCGACGACCTTGCTTTTTTCATTAGTCTGCCTTCACAGGTGGACTCCTTGCATTCGTTTAGAGCCCAAAAAGGCATTTATTTGAAAAAAGTCATTTTTAAAACCCAAAATTTAGAGTGGCCCAGAAAAGCATTTCTAAAGAAAAGATATTCAAAAATATAAAAATATAAAAAACGATTCATCTTGGACAAGCCTGGAGCTTGCTGAAAAGGGGACTTCTGGACATTTTCCCATTCTTTTGTTGTTCCACGCTGTTCCATCGACAGCGATTTCCATGACTTCTTTGTGACAGCCGGGTGTAGGTTTTTTAAGGAAAAATTTTCGCGATGGTCAGTGAGTGTGGAAATTGGCCGAGAATTCAAAACGTGAGTGAGCACTTTATTAGGCTTATGTGGGCAATATGTGCCTCTAGACATTTTAATGCAACTTTTCTGTTCTCTAGAATGTGATGAAATGACGTAAATATGCAGCCGAAGATAGCGCAGGTTGGCCATTTTAAATGATCCTCTAAAAAGGGTGCCTTATAGATAGAATATGTTCTTAAGATATGGGGTCGCAGGAAATATGACAAGGTTCAGTTTGTGTGTTCGTTGTTGAGTTTTTTGTGGGGTGCTTCTCAAGTTTGCCTTATTTGTTTCTTTAGCAGCAGGCGTTTTTATGATTAAATGAAGGGCGTGCTGTCGTCTTTTTTTGGAGTCATGTTCAGTTCCATTCAGAGCTTGGTGATAAATACACCGCATTCCCATACGCGAGGGGGGGGGGGGGGGGGGGGGGGGAGGGAAATGTTTAATGCAACTTTTCTGTTCTCTAGAATGTGATGAAATGACGTAAATATGCAGCCGAAGATAGCGCAGGTTGGCCATTTTAAATGATCCTCTAAAAAGGGTGCCTTATAGATAGAATATGTTCTTAAGATATGGGGTCGCAGGAAATATGACAAGGTTCAGTTTGTGTGTTCGTTGTTGAGTTTTTTGTGGGGTGCTTCTCAAGTTTGCCTTATTTGTTTCTTTAGCAGCAGGCGTTTTTATGATTAAATGAAGGGCGTGCTGTCGTCTTTTTTTGGAGTCATGTTCAGTTCCATTCAGAGCTTGGTGATAAATACACCGCATTCCCATACGCGAGGGGGGGGGGAGGGGGGAGGGAGAGTGAAATGATGAAATTTCTATTTTCTCACACCTTAGAAAATGTTGTAACTATTTGGCGAATTAGCTGAATGAAAACCGGTCATTTTATAACAGAAGAAGTCACCATTGCCACCACGGGTTATCCTATTTGAAGGAATTGTCTATAAGAAATTCTCTCATCTCATTGCAAGCTATGTCCTTGTCGCGTATGTTCTTCATGGAATGGAGTTTACTAAGGGAATAGGAATTTTTGGAATTCGGTTGGTTGCTGGAGACAGCAGGAAAACTGAGGGAAAAATACATCACGTTTATATCATATTTTGTGATGTCTGTGTGTTAAGGTACGACGCCTAGAGAAGAAACTGACTGAGGCTGCAGCGGCATTAGACGAGGAAAAACGCAACGCCGAAGTGCTGAAGGAATCTGTGAGTCTTACAAAAGGAATTGATCACCTCCATTATTCCTTACTTCGATCTTCCCAACAACTTGGGGCTCTTGTCGCGTACCATGCAGTTTACTCTAGTGCCATGTCCAGGGCTCCATCTGCATTACTGGAGCAGTGTATGGCTCTTCTTTTACAGAAAAGAGATTGGATTCGAAGTCAGTTTTGATTTTTGACCATGAGAGCTTCATCCCAGTTTCAGGAAGGGATTTTGCCAACCTTGGCTAGTTTGTGTCACAAAATGCTTATTTTCCTTCGTATTGGGAACTTTGGCTGCCGCAAATCGATTGCCACCGTTCGCGATTCCCAATAGAAGGCCGAAAATTTGGAAGGGACTAGTATCCGCAGCAGTCTGATATATCGCGTCTCTCCCTTCGATCCGCGGGCACATCAGAGCAACAAGATTGCTTTTCTATTTGTGTAGTATTGGTTGAATATGTTTGACTAGATGCAATGGAAGTACGTTTCAGGTGGATCGTGCAAATACGCGTTGCCGTGATATGCGACGACAGTTTGATGAAATAGAGGAGCAGGCGAGTAGGGAACGTTCCAAAATGCGTCTGCTGCAGAGAACGATAGATGAACTGAATGAGACGAATGAGGCGCTGTCGAGGGAGAATGCGCAGCTGAAAAGCTCGGCCGCATTAGCTAGGCGCACCGGAATGGCACGCGCTAGCAGCTCAAGATTTGGAAGTATATTACATTGTTGTTGCTTAGAAGACACAACCCGAAAACGAGATAAACAAAAGCTGCGTTCAGGATTTCGGTGTTGTTTATGGGGAGAAATGTAATTAGAAAAGCGTCGAAAGTGAAACTTTTCTGGTGAAATCCTGCTAAGAAGGATGTTTTATTTGACTTGATGAGCAGCAGCGTTGAAGTGCATCACACATAGCATTACTGTAACCGGCTAAAACACAGGTCATTTTATAAAGTAGCGATGAGCAGACGACTGTAGTGAGGTGTTCCCACCAGGGACTCCATTTAATGGACTGCAGTTGAGATTTTTTACTTCGACACTGGCTAATTGATAAAGCCAGGTCAGCTAATAAATGAGTCAAATTCGTGAATATATTTTACGTTCGCTTGATGGCCATAGTACAATTGAACTCGGTAAAGTCGCAATCGTGCTTGCATCTCTTGGCGGTGCCAGTTGTTACTTTTGTAGCAGTTCCGAGCGGTAATTAAACAAATAATTTTTGCAGGTGACCTCGGCAGTCTGGGTCGTGGAGTCCGTAGTGTGAGCGGAGAAAGTACAGAGTTACGTCAGCAGGAATCAGCCTCAACTCAAGGATCAGCATATGGAGAAGATAATGATTTTGTGCAGCCCAGTTAGGCACGATGTCTCACTCTTGCTCTTATCAATCTCGGCATGTTGTGTGGATGGTATGGCTGAAACGGGGGGAATAGCATCGAACAAAAAAATGTAAGAATGGTACGTCTTATGGGCGTGGAATGATCGTTCTCATAATTTTCCAGAATTTCTAGTGTTCTTTTTAATGGCATGTGATCAGAATTGCCTGATTCGTCCAGGTCTTCATCAGGCGACCAACCATCTATGCAGGTCAGACGACGTTATCGCAGTACACCGCCCATCTTGTGCCTGTTCCCGGAGGGAAACACGAATACGCTAATCATACGTTGCGGTGATTTGGAATCGTAGATGTGTCGGTAAAATAAAACCGCTATCCAAACAGGTGGATGCGTTACAACATTCCATTGTCGCCGCCATGCTGCCATTTTCTTGCCGTCCGCACTGATGAATCATACATCGCTTAACCGTTTCATAATGAAAATTGCTCATTTTCAAAATGTCGACTCGACAAGCAAGCTTTACTTAATGTTATTTTTGTCTGCAATTTGAGGCATATGCTTTCCAATATTCTTTTTAATATGTTGTTATTGTATTGCTATTTTTTCAGAAGTATTGTGTTCTTTTGAGTTTTCTTCCATTTTCGTTTTCCTTTTGCGTGATTTATTCGAGCGCGTTTCCACTATGTATCGTTTTGGGGTTTTCCACATGACGAAAAGGGGTATTTCAGATAAACGGATGCTCAAAGGAGAACTTTTATTTGTGAGGAAGTTGCTTGTTCGCACAGGGCGTTTCAATCAAATTTTTTCACGAGTTCTCGGGGGATGGAGTTACACCGCGTTTACCGAGTCGATGCCGTCTTCCTTTACATCTCCAGTTACAACGTTTACCGAATCGATGCGCCTACTTCGACATTTGGAGTGAGATGGGTTTTCTTATGAGCTTTTGCTGTTGAGCACCTGTGTTTTATTTTGCGTCTTGCGCTAAGCACTTTGTAGCTATCTTCACTCACGACATGCGCAACTGATACTCAAGCATTTTGCCGTCGCGGCTATTCCGGTTTTTTTTTTCATGTTCGTTTTACTCTGCTTTTTTTTGCTGCCTTCGTCCCAAGTCGTGATTCGCGTGTTTATGTGCGTTTTACATCCTTCCGGTCTTCACATAATTGTCTTCAGGCCAGTGGAGGTGTTCTGTCGATAAAGCATTGTGAGTTTATACGACTACATCGGAGCACATGGTGATTACATTAGGCGCAGTATGGATGAGGGAGAGGGAAACGTATGGAATGGAGGTGATGAGTAACGGCAAATATAGCCATAGGCCATTTATACCTATTCACTAGCTCGAGTTGGTAGTGTGCGTGCCTCGACTGAATTGTTAGGTCGCTTAAGAGCGATAGTTGTTAGACTGCAATTCTGGCGTAAACAATCTTTGACTTCAACTGCACGTAGGCACCGCCTTCCCTGATTCGTCTTTTGAATGGAACGGAGGACGGTGCAGCATATCAGCGGTCCTAATGTTCGGTTGAGAAGATGTGACGAGACTTTACAGAAGGTCATCCTAGCAGCTGCAAAAGAAAAACAGGCAGGTGTTATTGTTGAACTCAACGATGCTCTAATGGCAGACGAAAAGTTCAAGAAAGATAAACAAAATAAGAGCGGAAAGCCATGTCGAAGAATAGAGGTACTTTAACGGCGAAGAGGATGTTTCTCAACACCTTCGTGCCGGACCGACCGAAAATTATATGCCATGGGGTACCTACAGCTGCAAATGTACACTCCCATACATCTATAAGGAACCAACACAGAGTTAACTGGTCAGTGTAAGAGATAACCTGAAATGACTTCTATATTGTTGACGAACAGGATGATCCGCAACAGCTTCGTGCCGAATCGACCCGAAAATTATGCCATGGGGTACCTATAGCTGCAAATGTACACCCGCATATGTCCATAATGAACCAACATAGAGGTAACTGGGAAATGTAAGAGATAACTCGAAATCACTTGTATATTGCAGACGAATAGGATGTTCCTCAGCAGCTCCGTGCCGCATCGACCCAAAAATTATGGGCTCTGGGGTACCTTTAGCTGCAAATGTACACCGGCATATATCGATAAGCAACTAGCTTATAGGAAACTGGTCAATGGAAGAGATAACTCGAAATCACTTCTATATTGCAGACGAACAGGATGTTCCTCAACAGCTCCGTGGTGCATCGACCCCAAAAATTATGTGACCTGGGGCACCTATAGCTACAAATGTACACCCGCATATACCATAAGCCACTTGCTTAGAGGTAACTCCTCTGGGGTATCTATAGCTGCAAATGTACACCCGCATATGTCCATAATGAACCAACATAGAGGTAACTGGGAAATGTAAGAGATAACTCGAAATCACTTGTATATTGCAGACGAATAGGATGTTCCTCAGCAGCTCCGTGCCGCATCGACCCAAAAATTATGGGCTCTGGGGTACCTTTAGCTGCAAATGTACACCGGCATATATCGATAAGCAACTAGCTTATAGGAAACTGGTCAATGGAAGAGATAACTCGAAATCACTTCTATATTGCAGACGAACAGGATGTTCCTCAACAGCTCCGTGGTGCATCGACCCCAAAAATTATGTGACCTGGGGCACCTATAGCTACAAATGTACACCCGCATATACCATAAGCCACTTGCTTAGAGGTAACTCCTCTGGGGTATCTATAGCTGCAAATGTACACCCGCATAT
>JPKZ01000898.1:0-20670 GCA_000803305.1 Toxocara canis
ATACCAGCATCGACTACTCTCATTTCTATACCAGCATCGACTATTAGGCGCTGCTTTCCAGTAGTTTTGGAACAGCAACCTATTCTATACATTTCAAACGTAATCCGCCTTACTTTCACGCATTTCTATTGATATAATACTGCCAACCATATTTTTTTCTTGACAACGTAGGATGTACTACCTTATGTGTATCAAAAATATCTTAGAGTAATTCTCTAAACACAGACGTTGTCAACGATTCGGGACGATTTGTAATTGCTCTTCGAAAAGTGTTTCATCTGTGAACAGTCAGTTGATATCACAGCCGTTGATGTGCTTGTAAGAACCTATTGCAGTTTTAGGCAAAGGAGAACAAAGCTCGCTGAGCGATATTTCAATATAATTTCGTTACTGCGAATAACTTCTTGTAAAGTGGTTTATGGTCTGCATTCAGCTTTATTTCGAATTCAATATAATATAATTTTTTTTTCTCTTCAGAAGAAATATTCTCTTCTCATTCCCGTCTAGGCTTTTAATCTTCCTCATTCGAAAGAGTAATTAAGGCTTGACGATTTTTTATTTGAGGTCATAAATATGACTGAGAAGAAACCCTTCAAATTTGTTAGCTTTAATATCGATGCTTATCTTGCAACTCTGTTGCAAGTGAAAATTAGTAGAGAATTTTCATATTATCCATAGTTCCCTCCCTGTGCACCTTGTACGGCTCTGAAGCGTCGAAATTGTTGTACCCAAATGTAGTGCTTCTACACTATAGTTTACTTCCGGAAGTTGGACAAATAGTTAAATTTGAATTTGGGTTATTTGGGGTGGATTATATGTGCAGTACCTTCAGTGTATATGGTAGTGATTTTTGAAGTTTTTGCCTGCGCATTTCGTTGTTTTGATATGGTGGGTGCGCTTGTGTTACCGAATCAGTAGGTTCGTTAATTGTTGAAAGTCCCTATAGATGAGCAATGGAAAGTGGTATATGACGTGAGAGGAGTAGAGCCGAGCTGAGCGGAGGAGAGCATTCGTAGAAGAAGCGCCATTTTATGGCGTGCGGTTGTTACCAGTTGGTGGTCGGTCGGTTGGTCATTAGAGACGCCGAGTGGGGAGAAGCGTTGAACGCACACAACACGCAACTACATATTGGCCATCGAGCAGCCGTGCTATCCTGCTAACGCGTTGTGCCATTGCAACTATTAGCAAGTCGAAAAGCTGCAAACAAATCCACCGAACGCACCCCTGCTTTCTTGCTTGCCTTAGGCAGTTGAGAGAATATGCGCAGCAAGTGTGTCCGCCATTCAGAGAACCTAAAAACTCTCTGCTTGGTGGCAACATTCCAACGTAGAGAGAGGAAACTTGATAGCCAGAATGGAGCTACAAAAGTATGCCTTCCAATAAGGCGCTAGTGGAAAATGCAGTCTATTTTCACTGTCATTTGAAACTGTGGCCCAAAAATTCATAAAAAATGAGTATGAAGAATTTTCATTTGTAAGAGGTCCGATGATCGAATTTGTCATTTTCTTACAAAAGGTTCCGGAATCAAGTAAAAGTTTTGACGTTTTTGGTAGGCCTAAAAAATTCAGTGTTTAGAACTTTTTCAGAAATTCTTTTCAGAGAAGTAGTTTCTGTATCGCTCCTCGTTGATTTTTGTAATCCTAAACAGCTGGTATCTTATGAAATTTCGGACCTAGTTTTCGGCTTCAGGATTTTTCATTCAAAAGTGGGAAGGTAATAACTGCAGAGGATTATTAGCCAGAAGGACATGCAATTTATTGATATGAATGTACAAGTGTGACAACAAATATTACTGTAAGAATTACTATATCAACGATCATATTTGCACATAGTCAACAAACCATGGTATTTTTGTGCATTAACGAAACGCTTCACATTATCTTTTCAGTGCTTTTGGCAGTTTATAGTTTTGCTTCTGCTTTTTTGAAAACAATTCGTTATCTGTTGCGTACACATACGTATCTGTATTAAGTGCTGAATGCGAATGCGAAGCTTTCTACATCCTCTCATCTCCAAAAACGAGTTTGTCGTCGTAGTCTCTTTCCTCCATTTTTTGAGATTCTTAGTTCTTCCATCATATGTTAAACCTCTAGAGTTTGCGATTTAGAATCATTAAATCTTCAGCGCCTTCAGCCTCCTCCGCCTCCAAAAATGGTGTTCGCTCTCAAAAAACCCTTTGTGCTCCGAATGTTGTATGGCTTACCAGTCCCTGCTGCCGTATGTAACGATAATCTAGAAACATAAACGTAAACATAACGAATAAGCGCCTTTACATACGGATACGAAATATGGCATGCATAGTGTTTTGCATACCTTTAACAGATATAGACCAATGAAAAACAAAAATATGGTTAGTAGAGAAAGGCATGGCCTTAAAATTAATTGAAACATATTCGTTGCTTGCGATTTATTTCTGCAGTTTCTTTTTCGTTCTATGGTTTTCCGTCTTTTAAGTTTGTTTGATATATATAACTTGCTGCTTACAATTCGTTATTTGAAAGAACACATTATTGGATAGCGTATGTTTGTTTGAACCCCAAAGGGCACATATACGAGCCGATCAAAACAGCCCAACTAAGGTGATCAATCAACGGTCCTAAAGGAAAGAGTCAACCGAAAGAAATCATTCATTGCGAATATCATTGGTATTTCGCTGCAGCTATATGGATATCTAATGAATTATTATTCTCTTTAGTGAAAATAGATGAGTGATAAAGCGTGCGAGGGAGGTGCCATAATGCGTGCTTTAGTTATTCTACTTAACGAATCAGTCGATTTAATCGACTGCCGCCAAACCATTCATATTTTAAATGATCCAATCACTTTAATAGGAAAGGTTCGTTTTTCAGGCAGCTGACCGATTTTGGCACTTAAGGGGTCTATGACACTTCTATAATTAATTCGATCATCTAGAAGATGGGTTTTGCGAATAAGCTAGGAATGTATTGCATGTACTGAATTTCATGATTCTAGCTAACTTCAGTGGCTTCCGACTTGAAAGTACCGAACAGGCAGGCGGATAGCCACACACAAACAAATAAGCATGAATTGCTATAATGCGCTTTGAAAATCTTCTCTTTTTATTAACAAGAAAAGCTCACATGAATTCATAAGAACATTAAGCAGTTCACAGCTTCGCGTTAAATAATGAATATCATTTATTAGCGTGTGTTGAATTTACTACTAATTATGGTAGCAGTGAATTTGACGCAGCTTATAACCTGTATGAACAAATACGATATCATGAATCGTCAGTGAATAAAATATCATGGAAAAAATATGGGATCACAAAGCACTGTGGCATCACCTATTCACAAACATGCTATCACAGCCATCTCAGGATTGAGTTCAATGATGCCGACAAGCGATACTGAGCGAGTTTTTCCCCATAAATGTCCTTAGGAACTGCATTTTGTGCACAACGATATACGAAAGGCATATTAATTCAGCAAAGGAGTTAGCATAGTTCAATGATAGTAACGGAGATGCTGACCTTTGGAATGTATGCTAGGTTGCTGCTGTTTCCTTTTCAGCTATTTTGCCACATTTCCGCTTTCGACTGTAGCATACATTTTTTTTTTGGGAAGTATATCTGGGCACTTTATTAGCGAACACTGCAAGAACACAGCGGAATTATAATGAAGTAATCTGCAGAAGCAAATAGCTATAGGAAATGAAGGCGAACAGTGGAAACGTCGATTATAGATTACAGTAATATAAAATTTTCCTCGAAATTTCTTAAACATTTCCAATAACATTGTTTTCCCATTTCATTTTTTTCGGAGGCGTTCTTACATATCTTTTACAGTTTGTCTACTCATTATATCGATTGTCGCTGATCTTACAAATGATATTTCAATCATTAAGCACACAACATCACACACAGTTAAGAGAACAAAATCACTTTTGGTTAAGCTAATTTGAGTAATGCGCCTGCATCGGACAGCTTTAAGTATGATGATCAAAGTATAACTACCGCGATAAATAAGTTTTTTTTTTTTTGCACTTTTTTGAGGTTACCACAAATTTCTATAATGGAAATGTATGAATTGTCAATAAGCGATGTATACTTTGATTTTCGGATAACGTTTCAATCTATTCCTAATCACTTCTAACTTACTTCGGATTGTGAACATGATGAGATTCCGTCTGCCTTTGACTATGACTGAAAAAAGCCACACTACAAACTTGATGGGTATTAACTGCTTTTTTTTAAAGTTATTATGAATGAGTGAACTCATGTGGTCATGCAGCCTTCGTTGCTAATTTGCTTTTATGGCGACATTCGCTCGAATATCACTCTGAGATAAGGTGTATATCACTGGCGCAATAATGAATAAGGTTGCGAAATATAGATTAGACAATATCCGTTATGGAGCAACTGTTGTTTATCTGTAAATATTTGTGCACAATTGTCGACGATAATTCGTTAAAACTTTTGGTGATGCCGATGCAATTGTGCATACACGTGCCGCTAGATATCTCGAGGATAACGTTAAACACGTCTATAGACGGATCTGCTAAAGCTGCTCTTGAAACGGATTGGTGTGTTGATGTTTGGTCGGTGCTGGGTTTGCGAGTGGGCCAGAGGCAACCGATGGCCTATCCGTCGGTTTGTGGTCGTGCCTTGCGGTGTGTGTCCTATATGTTTGTCTTCGTTGACTGAGTGAGTGCAGAGAAGGAGAGAGAGAGATAGCGCCCACCGCATTGATCTATCTGAGCGCCGTTGTTTTCAGCACGCATAACCCGTTGGTATGAGCAGTTGAGGAGACTCAAAAGGTCGTCTCAATCGAGAGCATCACGCTTCTCGGGTACCGCGCTGAAACGGCGTCATGCTGTTCGTGCATCTGCCGCCATCACCACCGCTGTTGGCCTCACGCCAATAACGACAAACTTGGCGTCCGTGCACAGAGCAGAGTCCGAGTCTAGCAACAGCGCACAAGTCGAGCCGCCCGCCGGTGACCTTCATCGGTTGCAGGAGCACCAACAACAGCAATCGAACGGCTGCGGCCAACAACTTCCTGAACCGCCCACTCGTGGCGCTTACGAGCTACGGTATGCGCTTGTTGTGTTTCGTTTCATGCGAGCAGTCAAAACAATGCATTAACGAAGCTGTGCAACTCATACACTGAGATGATCGTTGTGTGCAAGGAAAAAAGTCATTATCAAGTAGCGCGAACAACGGTGTTTTCGAGTTTCTTTGCGCAATGAGAACTTTCGCTAAGAGGTTGGAGACCCGAAAGGCTCACTGGCGTTGTCTTGTCAGGTGAAGAAGTCATTTCGAGACATTACTAGTAAAAACAAGAGTTTTACTGCGGCGAAAATACGAAAACATAGACGCCTTTCATTATCCTATCATACTGATGCAACTCATCCAATATACTCGTAAATATGAATGTTAAATATAGACGCAAAACGGGATGAGATTGAGAGTGTTTTAAGTGAACAACAATGCTTTAAATGTGCTCTCAATTCGAAGTTCAAGAAGAGACACACGCATAGCCAAATTTTGCAATAGTGCATCCCAATAAAGAGTTTATAGTTCCTTCGAATGAAGACTACAGTATGCTTTTGATTAAAGAAGAAAGCTTTCAAATAGTTTTGCTTAACAGTAATGTTTGCGGGAATTCGATGCAGTATTGTGAGATTCTCGAAGGGGGGAAGGGAAAAGGATTTTCATCCGAAAGAATGTTGAAAATTGCATGAAAGAAATGAAGAACAATGATGCATTCATTGGGTAAGTAATATGCGTTTCAAGATGGAAATATGCATTTTTAATTATTAAAAAAGTGGTCAGATCAAACACTGACATACTTGAAATCAGTACTTGAAATAATATTCTTCATACTTTTTTTTTCTATTTAACTTAATCGAATATCTCTCTCTCTCTTGCTGGATCGATAAACAAAGGACACATTCAGATAGCGCCAAATTTTTTGGTTGTTGTTAAGTTGTTTTTAATGCCCTAGTTCAAAAAACAAAACATTCAAGCATTATTGATTATGTTGAGCGAATCTTCTTTAGATGATACGTTCTCATCAACGTATTAACTTTTGATATTCGTTTGGAAATAGCAAATGTTGTTATTTATTCAGTTTTGTCGTTGCTATATTTAGTTGTCTTCGCTCATTTCAAATGCACTTTTCAAGTATGTGCTCACACCTACCGCACACTAACGCTGCACGAAAAAAAGTGCTATACACTTGCGAGAGAATGACGTAAAATCAGTCGCGAGTAGCGCATTTTTAGTTGTTTGGGGTCGTTGCAATAGAACATTGTTGCTAAAGTTTGAAAAAAAAAGACCGATGTTATTTAGAGGTTTTTTTTTTGCCGTGTCTCCATTAAACCTCGACGGTAACATATAGATCAAGTACGTTAGCCTTCCAAGACTACTGTAAAGTCATTTGCTAAGCGTATTTTGTAATTATGCAGCGATGCGTACACTTCACATGTTAGATTCTTATTCGATATTAGGTGAAACACACACATCGATTTATGTGGTAGTCATAATCATGCGTATGGGCAATTGTATATATGTATGCACGCAAAAAGCGAAACTTATCGTGGCGAACTTTTTTTTTCAGTTCGTTTACAGGAAACTCGCTCTTGTTGAAATGACGTTGAACAATTGACGTTCCGAATTTTTTTATCAAATGTAAATTTCGCTTAAACAAAAGCAAGCCAAAACTATCATAGAGTGCAGCAAATTGTGATACGTTTCACATGAAGCTGTTTTTCTCTACATATTTCAGCAGAGCGCTATTCATATGCTCCGTATTACGCCATTTTTGTCGCATATATACGTTGTTGTCACCGCTGCTTATTTGATTTGAGGGATGCGTGCAGTCTCTGTGATGCTAGAAAACTTTTGAACCAGGAATGCTTAGTGTGTGGTTTTCGAATGTAGACACTCGTAGATCAGAACTGATGCAATACTGCAAGCATCTGTGTTGATCGAAATTGCCTCAGGCTAGCAACGTTATAAGTGGATGGTTCGTAGTAACCATTCAAATAGCAGAGGCGACGTTTAGCTATAAAAGCTATAAAAGCTATAGCTTTTAGCTTTTTTGAGAAAGCTATAAAACTATGCGGAAAAAAAACAAGGTGCTGCCATCGAAAGAATTACAAAGATTGCTCGAAAATATGAAATGTTTGCATTCTTCTATAGGATATGTTTGCTATTAAAGTAAGATGTTTGCAGCAACATAGATTTCGTTTTCAAAAAATTCTCTTCATTACTGAACCTGCGAAACGGAATAGTTCCAAAAAATGCCGTACATACCTTTGAAACAAAGTATGTGTGCGACCGTAAAAGTTTCGGTGCAATTGTCCAGTGAAGCAAACTTTTATATGTATATATAAAAATGCACACATTTAAAATCCGACATTTATGTAAATTCATATCTGTTTGATTATTGCTTGCATCGACCTGTAAATTTAGTAACTATAATATTTTGTTTAGTAAGTATGGTATTTCATACAAAGTAAGTACACAGAACGGAGTGGAAGTATATACGTAATGTTTGCAAACTGATCGGGTTTTCCACCATAAATGATATTTCACTCTGAAGATAAACAACGTTTTTGTTTCGCCATCTCAAAATATCAGTTAGCTGGGATGACAAACGATAAATATTAAAGAAGAAAATTCAACCCTGATAACGTTCTATTTTGGCGAATTGTTTTAGTTTTTATAGACGTTAGCAAACTTAATTTTTCCCATTTGGCGTTCAAGCTTTAATTTCGATTGTATTTTACCCACTGATGTACCACTAAACAGCACTTAGACTGATTAATGTATGTTTGTTATGCTGTGTCAACAAGTCGATGGCAGTTCAACTTGGCCATGACAAACTGTCGATGGTTCGTTCGGCAATAAAGTTTGCACATAAATTCAGAATTTGTAAGTATTTTCTCCTCAAAAGTCTTTTCTAAATTTGCCGGTTACTTTGTTTCCTGTTAGCTTTTGCTAGATTTCGTAAAGAGTTAGGAACATTCGATCAGTTTAGCTGTATTTGGGAATCAGGTTCCTTCCAGATGCTGCGCGACCACGCTTTGGAACAACATTCAGTTGTGTTGAAATTTCGTTTCATTTTTTTGAAGTGATTTGAAAAATTCTCTGAAATTTCTCATGATTCCTCATCCGATGTTGCACATCTTTTTAGAACATAAGAATCAGATCGCGCGTCGTTTGGTTTAAGTCTTAAAAGATTGATAAGTGAAAAAAAGTGTTGAGCTGAGTTGACTTAAGTGGATATTAACGAAGTTTCTTCGCAAATATATTTGCCATGTCAAATGAGCGCAGTGATCATGGCAGTGCTTCAGTCCAACTTGCTGTTCTAAAATTCATTTTTTAAAACCATCTAATGATGGCGCCTGAACGGTTTCGAATGAGATGTTTATTACAAAATTTCCTCTGCAAAACAATGAACTGCGTCTTCCTTAATTCCCTTAAAAAGTAATGAGAATCTCATGCAACGAATTTAAGCCACTGTTTTTTCAAATGGGTATTTCTCCTTGAAAAGTACATGATCTCATATGTCTTACGTTAAATCACTGGGGATGCTTTACGCATCTACTTGAAAGAGACATTCGAAACGCCTGAAAGGGTCCTGAGGACATCGGTGTGAATGATATAAATGATGTGAACGTGCCATTCCGGTCTGAAAACGTTGTTAAGCCATCTTTGTAGTGTCACATGGCTATTTTCCCCCCAAATCTAGCAAATATGAAAAGTACTTTTGTGCTGGTGACTTTAAGGTGACCATTTATATAATCCCATACGGTTATACTTTGGAATATTGAAAAAACTGTCAACTTTTTGAAACTGTTGGGCCAGGAATGGCTGTCTGTTCATGAATTGGGCTACTTTTACTTACTCGGGAAACCCTCAATGTTACGGCAGTGTGATACAAGTAGACTGTGTGCCTTTCTTGACTGTTGAACAAATAAGTGAATTACTAATTAAAGAAACAAACAAAAAAATAGCTTGAAACCTTTTGCAGCCATATTTGCAGCCATCATCGTAGCGGCAAATAATGTAAGTGCAACCGTCGCGTTGAGAGCAATGCACTGGAATTGAATCTTTGACCACATTGAGTAAGCCATTTCACTACAAAATTTCACAGGAATGCATTCTAATGCCTAATGAACAAATATGCATGGGCTAATTCTGCGTTGGCCAGTTGTACTCGAATCGTCGTCGATAAGGAGCTAGTAAGATCTTAGCTGGCTGAGGTTGCGACAGCGAGCGAATGCTTGCCAGTTTAACCTGATTTCTATTCTTCCATTTTTAATTGTTCTCCCCGCTAGACATGAGCGATGGGCAAAGTTTGACTATTTTGCGGGTTGATGCTGAACAAAAGGTACGCGAGTCGAGTCGACATGGTCCGAGTCAAGGTTGTTGGTGTGCGAGAGAGACTCATACCTATCACACGCATATCGAACTCGTTGTCACATGTTTGCGAGTTTTTGTGGGCCAATTCGCCTTTCTCCTTCCCTCCGACAGCAAATCCGTAAGTGTCGTCAATTGCGGTGAGTGACCTCGGTGTCCTCACAGTCCTCATTGGACAACAACCACTCCATTTGATATCCGTTTCTCCTTTTTTTTTCTTCCAACAAAACATGAGCTGTCCATATCCTTTTGTCTAACACATTTTGTGATATGACTGTTCATTTGTGTCATAGCACGTTTTGGGTACAAATGATTGAACTCAGGGAACGTGACGTCTTGTTCTGAATATTTCTTGACGATGTTTTTCAGAAAAGAACAACAACGGTAGCGTTGTTGTTCTTTTCTGAAACGTCTGAGTAAAACATACGGTGAGTAAGTATTATAAGTGGAAAGAAAGCATACTGTCGGTGCCAAGTATGTTTGCCTGAGGTGGTCGACAAAACAATTGTGAGATAGCTGTGGTTCTAAGTGACGCATTCTAATGACCTGAAACGTCATAGAGTGAAGGAAGAGACCGTCGCCGATGTCATCATCATGGTTGTCATCAAAATGCGAATCGCTATGGTGGTTTGATGCGAGTGAATGAAAAGTTTATATGATGAACAAGACAAGACGACCAATTCGAAAGCAACGAGAGAGAATATTCGAATAGTGTGTTCGCTGTTGTGAGTGCAGGAAGAGGTTGAGGCAAAAAATGGAATGAAGACGAAACAACTTTCACGGGTTTCCACGCTCGTCAACGATCCCTGTTCGCGATTGCCATTGATGTGTCTCAGTGCGAATGCCAATTCGAGCACCGCACACACAATCCATCCCTCATCTGCACAAAGCTGTCCCTTATTCATGCATTGCTATATACCTGTTCTCCATAACGTATTTTCTTCATAAATGATCTTTAGTCTGTCTTTTAGTTTTTCTTTTTTCGACCACAGACATCTTGTTAGACGTTAGATTAGAGAGTCCATACTGGTGTGATTTGAAATCCTAAGCAAACGTTTAAATAAATCAATGTGCTGACTTTATATGAACGGAAGACAATGAAATATGCATCATTTACATGTTTCTTATGCCCTTTACGAAGAACGGTTGAAAGGCGTTTTGCGACAAGCAGTGCGTTGTATGTTTATTTGCATATGCGCACCCCCTTTTAAATGAAATAGCAAAACGAGAAAGCTATGGTCGCCACACAATTGTTTTTCATTGTTTTCATTCTAGAAATCACTCTTGCCAAATCTCGCCATCAGCAACAGCGTTCACAATCGATTAACTAGCATCATTTTCGGGAGAAAACAAATGTTATTTTCTTTCCGGATGCACTTCCATCTTCTTGGTTGGATTTGGTTGATTTGATTCGTTGATTGCATTTTCAATAAGTTACGCTAATTGTCAATCATTTTTATTTGATCTCTTCTCACTATTTCAAATTTCGGTCGTCATCAGTTTCCGAGTTTGAGATCATCCCTTTGTCGACAGTGATTGGCAAAGAAACACTTGCTGCAGTCGAACATCACATTGCACAGAACGTCAAATAATGTGTGAGACGGCGATTTTTAAAGAGGGAAAGCAAAGCGTATAGACGGACCGGTTGCGAGTGAGGGGAGAGCTCACTCAGCGTCCGGTGAGCCAGTTTTGCTCATCGTACAAAACTTTCGACCAACTAACAACCGACAACAGCTTTGCGTCCAGTAGATGCGCACATATTCGCTCATCTCATTTTGATTTTTGCAGATGCTAAACTTCAAGACAGTGAAAAATTGCCATGAGGTATTGAGGTATTGGTGGGTCATGAAGTATATTAAAAAACAGTATTAGGTAACGAAAGGTGCACTTTCTTGAAAGTAAAGTTTAATGGGTACTTTACAGCGTTTCACTCTCATCGATGAGGTTTCAATCAATTTTTTTATTGTGGCAGAATGAAAAGCAAAACAAATAAAGCTAAACGAATACATTTAGGTTGAAGAATAGAATGAAGTTCAGCCGAAACATGAAGCAGTTGATCATGTGGAAAATTGGAGTTGTCATGCGTCTTAATCACAACCAGCATACGCTTCGTTCATGTCCTTGCTTACATGTGATCGCTCACCATGTAAATGTAGCGCTGTGCTGTTGAACGGATGCTGCCACATTTCCTTCTGATCGCACGCATGCTGCTCATGTCTTTCGCTAGGCTGATCATTTCTTATGTGGAGATTGATGCCTAACAAATAGTTATGCTTCGGTATTTTAATAATAGGCTATCACCGCCTATTATTGTAAATAGGTTGCGGTCATTGTTGTGGCTCTAACTTAATTCTGAAAATATCTGCGACCGCACATTTAGAGGGTTATATAGGTGGAGATGCATAATTCGACAACGGTGATCGTTCATGCAGCGCTTTAACACTGCAGCGTTGCCATTATTCAGCTACGGGAATGCACAATAGGTGCTAAAGCAATTTAGCTAGTGCAGGTGTATTTTAGAATTTCGGTGTTAGCGTTGCTTTACTTTGACCATTAATAAGTGAGTGCTACGATTAATTAGTAGTTTGCGCACCATAATTCCGCTTTGCTTGCAACCATGATTTTTCCCTTGCATCCCCAAATAACTGGTGGCGACTGCGTGGATCCGTCTTAGATAGAGCACGAGTGTAACTGAAGAAGAGGGGGGACGAAGGATGTGAATCCTGTAAAATCGCATCGGATAGTTTATAGGAACAGTCCACCCATACAAAAGAAGTACCCGCAGTTTGGCCTTCTTGCCCATACAACAAATACAAAGCTTCCTCTCGGACTGGACTTTGTTCGACAGTTCATGTACCGAAATTTGTAGTTTGTAGTGGCGCATCACGGTGGACATTGAAAAGACAATTCCGCATTGCGCCCCACAATCAACGTCGAGACGGGCGTTGGCGTCAAGTGAGCACCGCAAACAATAGTGATTTTGGGAGAGATCGATGTGAGGTCTAGTTGGCCCGCACGGCACCACTAACCAATACCTCACTGGTGCCACCGTCTGGCACTCCCCGAAACGCACGCTCCATTATTACTCTCTGACGACCACATCGCAACCCCCTTATATATCCGGCGAACATCAGCAGCCATCGCGTCCCGTCCCAATCGTGTGCCACTTAGCTCCGCCTTTCAACCCCGCTATTCTCACTTCGCTTCTCATTGTCCCATTCCGTCTATGCATCTATGCTCATTACTTGCCTTCTCTGCGCCCTCCTAGCAGTCACACTCTCTACTCGTGCCCCACGCGTTCCGCATTTGTGCCTTCGCCCTTGCACATTTACGCGCCCGTTGGATGCGTGTTGTTACCTTATTCATGCAGTGTTCTCTATCCTCATCCTAATACTTCCTTTCAGTCCGTTAACGGGTCCGTGTTGGCGTTCGTATCGCTCGAACTGTTTTCACCGATCGGATAATCCTCTCGTTTATTGACCAAACAGTATCGTGTGTATGCCACACTGATTTGACTGCCCATTGAACAATCTCACCCACGCGTAATTTGCAGCACCTTTCTTAGCCTCCAGTCGCACATCAAGAATTGCTTTCAGAGCGCTTATCAGACCTTCCATAAGTTCGCGCTGTACGGGCAGTTAAACTTGCAATGCAGAAAGGCTGGAGACCTGGAATCTGATTTTTGCCATTGTGATTTGAGGGGAAACAGGAAGAAATTCACAAATCAGACTTTGCACCTGAACGAACAAATCAAATATCTCAGCAATCACGTGATATGCTTTTTGACGACGTTGACTTACTCCGAAATCTTTTTTTTTTTAAATGACAGTGACTGAACAGCATATGAATGCAAGCGACTTTGCACAATTGAGATTAGAGGTTTGCCTGCATAATTTACCGTTTGCAATAGGTTGGCGATTGTAGTCGTTTTTATGGTTATTGTGTAAACACCCGCTGTTAGTCGCAGCTCAGCTGCACTTTGCGGCAGCGTATTTTATTGTTGGCTCGTTGATTTGGAGGTATGACGTTACATAAGCATTGCTTTTGCCATCGCATGTGTTTTGCTGCTTCGTTGTTTGTAATGAAAATGAGAGATGCCAAAATATTTTATGCTTTGATCGCGCCTTCCTTTCCTCCTCTCCCCCACTCCCCCCATCTTCCTCCTTCCTCCGCCCCCTCCCCGCCCGAACATCACTGTTGTATCGCATTAATTAGCCAACTCTGCGTAATTGTCGAACTGCGAACGAATGCCGCGCTTTATATAGAGCATTTGTCGCACTGCGCACGTGCTATACAATTGTGGAGCGTTTCGAGTTTTAAGTGCTAATTTCATTGATAAAAACACTTTTTCCAACTATTGCTCGCTGGTAGCGACAAGGAAAAGATCTTGCACTAAATTGTTGAGACAATCCATTTGCCAGTCGGTAGCTGGTCTGATGTTGTTGGTGCTAGTCGGTTGTCAGACAGCATATTCCACAGGTTTTAATGGGATTACAACAAAGTTCAGACGATTAATGCACACAGTTAAGCGAAATTAAGTCTGAACAGTCAGTCATGTATCATCTATATACGAAGGATGCAGAAATTCATTTAGGCCACATTTGGCCGAGAAATGAAATGTGGAGGGGTTGGGCAGTGCTTGCGGTCATTCGCCACCAAACAAGTGGTTATTGTTCACTAGGTGATAAGGCCGCATCACAAAAGGTCTGTATGCTTGCGTGCGCAGTCTTCTACGTTTTGCTTAATAAAGTGGACACATAATATGAGATGCGATCGTTCGTTCCCCGAATTATTCCATGCGATCGTCACGGAGAGCATCGTTAGATGGTTTCCGATGCGCCTGTAGATTCGTGATCGCATCGCTGAGGCGTCTAATGTCCCCCTAGTGCATGCTCATTATCCAATAAGCACTCCCGCTCTACACTCTCCGCAAATCGCACAGCTTGGCACGTTTTTCGGCACCGACTTTTACACTTCAACGCTTATTGTCCGGCTCTCTTTGCCTTTTCTGTTTTTCTCTTCCCTCTCCCATGTGCTTCTCTTCGCCAGACTACGTTCTCTTCTGTTCGCGAAGCTGGACTCACCTCAAGTGAAGAGAAGAACATACGCATCTTGTGGTGTGGGTCACCTCTCGATTGATTTGTTGCCTTTCTCATCGTCGTATTATGCATACATAGTTCAGCGTTTCCGATCTCAGTGCATGTCCTCATTGAGGCATTTTTACTTGTAAGCGGAAGTTTCAAGTGCGCGCACTGAGACTAATTAAAGAGTTCGAAGTGGCTTTATTCACAAACATATTGGTCTCTTTCAATTGTTTTGCTCTTCGCAGTGGTCGATTTTGTCTTATCTATATAACTGCACTGTGAAAGTTTCGGTTGTTGGTAAACTAGCCTCAACATGTTGTCGTCGTTTATCCCCTGTTTATCAACATTCTCAGAAGTTGCTGCTCCCTTGAGACGAGTCGAAAGCATGTTTTGATATCATGGATTCTTTCTTTACCGATTAACATTTGTTTTATCACATAAACTATTCGGACGCTATATGTAGGATATTCATATAAGGAGAGAACAAAGGCACGACGTCCATACAATTACAGCTTTCCAGCTACTACGACCTATATAATCATGTCTACCTGATTATACGTGTTATTTGTTATGTTGTATATGAGTTGGAAGGCGAAAAATAGCGAGGTTGAATTATTTTTGCATCAATTTAGTTTCTCAGTTTATTGATCATCCCGTAGGATAAAAGTGGAAGTCTTTTGCATATGCTTTTATTGATTTGACATGGAGAAATTTTGCACAGAATGTGTAATTATGCAAAAGTATCTAGAAAGTCGAGTAAGTATCAATGAGAGAACTTATCTGAAATGGTCATCATAACGTATTGCAGGCTTATTTTCAATTGACTGGTTTGTCGTATCTGAAAGATCTTTTTTTAAATCACACATCGGACTCCTTCGAACTCTCGAAAATTTCTATTGGTCGCTGTTTTTAAACCAGTCGTATAGGTCATCAAATTTCGTAGCAAATTTTGTCCGTATCGCTACTTTGGCCGAAATTTTGAGCGGTCATAATTTTTGTTGCATAAATAAGTTTAAGCCGTTGAGTAGTCCGAAAAAAAAAAGCATTTAATGAGCATAGAGTGCTAAAGGCGCCAAAAAAACTAGCGTTTTGAGAAGATTGTTCTTAAAGAGTACAAGTTACTGCTGAAAAATCCGAAGATTTGCGAGTGCTTTTCCACTATTTGTTCAGGTTTTTTTTTGGTGGGAGGGAGGGCAGGAGGGTTTCCATATACGGTTTAAGTATGATTTTGCATTCGTCACGCCCATACTAAAAGCAAAGGAATGTTGGTGAAATTCTCTGTCATGTGGTCGGTTGACTCAGTATTTTTAGCCATGCATCAAACGAAAATAATCTCAGACCAAAAAGTTTTAAATGCCAACAGTGAAATTTTAGTGTGCGTTTTCCAAATTTGTGATAGAAAAATGTGTTTATTTGCGCAATTGCATATACGTTGAACATATCGATATGTCAAGGAACGGTGAAACGATACTAAAAGGCATGTTCGTTATAGTTGGAACGGAGAGTAGGATATTGAAAAGCAGTTTTGATGAGATTTCACATCTTCCAAACTACAATTTACATTCATTTGGCAAATGTTTAACTAGAAGCAAATGGCGACCTCTTTCACTTATTAATGTGCCATTTTACTTTTGAATTTTATTGTGTAGGCTGTTGTTCAGCCTCCTAAGCTACCGTGCAATTTATCAATCATCATATAAATTCTATTAGAATATCCCAAAGGTTGTTTGTTCCTCTTCGTTCTGTTTTCGCTTATAAAATCTAGCTGAAGGGTCCTTGGTCTTTGATTTTATTTATATGTGATGATTACTTCATTGTCTTTATAGATTCACTGAATCTATTGAATTCAGTATGTTTTAAAACACGGCACTGTCGATTCAACACTGAGCGGCAACATTGGTAAACACATGATCATATGATTCATGCAAAATTGGATAAGAAATTTACGCGTCCTCTATGATCCCCTAAGCGAATTATGGCTATCCTTCTCCCATAAAAGTCTCTAGAGGCGTAAAATTTTGGCCCATTCTTTCTATTTCTATTTTAACAAAGTTTTGCCAAATCCTTGCTGTTATAGGTAGGGCAGTTCTCCTGTTTTGCATCATCTCAGTTTAATCACTTACCTTTGTGGGATTAAAAGTTGGAAGAACGTTTGAGAGTCATTCTGCAGCGATCTTACGGTTTCTGGATCCCCTTCCTCCATTTTGTGGGGTTCTTAAAGAGTTATCCCTGTGTGCGAATAAATAATATTCTGTTGAAAATATTTATCCCCAAAAATGCTGTGGTTGATTTCTTCGTTGCACCTCTTTTATTCATTTTAGTTTCCCTGATGGAAATGCATGCTGTCATCATTTTATGTTTTTGGCAGTAAATTTGGGGTAAGGAAAATGAACAAAGAAGAAAAATCAAAGGAGGAAGTGGAGAAATAGATACACTGAATAACTAAAATACTTCGGCATTGTTTTTGTATGCTGTCATTCTTTTACAAATTTCTTTGAAGAGAAAACAACAGTTCGCATAAAAATTGATAATTTGTAAAAGCCAAATCTAAGCGCTGCAGCTAACAACGTTTCGGGGAACATTCTTCTCAGTTGTTCGCTCATTTCACAAATATTGTAAGCCAAGCCGATCGAGCATGTAACTATCGAGTATGTGACTTTTGAGCGAATGCCCCTATCTATTGAGAGTCTAACTGGAACTAGAAGTCAATGTTTTCGATGTGCTCTTCTGGTGTATATGCTGCGTTGTGTGCTAACGAAAAATAGTGTGTCGACCTACGAGAGGAAGGCAGCAAAACAGGACGGTCACACACCAAGAGACGGTTTTTCGCTCCGATGTGCTCCCCTTTGCATGCGCCTTTGCATCGCATAGACATCGAGCGCCCTCCTCACTCATCTTTCGCACGGTTTCTCGCTTCGCCTAATGTTGAAGATCGTTTACGCCTGGTTTTCGCCACTTATAATCGGCACGCTTCGTGAGCTCATTTGATTTACCTTTAGTGTTGAACAGTAGTCCCATCCTGTGTGATTAATGATAGATGATCAGGTAGAGGAAGTCAATTTGACACTTATGCTATCCGTTTTTTTGATTTTTTAAATCCTTACTAGTAATAATAATAAGGTGGTTTGTCTGTAGGAAATAGGCAGAAAAAAAATTGTTCGCTTTTTATAATTTTTTCTTCATACGACATATTCAATGTTAAACTGTTTAAATGCTATAGTGCAAAGTGATATTGTACGAGGATCGAGGCATTTTGAGACTTTTCCATTGTGATCAACTCCTCGTTATTTTGAAATTTAATGAAGTTGCTCCTTTTCCAAATCGGTTTTCTCTTTTTGCAGAATAACAACGTTTCGGGGAACATTCTCAGTTGTTCGCTCATTTCACAAATATTGTAAGCCAAGCCGATCGAGCATGTAACTATCGAGTATGTGACTTTTGAGCGAATGCCCCTATCTATTGAGAGTCTAACTGGAACTAGAAGTCAATGTTTTCGATGTGCTCTTCTGGTGTATATGCTGCGTTGTGTGCTAACGAAAAATAGTGTGTCGACCTACGAGAGGAAGGCAGCAAAACAGGACGGTCACACACCAAGAGACGGTTTTTCGCTCCGATGTGCTCCCCTTTGCATGCGCCTTTGCATCGCATAGACATCGAGCGCCCTCCTCACTCATCTTTCGCACGGTTTCTCGCTTCGCCTAATGTTGAAGATCGTTTACGCCTGGTTTTCGCCACTTATAATCGGCACGCTTCGTGAGCTCATTTGATTTACCTTTAGTGTTGAACAGTAGTCCCATCCTGTGTGATTAATGATAGATGATCAGGTAGAGGAAGTCAATTTGACACTTATGCTATCCGTTTTTTTGATTTTTTAAATCCTTACTAGTAATAATAATAAGGTGGTTTGTCTGTAGGAAATAGGC
Organism: Toxocara canis; assembly: GCA_000803305.1. Taxonomy (NCBI): domain Eukaryota; kingdom Metazoa; phylum Nematoda; class Chromadorea; order Rhabditida; family Toxocaridae; genus Toxocara; species Toxocara canis. Next base: position 18,402 of record JPKZ01000898.1, read on the forward strand.
AGAAAAAAAATTGTTCGCTTTTTATAATTTTTTCTTCATACGACATATTCAATGTTAAACTGTTTAAATGCTATAGTGCAAAGTGATATTGTACGAGGATCGAGGCATTTTGAGACTTTTCCATTGTGATCAACTCCTCGTTATTTTGAAATTTAATGAAGTTGCTCCTTTTCCAAATCGGTTTTCTCTTTTTGCAGAAGTGGCGATCCTTTCGCACTCTGCTTTCCGCATTCGTACCGCTCATAGCACTACCGCAAACACCAATTCCGCATTAATTACATCGCAGTCGATGCCTAACTATCTTCTTAACAGTTTTGTTATTACATATATTACTGACACTCGCCGAAATTGGCAGTGCCGCTTGCAAGGCGTTCGTTAAATTCGGCTCTATCGCTTTTCTTTTGTGTCCACCAATTTTGAGAATGTGACTTACGCGTGTAATGATTTGTTAATTAGTAATAATACTTAAGTGACTGTTTGTGTGCTGTAGAGAAATTTCTTTACAAGTTGAGTGCGGTCATAAACTTGTGCTTATATGAACTATGCAAATTGAATTAGACAAAAGTATGAATTAGGCAAGATTGTTCCATCTTACTGTTTTTTGTGAAACGTGTTGCTTGTATATTTTGCATTCGAACCAGAACACTGCAACCAATTTTTCGTTCACATTCTTTTCTTAATGCCGTCATAGAGATTCGTTCTGCATGACGCGTATGTTAACAGTTCAGAAAGTATGTAGTAGTAATACTGCTGTTTACATGCACCATACGCGCAGTAGCGAATCCCGTTTATCCGATCATTGAGCACGTTATAATATGCAGAATGCATGATGAGCACAATATGCAGTGACCCATCCATGTTTCATGATCGCTGGTTGTGCACATGCAAAACCGTCATGCAAGGAGGCGGAAATATGTTTATGTAAACTTCATAATTTCCGTAAACAGATTTACTTCTCTTTTGCAAAGCGACATTCTTATGATGCTTTTCGATTTATATTTGCGAAACGCGTAAATATGCTACCCTGTTCCTCGTGAATGTCATTTGTTCAACAAATTTTTGATGACGACGTTACCTAGTGAAGCATCCAATAAAAGGGCTTCTTTAGTGTGCATTTGATGTTCGCCAATGACAGTCCCACTAGACGTTTATAGACTTACGGTGAGAAAGTTGTCAGCGATCTGCAAAAAGTGATACACTTCGACTGTTGTTTTATGCATCGTTTACAGCTGAGCTATTAGCTATCTGATTGCATTCGCATATTCTAACATTGAACATTCGTCATACCGATCCGTTGGAAATATTTCAAAAAAAAGGAAATCTTTTTTTGGTCATCTGTGTTTTTTTTTTTGCAAAGATTGGAAGCAGTTTATGAATAATGTGCCATTTTTTTAAAACTCTTTTAGTTGCTGAGCAACCCATTCATTCATTTGGTACGTATTGTGGTTGCAAGTTGCACAGTAGTTCACAGCCGTTTGCAGGTTTTTTTCTTCTTTGGTCTTCACATAGTGAAGGTGAAGTTTCATGAGCTTACTTTGTTCATTTAATTACTAATCTTGTTCTACGATATAGGAGGGATCAGTCGAAAACATTTTTTAAAAACAAGCATATTAAAACATTAGTTGCGATTTTGGCAACATTCGGAAATGTTTTTTTAAATGAAAACACTCAGAAAACTGCATATATGATGACGATGTTATTATTTAGCCTAACAACTCCACTTTCAAAGGGTTAGTGAACTGTTGTAAAATGGTTCATTCTAGAATCTTGCGGCGTTTTGTACTAGTAGATTTTGACGCTTTCAAAATATATGTTATTTAAACTGCTCAAGTTTTATCGTTTCTTTCATGTTTTTGATCAGTGCTTTCGTGACGGTGCATCGTTTTCTTTAAATCGCTTTGGATGCGGTTACGCTTTATTCTTTATATGTCATCATAAACAAACAACAATTTTGCCGTTTTGAGAACGTTTCTGTTCGTAGCTGCGTTGGAGATTGGATGCAAAATATGTTTGAGCTTATTTATTTAGGCAAACGATAAACATAATCATTGTGTTATAACGCATATTGAGGGTAGTTTTTCATAACTTTCTTGCTTTTAAGGTGCCCTAAGAAATACATAGCCCTAGAAGGTTGTGATTTAATTCAGAGGTAATTAAGTTCAGAGCAGATAAAGGAGCTGTCGAACTGGATCGAATACCCCTCCACCTCCTCCCTTCTCTCTCCCTCTCTCCCCCCCCCCCCCCCCCCCCCCCCCCCCCCCCCCCTCTC
>JPKZ01000898.1:50716-63255 GCA_000803305.1 Toxocara canis
TCCTTCTTTTTCAAGTTTCCCTGAGGTGTAGGAGGTATGCGCTTTCCATAGCAATTGCCATTAGAGGCGCGGAAAAGGTTCATGGAGTGTTTAGTTTCTATATCAGCAAAGAGACAGATCCAGGTGACGTCCTAATTCTAGGAAATTCCAGGTTGCGTTCCATGCGGGGGGAACTCAACGAAATTTCTGGTCTTTTCAAGGGGCGACGATGCGTTACTATGAGGCCTTAGTTTGAATTTTTTTTTGGCTGTGGATTGGGGAATTGCATTAGTGAGCTAGTGACGCTTTTAGCTGTAGTGCCATAAGCATAGTGCAGGCAGAGGTACCGCGGCCAAGAGCGATTTGTTTTTGCGCTCCTTCGCGAGCAACTAACTCGCCATCATGACCAACGCGCTGATGGCTAAGTCGCGAGCCAAGTGACTGGGTAGCATGATTGCAGTCTAGCTGCAGCAGCCTTCATTGGTTCACTAATACGCGTTCTTCTCATCTACCTTCCGGTTTCTTTCTCGTCTTCCTTCGACGCACGGTGTTGGTCTATTGTCTTTCATGTCAGATTCCACGTGAAGAAGAGTTTTGTTGTGTAATAAGCATTTTTGCTTTATTTTTTATTGCTTTCGTTTGATCATTTGAATCCGAGATGTGCTCACAGTTGTATACATCCATGCAAGTCGACTCCTTTCCACACATTTCGGTTCCGGTCACTTTGCGATCATTCTCGTTTAACTTTTGCGCTCATCGAATTCGTCTAGTGTGTTCACCACCATCTTGTTGCTTGAAGGCTTAATTATCTGATAATGGTGTTCAACATTGCACCTGATAGTTTTTAGCAGCACCAAAAGTGTAGATTGTTCTTTTTTCGCTGGTTCACTGAGTTTCTCATCACTGTGTCTGACGCTGTCTTTGCTGTTTGGGCAACGCAACATACTTAAGTCATCGAAGTGGCTCTTGGTCCTTCGCGCAAATCCTTAACTCGTTACTTTTAACAGTTGGGCTCGCAACTGACGTCAGGGGCAATCGTTTTTTTCTATATTTATAGACGAGAAATCCGTCCAGCTAATTGTAAAGGGCGACGAGAAAAGAGTAAGCAGAGAAACAAAACGAATTCGGATTGTGCCACTTAGAAACGTCAACGTTTACCTTACAACAATATTCGTAGTTGTGATGTTTTGTTGTAACCTAAATCTGTCCTCGTCTCCATTTTAAATGCGTATGGAGCAGATTGACATTCAGTACTTCATTAAGTGATAGAGCCTTTGCGGATTATGTTAAACAAGCTCACGCCGTCCAGTTCCTAAAGTTTCTGGAAAATTTTACCTAATTTTACCTTTTGCTCTAGCACCTCTTCAATTTATGTCAGGTGGGTTACCTTATGTGATTCACACTGGAAGCTGAATGTTATAGTGAAAAGCGATTAAGCCATAGTTTAGAAGAACGAAATTTTGGCTATAATTAATTGTTTGTTTATTTAAATAATTAAAGTTGTTTATGTTTTTAATTGACTGTGCCTATTTGGGAGAAAGGGGAAAAGAGAGAGGGGTTAAGGTTGTCGTTGACCATTAGGTACGAGTTGATTGGTGTTGATGCTATATATGCGATCATCGTTCGTTGTTTTCGAGTAGCGCGGTAGTGGCCAGTGGATTTGGTTACGCTCACTCACTTTCTTTACGAATAGCCGCCACAGCCAATGGCGTTCAATGATCAAAACATGTTTTTATGTGAACATTTCTAATTTTGCCCTCTCCATCCAACTCGGCTCCCTGTTTTTCTCTCCTCTCTCTTCACTATTTTCGCATAATATTAGTTGCTCAAAACGTTCACTAACTTTCTATCAGTTGACATTATCCCATTCTATACACTCTTCAATCGAAATACTCTTTCCACTTGTTTTCTGTCTGCTTTCATGTCTTCAACGCTATTTTGCTCTTACTAGCGCATTGTTTGCTTCTTTGGTTTTTGTTATAGAGTAAAATGCGCGATTATTTGGCGCATATTTATGCGTAGAGGCAGTAGTTATTTTGCTATGCGCATGCTAGGCATGCAGCGTTTGTTTTGTGCGCTAACCAACTCGAGCGAATATCAGCAGCGTTGATGATCGCTTAGCGCTTATTAGCATAAAGCTGTTTTGACTTCCACTAAGTCGTCCGTTGATTTTAGAAAAAATAAATAATTGTGCGCGAGAACTGAATACATTAAACAATGTTGCGTAGACCGTCACACTGTATGTGTGCACCGTAGAATGATCGTAGTAAATAAACGGTAAATAGAGGTTGGCTTACAGGAATTCGTGCGAAATCGGTTGCGGTAACTTTCAGACGAGTAAAGTTGAGAGATAAAAATATTTCAGTTGTTTGCTTTTAATAAATATATGCCGTTCCACGAGCCTTTAATACCAACAACACATTATATTGAGTTAATGCTGTGTTCCTATCTTCTGACTATATAAATGGCAACAATTGTTTTTGGAAAAAAATGTCTTTTTTTGGAATTTCCGAAAAATTTTTTACTTTTTGAAAAATATTTTTGAAAAACATTTTTAAAAAAAAAGTGTCGGACTAATAAAAAAACAGTTTGGAATGTATTTAGAGCCGTTATGGATTGATTACGTTTCTTATGCTGCTATTTCTGCGCTTATTCACAGAAAGGTGGCCGATAGAGTGCACGTGAGGAGGATGGATGAGCCAGTGAAAAGGGCGAAATTTTTAACCCTTATTTGCAATATTTACATAAATAATGCTTGCAAATTCATTGGCCACTTTCTGTGTACAGTTTTTGCAAATTGGGCATTTTGAAAGGCAATGTAGCATGATGTGGTTTGCAAAACGTCGAACAGTTGCCATAGTGCGGAAATTTCTTTTCCAGTTTCTTTGCAAAAGTGCCTATGCCCTTGCACATAACAGCTGCATTTGCTAATCAACGAAAGATGCCCTCATGGTTTACTGAAGTCGATAGCCTTGCAATGAACGCATGCACTTCTCTTCGATTCCTTGGATTAGGCATTGACGTCTAAGGTAATCTGGATGACATGAGGTACGTGATTATGCGTCATCGCCAATTTTTCATGCGATTCTTGCTCGTCCGTTCGTTTATCTTTCAATAAATTTATTAAACGTGCTGAACATATTAAAAATAAAAGCGTGAGTCATTTTACTTCTGAAGTACCTGAGTTGTATGCATGCTGCCATGAGTGAATTTTGCAAGATATTTTTTGTCTGTTTGCTATAGACTGGTTCAGTTTTTTGTAGAATTCACGCTGGAAAAGTATATTTGTACGTTTGCCGACTTAATGAAGAATGATTTCATGTGACATCCTTAAGCGCATTCTTCTATTTGTTCTGTTTATGGTTAGCAATTTTTTACTGCGAATTTAACCTATAGAATGGAGTGACCACTGAGCGGCGGGTTGTGTCGAGTACTGGATGAGGAGTGAGTGCATTCACTGGATAAGTATTTTGCGAGATGATGATCGTGTTGTTGACATTATGGCATGCGAAGTATGCGTCGTTTCGTCGTTTGTCACCTCACCAAAAACAATGCCAACAGTAGGAGCAGTGTTCGGCCTGTGCAGTCACCAAAATGCACCGGATTTGCATGCATGGTAATCACGGATTCGATCACTGTCTTTCAACGCACATAAAGAGTTCCGTGAAGTGGTTCTCTTCACCTTTAATGGCTTAAGGAACGATCATTCTCATGCTTAGATGCTTTAAATCAATAAAGGAATGAAGTGAACTGAACGGAAATAAAGTGAGTTGAGTTTAATATTATGTGCAACCAATTTTATAGCCTGTACGCCGACCTGTGATATAACAAACTGTTAGGAAACAAACGGCTTGTTGAGCAATCGCAACTATAGGATCACAAAAGCACATCAGTCTTTTATTACAGAATCATAGGATTTACATCAAAGTACTCATGGGATTTGATTTAATTGCGTTGAAGTGCTAAAACCGTGTACCGGAAAGCTCATGTTGTTTATTTGCGAGCACAGCGACCAGTACTTACCTGAGAGTGCTTTTCTTCTCTACAAATACATTTGTTACTAATATACGCAGCCAGTTTCGAGGTGGAAGTAATCTTGCTTGCGCACCGCAAAGCAAGTAGCGTTAAGGTTTCCTCAAACCAGCATACACACTTCCGACATGGTATCAGTTTACATGAAGAAATAAAATTGAATTTGAAGAGTTTTTTGTTCCTTATTGTTTACTGTTCGGGTCTAAACAGAAAACGTCGCACTGCGCAAAGTTGTGATTTATAAAAAGCAAATCGATGTCGAATAAAGAAGGAAAAATTAATTATGATTGCATATATTATGCATATACAGATATCTGTTGTAAAACGCCTTTGATCACTTCAGCTTATCCAAAAAACTTGAGGAATTATCGAACATGGCTTTTTTGATGTTTTTTTCCTGTGTTGATGGTTCGGGAGATGTTAATTAATCTCTCATGAGATAGGATTCAGTAAGATTAAGTGGTTATCATTCGGACTCGTACAGTTAAGTTATCACTTCGCAGAGAATCGCTCACTATTTGTGAACCTTTGTAGTTTTTTTTGAGGAGGTTGGGTTTCGAGGTGGAAGTAATCTTGCTTGCGCACCGCAAAGCAAGTAGCGTTAAGGTTTCCTCAAACCAGCATACACACTTCCGACATGGTATCAGTTTACATGAAGAAATAAAATTGAATTTGAAGAGTTTTTTGTTCCTTATTGTTTACTGTTCGGGTCTAAACAGAAAACGTCGCACTGCGCAAAGTTGTGATTTATAAAAAGCAAATCGATGTCGAATAAAGAAGGAAAAATTAATTATGATTGCATATATTATGCATATACAGATATCTGTTGTAAAACGCCTTTGATCACTTCAGCTTATCCAAAAAACTTGAGGAATTATCGAACATGGCTTTTTTGATGTTTTTTTTCCTGTGTTGATGGTTCGGGAGATGTTAATTAATCTCTCATGAGATAGGATTCAGTAAGATTAAGTGGTTATCATTCGGACTCGTACAGTTAAGTTATCACTTCGCAGAGAATCGCTCACTATTTGTGAACCTTTGTAGTTTTTTTTGAGGAGGTTGGGGGGAGGGGAGGGGGATCGCAAGAAGAGATAAAGCATCGTTGAGTAGTCTTGCTCGCGCACACGAAGCAATTCATTCTAAAGAGTCACTGGGTTGTTCATCTTTGCAATCTGCGTTTTGGTTGTTCGGTTCTAGTTTAGTTTTTCTATGCTTTCGCAGAGAATCGCTCTCTTTTGCTTTTAATGTGAAGCGCACATTTCGTATACAACGATTCGTGCCGAGATGTTCCACCATTCGTTGTGCTCGTCTATCTTCATAGTTGTTGCTGATATTTCGGAAAAGTCATTAAAGTTTCAAAAAGAATTTCTCATTGTTGACCACTGTGGTTAGCCTCCTTCTGTATCTGTTTGTTATTGTGATTATAGTTTAGCTAATACGTTTGCTTAACAAGCGATACCTATAAAGCAGATTGTGTGCTAGAGTGACTTTTGTTGAAGGGAAAATTTTGTTCTAGGAATTAAATTTATGACCTTCCATAAAATATTCACTAGTTCCCGACAGTACCTGTTTTTGATAACACTCGTTTTGCACATATGCCTCTGTTTTTGGCAAAACGAATATTTACACATGGATATAGATAGATCCGTACCAGATCATTAATAGAAATCGATTTCAGTCGCATTCGTTCATAATGCAGTTGGTCAGCAGGCGACCCATTGAGACAGTTGTCAACGAAATTTTCATGCAAAGCCGCATGTTCAGCCCAAGTCCGATGATTGCGCGAGATAAACGTTAGTTTCACCTTTTTTTTGCTTAAAGTTTCTAACTGACTATTTCTTCAGTCGATAAATATACATTATGTTGATTGGTTATGCAGATCTTCTATGGTTGGTTGTTATCGTTTTCGATTTCCCTCAATGCAATGTATAAACTTTATAAAGCAATTTTCACTAAGATTGTTGCTTATCGAATAACAACGAGATATAGGTACTGTTTAAGATGCCATACGCGATTTACGTGCCCAAATGTTATCATTTGAATGTAAGTCATTTGTTGTTTGATCTGAGAATCGCTAAAGGATCGATTGTTTTTCCAACAAATTGTTGAAGAGAGCTATTGAAATCTTTGTTTGATATCGTTCGGAGAATTTTTTCGTCGGCAAGAAATCACATATATTCAGAATGATACCGAATGAGGGTTGATATTGTGTGAATTTGTTTTTGTGAGCCTGTTGATTAGGCAATGATTTCAGTATTAAAAATGGTCCAAATGGATGGCACTCAATCGCGTATTCCACTGTATTTCGCAATTGGCAATTGCTCCCAACGACTACGAATTCCAGCACGAAGTGTACGATGTAGTCATTCGAGTTGCTTCGATTTGGAGGCGTTCTTAATCGCCAACCAGGATAATAGTTACTTCGAATGCCCGTTCGCACCGTGCAAGTACGTAATACTTAAATGCGTTCATGGTCATAGTCATACCTGCGTGACACTTTCGTAGTTTTCATGCAACAATTTAATCATAGGTTAAATGTTAACAACATTTTAGTGGGAGTGGCAGCAACAGGGATAGAGGATAAAGCTTGGCTACCGCTTTGGTATCTCATCCTACGTCAACTGCGATGAACTTTATATGAATTCTGTGCGAAATGTGTGTACAGCTGTAGAACTCATGATCACAGAACATAACTGGTTTGGGAATAATGATGGACAGAAATTTCGGGTGCACTGCGCTACAGAGAAATTTGCGGGAAGCCCTTGTGGGCAAGGAGGGGGAGGGGGCGAGGAGGAGGAAGAACGCTGAGAAAAAGGGATTTATGAAAGTGATCGTTTGTTGTTTGATTGATGCGATTTGTTGAGCAAATATTTATTTCGCCCAATACGTTTATATATGAGTATCAGCTGGTCGTTTAAAGATGGAGGTAGATATGTTCTGCTCGCTAAACCGCGTCAATTGTCGGGCGGCGTTCCAGGCAGTTTTAGTGCTTTAGCCAGTATTTAGAGAATCGGATGAAGTTGGTATCTCTGCCCGAGAAAACCGCATAGATCTTATGTTGAAGTACTGGTATCATCAAGGACATTCTTCATTGTTTCGCTTCGTTATCTATTGTCGTTTACACAGCACTGGAGTTGAAGCATCCCAGTTGTATCGGTTTAAGTGTCTAAGCAAAATTTGACCGAGTTTTATGTTTGGAGATTTTATTGTTGCATGGATCATTTGAGCAACATATTGCAGAAGCGTGTTCACTCTTGGGGAAATTGAAGTGGATCAGTTCATCGCACAAGTGCTATCTGAAACGATGCGAATGCCAAATGCACTTGAGGTGAATCTCGAGGCGAACGGTTGTTGGCGGATCGTCGACCCATTACCCGCCATCTATCCTGCCCCTTCTCAAAACCAACACCAGTCCACACTCCAAAGCGATTTCTCACAAATGAGCGTACCGCTTGCAAGCACCACCAATGAGCAAATACCAACCAGAGGTCACAAGCGAGAGCGTGATTGCGCAGATAATTCCTCCGCAGGTGCTTTTCGCTTTCTTTCTTCATTTGGAGAGCACGCGTATTGGTAAAGAAATCGTTTCCAGTGGCACCGCATTCCCAAAACGCATCGTCTATTCACATGGCTACCTCTGCTTTATTAATGAACAGAACCATCCTGACTCACTTATCCTCTGATATTCTCTAATTTGGAGGGCATTAATGAGAATGTTTGCTCCACGCTAAATAGTTTTTTTTTTTCAGTCGGCTGCAACGGTGACAAATGGCATTCCTTCTTATTTTAGCAGAAATATCGCAGGATAGGGAATTCAAAGTTTTTTTTTTGCATTACGTTGCCTGCCAGCTATTCAGAGGGAAAGGCGTCAATGACAGCTAGCGGTTTTCGAGACGGTGTAAGTAAAATAACTCCCCCTTCCTCCTACTATCGATTACATGTCTCATCTGGAAACGTGGAAACTGATTCCTATAAATTGTCTTCGATTACATGTTTGTCAGTAACACACATCCCTTCATAAAGCGGAGATGTTGTTTGATTGATGCGATTTGTTGAGCAAATATTTATTTCGCCCAATACGTTTATATATGAGTATCAGCTGGTCGTTTAAAGATGGAGGTAGATATGTTCTGCTCGCTAAACCGCGTCAATTGTCGGGCGGCGTTCCAGGCAGTTTTAGTGCTTTAGCCAGTATTTAGAGAATCGGATGAAGTTGGTATCTCTGCCCGAGAAAACCGCATAGATCTTATGTTGAAGTACTGGTATCATCAAGGACATTCTTCATTGTTTCGCTTCGTTATCTATTGTCGTTTACACAGCACTGGAGTTGAAGCATCCCAGTTGTATCGGTTTAAGTGTCTAAGCAAAATTTGACCGAGTTTTATGTTTGGAGATTTTATTGTTGCATGGATCATTTGAGCAACATATTGCAGAAGCGTGTTCACTCTTGGGGAAATTGAAGTGGATCAGTTCATCGCACAAGTGCTATCTGAAACGATGCGAATGCCAAATGCACTTGAGGTGAATCTCGAGGCGAACGGTTGTTGGCGGATCGTCGACCCATTACCCGCCATCTATCCTGCCCCTTCCCAAAACCAACACCAGTCCACACTCCAAAGCGATTTCTCACAAATGAGCGTACCGCTTGCAAGCACCACCAATGAGCAAATACCAACCAGAGGTCACAAGCGAGAGCGTGATTGCGCAGATAATTCCTCCGCAGGTGCTTTTCGCTTTCTTTCTTCATTTGGAGAGCACGCGTATTGGTAAAGAAATCGTTTCCAGTGGCACCGCATTCCCAAAACGCATCGTCTATTCACATGGCTACCTCTGCTTTATTAATGAACAGAACCATCCTGACTCACTTATCCTCTGTTATTCTCTAATTTAGAGGGCATTAATGAGAATGTTTGCTCCACGCTAAATAGTTAGTTGTTTTTTTTTCCAGTCGGCTGCAACGGTGACAGATGGCATTCCTTCTTATTTTAGCAGAAATATCGCAGGATAGGGAATTCAAAAAGTTTTTTTTTTGCATTACGTTGCCTGCCAGCTATTCAGAGGGAAAGGCGTCAATGACAGCTAGCGGTTTTCGAGACGGTGTAAGTAAAATAACTCCCCCTTCCTCCTACTATCGATTACATGTCTCATCTGGAAACGTGGAAACTGATTCCTATAAATTGTCTTCGATTACATGTTTGTCAGTAACACACATCCCTTCATAAAGCGGAGAGCACGTTTCAGATTGATAGCATCTATCCATTTCCGTTCTATTAGCAGCACTTACGCCCTGCACAATATGTGATTGCTTCCGAACTATATCTTCGCATTTCATAGGAGTCTGAAAAAGTTTATTTATACCTCCGCTCCTTAAAGAACGTGGAAAATTTTGATTCTCCTCAGTTATACCTCCACCCTGGAAGTTTGGGAACCGATAATTTCTGGGACTTATAAATAGGTTTGATACCAATTGTTTGTCTATAAAAGACAAGTTTTATTTGATCAAACCGTGAGGTGAAAAGGGATACTGATTTAGGTGGATAAATGCGAATGATCGGCGATAGATTCTTTGATACAAAAATATCTGCAGACGTTAACATGAAAGAGTGTTGATCAGTATGTCATAAACGTGTTATGTTCTGCACATCCTTTTGTTCATAACGCATCCTGTTTCAAGGCAAGACGACGTGTTTAAGTTGGAAGGATACTCACCTCCATTTCACAATTGCGAAAAGTCCAGTTTGTAATACGAGAATAAAACGATTACAGCAGTTACATACACGGAAATATGAGTTGTTGGTTTTCAAATTTTCATAGCAGTGAGGAAAATATGAAGTCTATTTAAATGTTTAGATGAGGAGCGAAACGTTAAATGTATTTTAATGAACTTCATTGTGGTACAGTGTAGGGCAGCACGGAAATATAAATAGCTGTAGCTGCATTAGTGCTTGCTATGACGACAACGCAAAACATCCTAGAGCAATTCCAGGTGCAGCATATTCGCTAAAACGAATAAAATCTGAATCGTTTGGCATGAACGGTAACGCGGGCCTCGTTTCCAAACAAGATCGGCAACAAGCACAGTCACCGTTCAACCCGAATTCAGTGCCTGCACCTCCATCCGGTTCATGGATTCAGTCGCCTAGCGGTGCATTGCCATCTGTACTCAGTCCGTATGGGCCTTCTACTTCAACAAGGTGTCTTTTAGTTTTTATGAGCTGTGATTGTTCGTTAGAGAGCATACTAAGGTACGCGCCTTCCCTCATTCGTCACCCTGGATGAGCTTACCAACTGCAACTCCTTGAGGAAGTAGGAAGAGTGGTCCTAGTTGCAACTCGAAGTGCTATTACAATTTGAGTCGTAACTTGTTTAGAAATGTAAATAAGATTATCAAATGAAAAGAAAAGTCCTCCAAAAGTGAGAACGAAGTTGCGGACTAATGCAACTGGAACTTCAGATCGCAACCAGAACCAAAAACTGTGAGATGGTGGGCTCGTTCATTCCTCAAATTGTTCCCAGCTAGTTACAACGTATGCAAAATTAGACCTCGCAGAAGAAAACTAGTCTAGCGTGGATATCAGTGACACTCAACTGCATCTCACAAACGTGATGTGCAAATAAAACCTGTGGAAGGCAAGCAGGAGGGAATGGGGTGACGGAAGAGTCATAGCATTTAGGCAATGTCTTGGAGTTAAAAGTCATTAGAGCTTTTTTTTTGCAGTTGGCAAACTAATGTCTTGGAATTTATGACCAAAACAAATCTTACTTAACTGCTTATTTGTGGTAGATTAGGCGCCTCTTTCTGAGAAAGCGCATCAGCAGTGAAACACGTAAGATTTCCTTATTCAGGTGAATGTTTTCGAACCACTTTGCCTTTCATCAATACCTTTGATGCATTGTAGCCCACCAGTTACACAATCGGCCGCAAATCAACAGCGTTGCGGTCCACCGTCAGCGCCACCGAAATACGGTGGACCAGGCACTCCGGCAACACCAAGCAACGCCCAGAATCCACCTTCAATTGGACCGACCGCTGGCACAAGTCCAAGCAGCACTCAACTGCAGACGAACGTTCAGCAACAAGGAAGCGTTGAAGCTGTTTCAGTTACAGGTTGGCATATTTTAGTTCTTTAGAATTTATGTTACTTTTGCTGAGGTCGTGTGTTCTTACAGAACCTAAAAATTCAGCAGAGAAATCGTTCATTCAAATGATAATAAGTTGAGGAGAGGAATGAAGCAATGACTCATTCATTTAGAGTTTTTTGTTCAGACGCCAAATTTTATGCGTCAGCTTTATTAAATGAAACTTTTTTTGTCTCGACCATCGATTTTTGGAAAGTTTATACACTCGCTTTCTCCTACTGAATTTCGCGCTGGTGTTCAATGATTTCTGTTTAATATTTTACGAAGGTCTAAAAAACTAAAACTTGTCTTGTTCGGTTTGAACCTGTAGGTGAAATTTGCCTCCACATTACTTGACCAAACGTCGTACGTTTTTATTTGGCGATTTATAAGATGCCGAGTGTTCTTACGGATTTTGTGCTTTGCCTTTTCGACTTCGCGTTTGACGAGGAAGTTTGTCGAAACAGCCTTTCTTGCGCTTTTCTTTTGCGTAATTTTGTCATTGCGGTAGACTGAATACTGACGCAAAAGTTTGATGTTAATATCAATTATTGAAATTATGTTTCAGAAGTATTTCTTCTGAAGTTTTTTTGCTAATAATTACTATCGCACTGGATTGTCTGTAAAACATACTGAGCTGAAACGCGGAACTACAAAAAGATCACTGCCTAAATTGTGATTAATGCATGACATATTACTATATTACGTTGTACAAATGTGCGCGTTTTTGTTAGTTTATCTTTTAAATACTCCTCTTTCCGGATTGTCACATATTTAAACCTATTTATTCTTCCACACTGCTATCTGTCACAGTTTTGTCGCCAACCGTATGATTGATCTTCTGCATAGGTAGTAGGGACGGGATTTGTTTCAGGTTCTGCTCCTTATACACCCGCCTCGGTGGGTTCGTTGAGCGGAGGTGCACATACGAGTGTATCATCCGCGATTGCATGCGCAGGAGGAGTGGAGGGTACGACGCAGAGCGGGGCAAACAATTGCCTCAACGAGTTGACCTCTTCATTGAATGTCGGTCACATCGACGACTTCTTTGACGATCTCATCTTCTCCGATGCTAAGGTTATTATTTACGTTTGAAGTTCACAATTTTTTTAGTTTATTCACAGTGACATTCAATCAGTAGACCACTGAAAGAAAGGACTAGATGAACGATGGAAGAAAAATCAATCAACAAACCACGCAACGAACCGTTAACCAAAGCACAACACATTTACAGTAAGACTGTCATGTACATTAGCATTCCTTTTATAATAAAAGAAAATCTATATTGTTGCCTGTTTTCGGAAAAATACTTTTTCTATTGGTTTCTCAGATTTTTTAAGAAAAAATAAGACTAGAAAAAAATTTCTGATGAAAGAAATTAGAGCGGATGCGGAAGGGGTAAGTGGGGG
>JPKZ01000898.1:66763-83043 GCA_000803305.1 Toxocara canis
GGGGGGAGGGAAGATATCAACTTCACAAAACAGAATTCCTGCGAGCTTGAAAGAAGCAGGTTTTTGTGTGGCATTAATGGTTTCGCTAATACACTAAACTGTGGAGATGTATGGTGGTAAGGCTTTCATGTATACACTTAGTAAAGTTCAAAGAAATCGTTCGTATTGACGAGTTGAGTAGTTTTACACACGCCATTTATCGGTACGACGTTCGAAATAGTGGTGCACATGAACCGCCCTATTTGCATAGTTGGCCCTCTTTTGGCTTTTTTGGTGCCTCAATGCGAAAAGTGATCTTGACCATTACGAAATTTGAGAACTGACACGCTTATGGACAGTGCGGTTGATGCACTTCATTTCACTTCTCATAGAATTTTAGTTCGGTGCTCAACAAGCTCACGAAGTGCTTCGGTTCCATTGTACTTACGTCTCATCTAACAAATAATTCGTGTCTTTCTTTTTCTACTACGATAAGCCACTTTCTTCGACAGCTTCCATGCGGGAGGCTTTTAAGTGAAACCCCGGGGAGTGACCACTCTCAGTGTTGAGAAAATTATGTGAATGAACTTCATTTGTTAATAGATTGACTGTTTGCCGTCACGTTCTATGTTAAAATGAGCTGTTATGCAATTTATTTTTATCATTTGCCCTTAGTGGCTCAGTGTTTCGTTTTAAGCGTTTGCGTGCAACGGATAATAATAATACGTTTGGTGAGAATTACGCAATGACATCTGAAAAGGAGAAAGGGAACAGTGTTAATGATTTCATTTTGTCTTTTTGTACTGATTTGTCCCAAATATACGTAATCTATTGTTTTCGTTTTATTCAGATGTCCTCAGCAGCCGAAATGCAGAAATATCTCAATGAGGATTTATTGGTTGGTTCGGGATTTGCTGAAATGAATGCGGCTTTAAAGTGCGAGGTGAGTGTGAATTCGGCAATAATCTTTTCACGAAATAACTGATTCTTATGCGACACTATTTTGCTTTGAAACATCATATAGCGCATTTGCTGATTAAGCACTTGAATGAATGAATGATGACTTTATTGATTACTGGAATGTAAAAATATCGATTCACATAAGAAAGAGTAATTCTTATTGTTAGTGTTACAATTATCACCTTCAGAATTGTTTTACTTCGTCAAATTCGTTATTTTGACGCATACCATCATACATAAATGTATGCATATTACAGAAATGAATAAAGATTAAGGATGTAAAAGAAACGTTGAAGAAGTGCTCGAAGGATTGGGAAGTCGCGCAGAATAGCCTTAGATGTTTTCATTTTGTGATAAATTCGAAGCACTGATTTCGTTGAGAAAAACACACTAACGAATGAACCGTGCAGCAAATAGAAAACATTGCACAGCCAGTTTTGCGGACATGAATGTATCATATTTGAATGCGGGCTTCAGGGTTTGTGGTTGGTCATTTTGGTGGCCTTTCGTTTTGATGTGTTGTGTAGATACGTTTACTTAATGGCTGATATGTTTTGATGTACTCTATAGGGCTAATCTTCTCTCTCGTACGTTTGTTACTGTTTTGCTGTTGCTTATATCGGAACAGTTTTGCTTATTAAAAGTCGAACAAGAAATGTCAAAGTCGAAGTATTGTGTCAAAGTCGAACAAGAAGAAACAGAACAAAAAAGCGGCGGAGAAGGGATGTCGTTGAATGGTATTCGTTAATACACAGCCCATTTAATAGTGAATAACGTAGTGCACGAACCGAACTGTCGATGCATAAATCTTGCATCGCAGCATTTACGTGACCATTTGAAGTGAACTAAATTGTAGTTATACTTACATGAGCATCGAAGTTGAAATCAAACTGAACGCATTCATAACGGTTTGCATAAACGTGAAAAAATTGCGTTTTGCATCAGCTAGCTTATAGAGCTGCGTGTGTGCATGTTGCATGCACCATATTGGCGTTTACTTATGGTCAGGCTTACCGGATATGAGCAATTTTCGTTCTACAATACTCACATTGACGTATTGGCTATGATACTACCAAAATCGTTGAATATTGAATATTCTGTTGTTTTTTTTTCCAGAGTGATGTATCACGCACAGTTAGCGACGCTCAGGATTGGAATGATGTGGCGCAGGTGATCGCCGAACATTCATAAGGTCACCGTCTAGCTAGGCTATCCGCAGAAGCGTTTCTGTGTTAAATGCACTAAAGACAGCCAAACCTCCGTTAGACGTTTTATTCAACTATGTATTTTTTTTTCACCGACGACATTTAATATGCAACTTGCTGGTCAAGCGGTCCAATGCAGCCAACCCGATTACGGCCACCTTGCTACTATACTCTTTCCTATGCTTCTTTGCATAATTCGGATTTTCTTATTGTTTGTTGCGTTATATGTCGCATACTGATTGTGTGATGTGTTGTTGTTGTTTTTTTTTTTTTTAATTTCATGAGCTATGCGATTGCTGCTTGTTTGCTTCTCAGTTTCAAGCTACTAAAGGGCCTCACCACTTCTGGATTTTTTTCACTGAATATTTGTCATTTCTGTTTTTTGAGAGAGGAAAATTCCTTTTTTGTGTCATTTTTTCGAATAGCGTTATGGGGTGTTTGAACGGTTTTAATGAAGCATTGTTTTTAATTGCTGTAACAAGCTATGTGATTTTTTTTTTTTTTTTTTTAATTTCATGAGCTATGCGATTGCTGCTTGTTTGCTTCTCAGTTTCAAGCTACTAAAGGGCCTCACCACTTCTGGATTTTTTTCACTGAATATTTGTCATTTCTGTTTTTTGAGAGAGGAAAATTCCTTTTTTGTGTCATTTTTTCGAATAGCGTTATGGGGTGTTTGAACGGTTTTAATGAAGCATTGTTTTTAATTGCTGTAACAAGCTATGTGAAAAGATAGACGAAATGGTTTTTCTAAACATTGGTGGATATTAATGTGGCAAAATGCTGTATTTTAATATATCAGTTGGTTATCACTATTCTTTTTTTGAACTTATTTTTTTTCGACGATTTTTATATCCGAGATGAATATTTGAATTTCTGTAATTGTCTCATTTGTATATACGGTTAGAAAAGAAGCGTATTTGCCTCAGGAGAAATGAATAAGCAGCAATGATTAACTAAGATTTTGTAAAAGATGTCATTTCTTGCCACATAAACCTACAATTTGAAACATATTGATGCGTGAGCGCTGGTTTATATATTTCTTTTTTACACAATGCATTGTGATTTATTTATATTAAAGCCGAACAGTATCAACGCGTTTTTAAATTTCTCGTTTTCATGTCTTCCTTGTATATATTATATTTATATATGTATATATATGTGTATGTATTATGTGTTGTATTGTTCTGAGTGCATGCATGTGTATTGGTGAATACACTCATTCATCTTTAATACTTCCTTATTTCGTTCTTTTTTCATATCCGCTTTTTTTTCGGCGGTCAATTTTGTTTATTTCCTTTATCGATAATATTTATTGAAGTTTTCCAGATCGACGATGAATTGCTCTCCTTTGAATAAAACCATAATCTCTTATCGAAGGGAAGGAAATATTCTCTGCGACAAATCCATTCCAACGTTTGCCATTAAAATGCTTTTTTTTCCGCTGAAATTAATGCTGCAATATCTGGCCGTCGGATTGCATAATTTGAATTGTGCATTGAATACAGTGTGCGCCGTTGCTTTGAGATGATATTTTTATATTAGAACTGATTAGAGCATATCCCAAGCAAATGGAACGTTCAGATCATGGGAATGGTTCCCCTTTGTAAGAAGAACCTGCTGTCGTTGGTGGACGCCAATGATCGCTGCTTTAGATTGATTACACTTGCGATTCCTAAAAAGATCAGCTTCAAGCTAAATTAGAAAGGGGGATCAGGGAAGGTCAGCTGATCTACTACTGTTTAACGCCGAAATAACCATGCATATCGTTCTCGAACTCTCCATGAAGGCTTCAGGGCGAATGATATGATTTTGCTGCGCTTGTGCGCCTAAACTATTTTCTTTCTTTGCTTTGAATTTGCCATAATCATCTTATATCACCATAACAAACAGCATCAGTCGCTGGGAAACAATGGTGCAACGTATATTATTACTACGTAAAAGCAGCAGCGCCGTCTATGAACCGTATTTTTGTTCGATGGGTATCTACTTTTAATTATTCTTACGCACTTTATCATTTGCAAAGATCATCTTACCCCTGTGAACAATAGTGTATTATTTTTCTTCTTCTCTTTCCTCAGTGCTCTTTCGCTTTGTTGTGTTGTTGTCGTTGTTTGTGTCTACTATGTCTCTAATTCTTGTGTTCTTTTCGTCTCATTAAGTTTTATTTCGCAATCGTTTCAATTGTTTCTTATCTGAATTGCTTTATTTTCTTACCTTAATTGTGTTGGTCGCATATTGCGCATATTTTTTTTTGCGATTTGTTCTTCTCGTTCATCTTAGAATTTTGTATTTAAACGTTCATTTGAAGTTTATTTATTTTTTTGTATATGCACACGAGCGTTTCGCTTTAAGTCCACTTAGTCGACCTCTCTCGTCTCCGTAAATGGTATCTACGTTACAGTAATGACGTTGAAGATGAGTGCTAACTACAGAATGATGAGATGGTTGTGCCTCGTGTTAAGTAGACATACCCTTAGAGCGATAGTTTTTTTGTCCTGACTATACTGGATCAAAATGTCTCCGCTTCAATTTTATCGAATCGGAACGTTTATTATCACTAATTTTTTTGAGTATATCTACGGTAAAGTCTGGGTATTTTATTTGTGGAGAACGTGCTCACCAAAAGTCATTTTCATATTTGACACAAACAAAGTACACAAAGCGTTAAAACGAAACTATGTTTGGACATCGTAGTGTATATTTGAAGTATGTTATAGTGGCTAAAAATATGTTTAGAAAAACGGACCTGAAGGAATTAACGCCGTTTCGAAACATCTTTTAAACTTATCATTCGCATATTATCTCCGGGAAGTGTTTACAACGACCGAAAGGGGACCAGTTGGGAACGCCAAAATTTTACCATTCAGACAGGTAGGGGATGGGAGAGGGGGAGGGGAAAGGGAGAGAGAGAGACCGAAAGATTAGTGGTCACCTTGCTCTCATTCATCACAGAGAAAGCATGTATTTTCTAAATATTGCATAATGCCACACTCTTGTCATACCGTCGTGTGCACTCAGTCAATCAAATTGCTTTCGTTTACGAATGAGCGTAAATCCTCTTTATTCACTTTATTCGCTGTTGTACTTATATGCGCAGTTTTGCAACTTTTATATATTCTAAATTAGCGATAAAAACTTCTTTGATTTCCCTTCCACATACACATACACCACTTCCCGAATCTAGCTGAAAGCGCTGCAGAGCTAATCACAACAAACTCGCGAACTTGCAGTGAAGTGTGAAGTGTTGTTCTTCATTGGTCTCTTCACGTACGGTGTTCATTTGTAGTGGTGCCACGCATTTGGTCTTGCGCCGTATTCGTTTCTATTACGAACTTGCATCGCTGGTAACAACAATTCCTATCAAATAGTAACCAGTTGCAATCAAGTAACAAGCCAATTTGCGAGTTGCTGCCAGTTTACAAAGGGATCTTAATGTGAAGTGGTCTTGCACGTGCTTTAGTCAGGCTGTCAGGTATATTTACCTTCGCTCTGAGTCCTCATGCATTTTTTTAAAAATTGTCCTCTATGGTTTAGTTGTGCGAAACGTTCAGATCATCGAAATGGTTTCCCTTTATAAGAAAAAGCTCGGCCTCCTGTCGTTGGTGAACGCCAATGATCGCTGCTTTAGATTACTCTTGCGATTCCTAAAAAGATCACCTAATTCAAGCTTAAATTTTGCCAGATCGCATTCATCCTACGTTTTCCATTGCTGCGACCTTAAAGCTTTCATCAGCGCAAGCACTTGCTATAGCGATCCAAACGTTGTGAAGTTTCGAAAGTTGCAACGGTCATAGTCGGAGTGGAAAATGGTGGCAGGCGTGATAGACCAAGAAAATGTACCTGATCTTGCAAAAATGCTCGTCAATTATCGGGCATTGATTGCTCTTTTTGAACGAGCATTGAAAAAAGAATACCAAAAGACGTAGTTCGCAGAACAGATTCACAAGTTCGGACGTTGAAACGGCATCCATTTGAAACCATATTTGATGTTTGTTCTGTTTGCCGAATAAGCCTAAATGGACGAAAGTTGAGTTCGCTCTCGACTGAGTGCAACGGGCTACAACGAAGCCAAACACACTGGCAGGCACATGAAAGGGAGTGCTAACAAATGGCATCACCAAGATTCGTGGATGCAAGTTTTGCAAAGATTTATAATTATTTTCAACGATGCGCTTCGTTATTGTTCTTAAGCTTGTTGAATGTTTTGCTCACCTGCTGTGTGCTTGCAGCACCGTAGGAAGATGAAGAACGCATAAAGGATCACCGATAGGTGAAAATCATTGTTAGATGACAGAGTTAATAAATCTAACAGTGTTTTTGGTTGTTGTTTATATGTTACTTCGATTCCTCATTCGACGTTGCTCCTTGAAGATGTTTTCCGGCAGGTTTGCTGTTGTAACTTTGATGCGGTGCTTCATGCTGCTGACCCACAGTCCATCAGTCATATCGCTTTGTTTTTTTGCAAGAGAATTGCAGTGAACCGTGCGACAAGCTTGAAGTACGTTGTTTTACAACTGTCAGTCACATGAATAAATTATGTTGTTATGAACGCTGTTACGTTGTGATTTGTTTATTGTACGGTAATATTTTGAGGCAAAAAATTGCTGTGACCGCTTTATTAATAGAAACTACAGCATGAGACGACTAAAAATGTCTATAAAAGTAGGCAGAAGAATGGAAGTGAGCATCAGTAATCGTTTTACTTTCATTTGCTAAGGTTATATTCGCCGCTCGTTATGTTTGCGACTCGCCGAGTTTTGCTGTGCCTACTTGTAATATATCTGCTTGCGCAACCCATACACAGCAGCTGGCTCAAAAAAACATACAAAAAGCTGGAGAACTCAACCAAGAAGAGAATTGCGGAAGGTAAAGTTGTTATCGAATGTTGCAGTCGTGCTCATGGTACGATCTTCGCTCCTCCGGACTGTACCTGTTTTTTTGCGCTCTCCCTTTTCATGGATGAATTGTGCAACTCTTTTAGCATCGTTAGTTAGCGTTTGTCGCAAAAACGACGTAGACCTCACTCTGGACAGAATCTGCTTCATCGGCCACTATTTGCGAGCAGTTATGTTTTACATTACTTAAATTCGACAGCAGAATTTCAACATTCTCAAAATCATCCTAGTCGATTGTTGAATTCTGTTTGAGCAACCATTTTGCTCCCCGAAAATCCCTTTGCTTTGATTCTGCTTACGAGTCCGCTGAAATTTTTTGGTTTAAGGAATTGCTATCGCCATCAAGGGAGGTTCACGCCGACGTCGCTTCATCGCTGATCTCCAAATTGGTCCGCGTGCAAATGTAGACCATTCATATGACGCGGAATTTGTGCAAAACTAAAACTGCTCACCACGTACATAAGGCGGCTTCTGTGTCGGCTCCGACTTTTGTGGGATCAGTATCCTAAGACATATGCTGTCGCACTTCGTTAACTTTATAAACTGTCATTTACTACATGGATTCATACTTGTGTCGGTAACATATAAATAGACTAGCTTTGAACATTTCTTGAGTATCTTGCAACTCAGCAACATTTACTGAGGCATGCACCATCATCAAGGAGGACTCTCGTCCTGAAGAGCAGCTCAGGTGTGATGGTTCCATTGAAACAGATATTTCCAAACTGCCAATTACGAGGGCCGTATGCACCATCGAGGCCCTTCTGTGTTCAGTTACTGTATGTGATGAAATGCGACGTCGTCAGGGTATCAGTAGTGCACCTTTATTGGACGGCTGCAGTTAAGCCTGGATTAGCGCCATTGAAGTAGCATCGTCAAGGAATAAAGCGCATGTAGTTGGAAATAGTTCTCAGTTAGATGCGCTTTTTTTTCAGTCTGCATCTGCATGGGCAGGTTGGGAACAGTTAATTAGGAACCGCTCGAGAAAGTTGCTGCATAGCGTTGAATTTTTTCAAGCAAACCCTTCAGATAGCTGTCGGTTCTTTTTCTTCTGCCTTTGTTGAATGCTCTATAAGAAGTTTCTGGAAGCGATGAAATCTTTTGTCGCTTCACAGATTCTTGAACAAAAACCTCATATGCAAACTTCGTTTTACCCACAGAATGCATCGAAATGATTGTTTTGGGGGAGGTGGGGGAGGGGGGACAAAATCAAAACGTCACATCGTCGGTGCTTTCAAACGTTATTCCCACTACATGCACTGCCAATACCATTACAATCGCTAATGCCCTTAACGACTAAACGATTCGTAATGGAAATATTGCTGTTTTGCATGTATAATACCAATCAAACCGCCGATGCTGTCCCTATTCAAACCCATTATTGTGACTGTGTCGTATATTTAATGTTAATTAAAGCACAGATGTTATTTCAATTCTGATAATAGCGTGCGTCAATGTCACTATATAAGAAATGATTTGGTTTCAATAAACATTCTTCCTTGGTTCAAAGTTTGCGTCCTACATCACCCCCGTCGCCACAAACTGGTGCCCGAGATGAGTTCATCACCTCTATTTGGCCTCACCTCGGGCACCAGTTTGGGGGTTTGAGGGATATTCGATGGTACGATTCCAGATGGCGCAATTACCGGGTCGTCATTGTTCGGTTCCAATGTGCTGCTTGCCAGGGTCATATATGATGGTCCTTCTAATATACGCCCTTCAGTTCATCACTACTGACCTGGAGGCCTCCATCAGTAATGAGCCCCATATTCCTGCACAAATTTTTGGATTATGTTTTATTCAGTGAAAGCGTCGAGAGTTTTTACATAAACGAATGAGTGCTCGTGCGAAAATTAAAGTGATACTGTATTTGTTTTGTGTTTTGTGTTTTTGTGTTTCTTATTTTCTCCTCATCGAATTTAATAATGAATACTGAACCTTCTCGCCCTTAAATTTAAAATTGCACTTTTGAACTACTAACGGGAAAGTATTATTGAGCCTTATCACCTATAACATGAGCACTTCTATTCTTCCTAATTTCTATTTTTCTCGCAAAGCAGAATTTTAGTGATCAGAGTTCCATTCATTAAAAGTACAGATCGTTCTACGATATTTGTGGTTCACTCAATACAGAAGTACTCATGTTTTATACTCAAACAATCGTTAATCTAGTAAAAGGCATCCACACACATATATCATCTAATTGCCACAATGTATCTTTTTTGCAATGCTTTTTCTTGTTATCAAGTCCAAATATTTTTATTCAATCTTCTTTGCTTATTGACTTTGTTGTACGCTGCTATACAATATTTTATTGAATCTCTACCGTTTTAGCGAATTGTAGTCGTTGAGTCTTTATCGTAATGATTTCTCCTCCTAATTATTCCCTTTGTTCACCGACCTTTTCTCATTTTACATGAAACGCGTAATGTATGCATGTATGTATTTGCACATATGCAGTCAATTCGCTGTGTTATGTTTTCATTGCAAGAGGCACTTTTCGTTATTCGTCTCAATAAAGACAATTCAATAAAATTCATTTCTTGACTACAATCATTATTTCCATACAATTCGCGCAAGGACGACCGCGTGAACATTTCAATACGCATTCGTTTTGTTGTTCCCTACTGCTAAATTCGATGAACAGTTCAAGTAGGGCAAATGTTATTTGCGAAGCTCTTCACAACTTACAGCTTATATAACGAGAAAGTATTAAGAGTTACTAATAGATTCTGCTCGACAGATGGCATTTTTTAACAGCATCATGTATGTATTTGCACATATGCAGTCAATTCGCTGTGTTATGTTTTCATTGCAAGAGGCACTTTTCGTTATTCGTCTCAATAAAGACAATTCAATAAAATTCATTTCTTGACTACAATCATTATTTCCATACAATTCGCGCAAGGATGACCGCGTGAGCATTTCAATACGCATTCGTTTTGTTGTTCCCTACTGCTGAATTCGATGAACAGTTCAAGTAGGGCAAATGTTATTTGCGAAGCTCTTCACAACTTAAAGCTTATATAACGAGAAAGTACTAAGAGTTGCTAATAGATTTTGCTCGACAGATGGCATTTTTTAACAGCATCTTGGTGCGACATGAATATTTCATTTGCAGCAAGGAACCCATAAGATGGGAATCAAATGTGGTTCAAACACTCCAAAACTGTTTAGACCTTCTTTCTTAAATTGCTGACGCTATCCTTGCAACAAACATGCATGCTTCACATTTGGACATGACTGGTGTTGTGTCACTTGCATGTAGGTTAAAAACTGAACCAAATTGAACTGAGGATGCTACCGAGAGTAGCGACAACAACGGAGGCCATTCCACCCTACTAATACTTTAGCGTTAACGCATAATTCAAAATTACTCAAGATCGCTTACGACTACCCAAAAAAAGTACAGAGCAGTGCACCCATACCCGACCCGGTGGTAATCGCTTTTTCAGTAAAGTGTGGAAGAATCACAGATTCGGGAGGGGAAAAGGCGTCAATGTTGTACATTGTGATCAGTCCAGTCCTGTTTTGCACCTTGAAGTCCTTCCAGTCTGCGGATGATGCTCTAATAAATGTTGCTGAGTTGCAAAATACTCAAGAAATGTCCAAAGCCAGTCTATTTATATGTTACCGACACAAGTATGAATCCATGTAGTAAATGACAGTTTGTACACAAAGTTGACGAAGTGCCACAGCGTATGTCTTAGGATACTGATCCCACAAAAGTCGGAGCCGACACAGTGACGAAGTGGCGTATGTCTTAGGATACTGATCCCACAAAAGTCGGAGCCGACACAGAAGCCGCCTTATGTACGTGGTGAGCAGTTTTAGTTTAGTTCAAATTCCGCGTCATATGAATGGTCTACATTTGCACGCGGACCAATTTGGAGATCAGCGATGAAGCGACGTCGGCGTGAACCTCCCTTGATGGCGATAGCAATTCCTTAAACCAAAAAATTTCAGCGGACTCGTAAGCAGAATCAAAGCAAAGGGATTTTCGGGGAGCAAAATGGTTGCTCAAACAGAATTCAACAATCGACTAGGATGATTTTGAGAATGTTGAAATTCTGCTGTCGAATTTAAGTAATGTAAAACATAACTGCTCGCAAATAGTGGCCGATGAAGCAGATTCTGTCCAGAGTGAGGTCTACGTCGTTTTTGCGACAAACGCTAACTAACGATGCTAAAAGAGTTGCACAATTCATCCATGAAAAGGGAGAGCGCAAAAAAACAGGTACAGTCCGGAGGAGCGAAGATCGTACCATGAGCACGACTGCAACATTCGATAACAACTTTACCTTCCGCAATTCTCTTCTTGGTTGAGTTCTCGAGCTTTTTGTATGTTTTTTTGAGCCAGCTGCTGTGTATGGGTTGCGCAAGCAGATATATTACAAGTAAGCACAGCAAAACTCGGCGAGTCGCAAACATAACGAGCGGCGAATATAACCTTAGCAAATGAAAGTAAAACGATTACTGATGCTCACTTCCATTCTTCTGCCTACTTTTATAGACATTTTTAGTCGTCTCATGCTGTAGTTTCTATTAATAAAGCGGTCACAGCAATTTTTTGCCTCAAAATATTACCGTACAATAAACAAATCACAACGTAACAGCGTTCATAACAACATAATTTATTCATGTGACTGACAGTTGTAAAACAACGTACTTCAAGCTTGTCGCACGGTTCACTGCAATTCTCTTGCAAAAAAACAAAGCGATATGACTGATGGACTGTGGGTCAGCAGCATGAAGCACCGCATCAAAGTTACAACAGCAAACCTGCCGGAAAACATCTTCAAGGAGCAACGTCGAATGAGGAATCGAAGTAACATATAAACAACAACCAAAAACACTGTTAGATTTATTAACTCTGTCATCTAACAATGATTTTCACCTATCGGTGATCCTTTATGCGTTCTTCATCTTCCTACGGTGCTGCAAGCACACAGCAGGTGAGCAAAACATTCAACAAGCTTAAGAACAATAACGAAGCGCATCGTTGAAAATAATTATAAATCTTTGCAAAACTTGCATCCACGAATCTTGGTGATGCCATTTGTTAGCACTCCCTTTCATGTGCCTGCCAGTGTGTTTGGCTTCGTTGTAGCCCGTTGCACTCAGTCGAGAGCGAACTCAACTTTCGTCCATTTAGGCTTATTCGGCAAACAGAACAAACATCAAATATGGTTTCAAATGGATGCCGTTTCAACGTCCGAACTTGTGAATCTGTTCTGCGAACTACGTCTTTTGGTATTCTTTTTTCAATGCTCGTTCAAAAAGAGCAATCAATGCCCGATAATTGACGAGCATTTTTGCAAGATCAGGTACATTTTCTTGGTCTATCACGCCTGCCACCATTTTCCACTCCGACTATGACCGTTGCAACTTTCGAAACTTCACAACGTTTGGATCGCTATAGCAAGTGCTTGCGCTGATGAAAGCTTTAAGGTCGCAGCAATGGAAAACGTAGGATGAATGCGATCTGGCAAAATTTAAGCTTGAATTAGGTGATCTTTTTAGGAATCGCAAGAGTAATCTAAAGCAGCGATCATTGGCGTTCACCAACGACAGGAGGCCGAGCTTTTTCTTATAAAGGGAAACCATTTCGATGATCTGAACGTTTCGCACAACTAAACCATAGAGGACAATTTTTAAAAAAATGCATGAGGACTCAGAGCGAAGGTAAATATACCTGACAGCCTGACTAAAGCACGTGCAAGACCACTTCACATTAAGATCCCTTTGTAAACTGGCAGCAACTCGCAAATTGGCTTGTTACTTGATTGCAACTGGTTACTATTTGATAGGAATTGTTGTTACCAGCGATGCAAGTTCGTAATAGAAACGAATACGGCGCAAGACCAAATGCGTGGCACCACTACAAATGAACACCGTACGTGAAGAGACCAATGAAGAACAACACTTCACACTTCACTGCAAGTTCGCGAGTTTGTTGTGATTAGCTCTGCAGCGCTTTCAGCTAGATTCGGGAAGTGGTGTATGTGTATGTGGAAGGGAAATCAAAGAAGTTTTTATCGCTAATTTAGAATATATAAAAGTTGCAAAACTGCGCATATAAGTACAACAGCGAATAAAGTGAATAAAGAGGATTTACGCTCATTCGTAAACGAAAGCAATTTGATTGACTGAGTGCACACGACGGTATGACAAGAGTGTGGCATTATGCAATATTTAGAAAATACATGCTTTCTCTGTGATGAATGAGAGCAAGGTGACCACTAATCTTTCGGTCTCTCTCTCTCCCTTTCCCCTCCCCCTCTCCCATCCCCTACCTGTCTGAATGGTAAAATTTTGGCGTTCCCAACTGGTCCCCTTTCGGTCGTTGTAAACACTTCCCGGAGATAATATGCGAATGATAAGTTTAAAAGATGTTTCGAAACGGCGTTAATTCCTTCAGGTCCGTTTTTCTAAACATATTTTTAGCCACTATAACATACTTCAAATATACACTACGATGTCCAAACATAGTTTCGTTTTAACGCTTTGTGTACTTTGTTTGTGTCAAATATGAAAATGACTTTTGGTGAGCACGTTCTCCACAAACAAAATACCCAGACTTTACCGTAGATATACTCAAAAAAATTAGTGATAATAAACGTTCCGATTCGATAAAATTGAAGCGGAGACATTTTGATCCAGTATAGTCAGGACAAAAAAACTATCGCTCTAAGGGTATGTCTACTTAACACGAGGCACAACCATCTCATCATTCTGTAGTTAGCACTCATCTTCAACGTCATTACTGTAACGTAGATACCATTTACGGAGACGAGAGAGGTCGACTAAGTGGACTTAAAGCGAAACGCTCGTGTGCATATACAAAAAAATAAATAAACTTCAAATGAACGTTTAAATACAAAATTCTAAGATGAACGAGAAGAACAAATCGCAAAAAAAAATATGCGCAATATGCGACCAACACAATTAAGGTAAGAAAATAAAGCAATTCAGATAAGAAACAATTGAAACGATTGCGAAATAAAACTTAATGAGACGAAAAGAACACAAGAATTAGAGACATAGTAGACACAAACAACGACAACAACACAACAAAGCGAAAGAGCACTGAGGAAAGAGAAGAAGAAAAATAATACACTATTGTTCACAGGGGTAAGATGATCTTTGCAAATGATAAAGTGCGTAAGAATAATTAAAAGTAGATACCCATCGAACAAAAATACGGTTCATAGACGGCGCTGCTGCTTTTACTAACCTTAGCAAATGAAAGTAAAACGATTACTGATGCTCACTTCCATTCTTCTGCCTACTTTTATAGACATTTTTAGTCGTCTCATGCTGTAATTTCCATTAATAAAGCGGTCACAGTAATTTTTATCTACTTTTATTATCAAACATTAACTAGTTCAGAAGGCGACAACATTGTTTACAACACGATTTAAGTACGTGAATGGCAGTTGCCAAAGAAGCGTGCTTCAAACGTGGGCAAAGCTCATTGCTGTTCTCTTGCAAATGAAGAAAAAAACAATATGACTGATGGGGTTGGTTTCGTCAGCATGACGCCATGAAGTTGCAACAACAAACCTCTTCAGAAAACTCCATAAAAGAGCAGTGGTGTACGCTCGCTTATCCTACTTCTCCATCTGCAGATTTTTCTCGTATGGCCTCGGTAAAATGTTATGAAGTAGGTCATGATTGTGGTATGCAAATTTTTTGCAATATGATACATTTTCAATTTGAATAGGGCAGATTTTGCAGGAATTGCGGCAGCGGCTCTAAGGAGAATGCTTCAGCTGCAGGTTACTTAAGCGGAAGGTTTTGTGTGGGTCCGGTCCTTCTCGACCGAAAAATACGGTTGTTACATTTTTCACGTAAATGAGGTTAAAATGTAACAGAGCTTCGCTAACTTCTTCTTTATGCGTTTTCCGCGATGTTTGAATTTTCCTGGCTTCTGTAACTTTCCGATTGTAGATAGAAGCATTTTTGTAACTTTTCGACTAATCGAGAATTTTTCAGTAGTTTTCTGATTTTGAACATCACCGCTACTCACCATATGAAGAGTGCAGAGCTTAACGAAACTGGAAAGAGCGCTGGTCGCGTTTAGTCGATGTTTTTCGGCAAGAAAAACTCTTGATCTCGTAACTGTGACTCTCGCGTTCTGTGCAAACGTTCGTTTACGATTGTAGATAGAAGCATTTTCTTGTTCTGACGAAAGATATATGTGTGCACAATCGCTGATTCATCGTTGTTATCACTTGTTTCATCCGTAACTTCATTTTGAGTTCTTGCATTTCGCATCAAACACTTTGGTTTGGCTTTAGTGAGATAAATTGGCTGAAACTTGGCTGGACGTCTTGTAGGTTATGCAGTTTTGCACTCAACTGATACCATTGTGAAGGTGAACCTCACTTGTTGGTTTTGATGTTCAACTCTGGCACGCAATAAAACAGTTATTTCTGGTATATGAATTGCGCCATAGAAAACAGAAGGGATGAAATAAACATGTTGGTTTTCGGGCTAATCTTTTAACACAAATGATTTCACATGTTCGCCTTTCGATGTGCCGCTTTGTCGTCGCTGAGGATTGCTCCCATCTCTGCACTGCCGCTCACCTCTACCGACAGGTCACCACGACTGCTAAAAATGATGTGTCCAAACACTTGCTCCTTTTTAGTGTGTTCCACCCGAAGTCCTTATTAAGAGAATACGCCACAAAATATTCGAGGTTGTCGTGCGCGGCAAACATTAAGTATTCGTTGAAACGATGGGGGTTTTAATTATGAATAAAATGGCCATTTTGTGTTCCGCACTTGCATGTGCATGACCAAAATGCGTCGAAACTTTTTTAACAATAAATAAGGAGAGAGTATGATTTCATGGGCATGAAACAGAGCGGCATGAGGACATGAAACCACAAAAATTCACGTGCATTGCTGTGGTTCAGGTCTCACGATGAACTATGATGTGTTTTCTGATTTTCTGAGGCTCTTTCTTACTCACTTCGCCCGGTTGTTGTTTGGCCTTCCCAAGGGTATTTTTTAAGCTTCCTGATATAACGTATTTTAATTTGATGAGCTTACATTGCAGAGATATCTTCCATTAATAGTTGCTTTAAAAAGAATCAATATTTGCAAAAGAGCAAAAAATGTTATCCACTATTGAAAAAAAGCTTCTCTTCCCAGAGAAAAAATCAGTTTATAGACCATACAACCGCGAATTCAGTCCCTCTGTTAGCAAATGCATTCCTCCAAAAACTGTC
>JPKZ01000898.1:92129-140046 GCA_000803305.1 Toxocara canis
TCTCTCACCTCATGAACTCTCTGGAAATTTTGCAAGTACTATTTTTTAGGACCAATTTTCGCAGCTGAAGAATTTTCGGAATCTCGTCATTACTTTTCTATGAAATTTTGCGGGCCATGATTTTTTGGCCTAAGAAAGTCTTTTAAACAGTGAAAACAACTTGTACAAAAGGCTGGCTCCTTAGTGACTTGCGAGTGCTAAGATCCCTGATAAATCCATGGTTTAGGGCGATTTTTCTTGGCCAAGATTTTCAATTGACTCATGAATTTGTTGACGTGCCGATTGCACAGAGTTTCACTCTTCGAAATCCCTTAAACGTGGAGCTGATTCCTTCTCGATTGCGGAGGAAAAGACGCTTGGAGAGTGAATTGTCGAATGTTAACGCAAACCTCCACTTTTCACTCATCCAGTGACAACAGATAAAAAATTCCATCATGGCGCTACCGCACGTTCAAGCTGCTTCTTTTAACGGTTTTTTTTGGAAGTAAACGCTGGACGCTAACGTCTTTTAGCTCATTACTCATCATCGTTCTAAGGAAAAGGAAGGAAACGTTTTCTCAGATGAACGACCATAAGCAAGGAATAATGGTGGGCACTAAGTGAGGATCTCATTGAGTTCGGTCTCCGTCAGTGACCTCGACCTATCCCATCATCATTCCCATGGAAATACGAAATCGTTGGCACACA
Organism: Toxocara canis; assembly: GCA_000803305.1. Taxonomy (NCBI): domain Eukaryota; kingdom Metazoa; phylum Nematoda; class Chromadorea; order Rhabditida; family Toxocaridae; genus Toxocara; species Toxocara canis. The sequence goes on from JPKZ01000898.1 coordinate 92,817, forward strand.
TCACAGAAATATCCGATGCTAATATTCGGTAATATAGTTTGGCAGTTCTAGAAATTCAAGAAAGTGGATCCCTGAAATTCTAGCTTCGTGAAACTGTGACCAGCAAGATTTTTCCCCCAACACTTCATCGCCCTCGAGTCGTATTTTTGAGCTTAAAATAGAAAGATATGAAGGCAAACCTAAACGACTGCTACAACTGACGGCAAAATGAAATCTTAAATTCACCTTCAGCAATTCGTTTCTTAGCTGAGTTCTCGAGCTTGTTGTACGTCTTTTTCCACCAACTGCTTTCTACCGATTGCGCAAGCAAATATATAAGGAATATACAGAGTAAAGCTTGACGAGTCACAAACATAACGAGCAGTCAACACGACTTTCACAATTGTAGATGAAACACAACCGATGAAGCACCACGGTTCGATCCTTTCGCGTATTTATACTAATTGCTCGTGATGAGCCGTAGCTATGAGTCACACAAATGCAAACAGCGTTTTTCGTCTGATTTTATTTGTTACAAAAATAATAGCCTGCTTTCTCGCACGTGAGCGGTTAGGCTTTCTTAATACGGAGGCGTGTTATTCATGCTGTATGGTTAATATTCTAAGATCACAAAAAAAGGCTGTCGGAGTTGACGGCGTTGCTGACAGATTATCTTTTGTTAGGCTCTTTTGAGAAAAAAGTGATACACAAACAGAATGTATTGGATGTATGACGCATCGGCGTTTCAACAGCAATCTAAAAAGCAAACTCCATAAAAGAAGTGAAGCTGAACAGGGCATCACAGCATCGCAGCATCGCAGTGACTCAAACTACGTCCATACTATAAGCGCAAATATTTACCTGTGATCATGATTGCGACCTATTTTTGTAGCTTATTGTGACCATGATTGTGATCATGATACTTCGTATGCCTTTGTCTGCTAATGCTACCAGCACATAGCACTGGCCTAGCAATACGAATATGAAGCTCGAAAACTCTGAAAGGAAACGCGTCGCTAACGTTAGTCAATTATAGGTTTGTGCAGTTAAATATTGCTGACGTTTAACCAATTCGCATGCATTGGCCGATATCTGTTCCCATCCACTTCTATCGTAATTTCAGCATGTGACCTATGGTAGAGATGACGACGATCCTTATAAGCAGCATTCCTGGTTCCCCAAGAAAATCCTCCTCACTTTCCATGCGCAAAATTTCAGTCCATAATCTTTTGTATCTGTCGTTCGCGAATACCGAAGAATCTGCAGAAACACACATAGCGCATAACGTACTTCATCACTTATTTCTAAAGCTAGACCCGTGACGGCTCTAAACGCTGACAAAGAAAGGTGTCATTCATGCAAAGAAAACGAAACTGCTCAAAACATATGCTAATTAACTGTATGTAAATTTATTATTTGTAAAATGTTGTCTGTCGATAACATATCGTAGCTACTGTTGTTGTATCTACTGTCGCTGTCTCGAATAGGCTGATTATGAGTGGACAGAAACCTAAGACATGATTTTTCGCTCATGGCATAACGAAGATTTGAACTCGTTAACTATTCATTTTTACGTTCCTGAGAGAGAGAGGGAGAGAGAGAGAGGGAGAAGGAGGAGGAGGAGGAGGCGAGGGACAAGGACATGGAGTTAGTTGTTAGTATTTTCCTGTTATTATAAGATTTTGTTCACTCTCTTTACTAATGGCTCCATGTAAATTTGAAGATTTTCCAAAGCTGATGCAAAGTTTTTGAAAATTTTCACCATCATTAGCGTTTGTGGCTAGCAAAAAAAGATATATTTCTGTGTCTCATTTCTTTAACTAAAGAATGTAGAATCGCTTTTTTCGTGCAGCCGCTATTTTCATTAGTAATTTGAGCGCAGTGAGCAAATAAAATTGCAAAATAGTCCACAGTTTTTTCGTTTGCAAAAGTTTGGATGCATATATATCGATACGAAATGCCGAAACGTCCGAAATAATCGCGACCATAACGTCAACCATGTAAGTATAGTTTTGCCTAAGAGAGCCTTACAACGAAAATAGTTGTAGGAATCGCAACAGCAGTCAACTGTGGACCACGTAGATGTCGGCCGATCCTTCAGCTAAACGAGAGAGAATCAGAGACCGAGACGGTGAAGAATAAAGCGAAAGGCGGATAAGAAAAGTATTTCTACAAGCATACTGGTATGCATTAAAAAATCTTGATGTGACTGAGCGTCCGTCTTTGCACGCCACCTCGGTTACTTTAATCAATTAAAGATCTATTCCTGAGGATTCGTTAATTCGTCATTATTGTTATGAGCAAATCGTAATGCGCTCAGCGCAAATGTGTTACAGTAAGAGTGCACCAACTAATTGCATACATCCCCAATTACAGAAATCCCTCACGTGTGCAACGCAACTAATCCTACATAAGGAAGAATCAGAGGCGAAAATTACCATCACGTTTTTTTTTTTCATTAAGCACTCCGGTTTTCTTAAAGATCTTCCTCGAACTGCAAAACACACCTCATCGGTTGATCTGAGTTTGCTCATTTAATGATTATATGTAATCACATCTTCCAAAGTTATGTTTATACCTGCTAAACACCTCAATTGAGCTCCAGAATTAAAGCTTGGCGATGACCGCATGAAACTAATGTTATTACATCTAATAGCCCACTTGATAAAAAAGTGACCGTCAATAATAAAAATAAACAAAAGCTCACAAATTTTCTCGTACGACGAGCCAGGAATTGCATCATTGTTTTGATCAAACATTTGGGTGTGCAGGTTTCGGAAATCATAGTTTTACTGCTAGTCAATTCTAATGTAGCTCAGCGGCATTAGCAGTTGGGTCAAAGGCAAACAGTGTTGCGAACTAAGCATAAAACCTTTTCGCAGAATCGACTAGTATTGCTTTTTTTTTTTTTGTGCGCAACGCATCCTACTTGAAGGGTTGTCGAATGTCGAATCGGCGGAGCGCAGTCCCGTTTCGCTGAATGTTTACATCAACGAATTTTTGTATACTATTTATTTCGGAACGCATGATATGACGGTAACACTAATCACCATTCAGACATTAAACAGACACGCTCGTTTCGCAAATTCATGAAATCGTTTATTCATTAACAGTATATCATTTCCCTGATGACCATTTTTGATATCCTTGAATAACCAATTCAGTTCGTTGACGGAGCTTATATTTTGCACATAACTGTGTGCTTTCAAAATTCCGTTATCATAAATTTATATGAAAATAACAATTCCTTTCGGCTGTCGTTTCGTTTTCGACATCAGGCAGCGTTTTCGCGAACTTTGAGCATTTAGTGAATCGCTCAATCTCATCTTTGAGGCTTCAGAATAGTTTTTCGGCAGCTCATCTAACAAACGAGAATTTCTCTTGTCAAGAAACCATTTGAGGTTGGTTTAGGCAGAAGGAAGTCGAAAGAAAGGATGTACCTATTTGTCGAGGAGAAGAAATAATAGTTCAACCTAAAATCAATTTTGGAGTGTTGGAACCAATCAATTCGAGAGGTCCTGCTCGTAACTAAAACTGCTTGGTTTTAATTTATACGTCTGTTTCACTCTCTTCCATGTAACCGTCCCATAGTGACACAATTTTCGCTACTTACCGATAGCAAGATATGAGTATGATATAGACTACCGTTTTTCACGTCTTCTCTTTAAGAGTAATGGATATATAGGCAAGAGTCCTTTCGACTGGCGGGAAAAACAAGATTTCCATTGCTTCCGTGCCACATGAGGGAGCTGGATAGAAATAGTAATTTCAGCGACGAAAGATGTGATGAAGGAATGTGCAGAAAAGTACGATAAACCGAAGTGCGAGCGTTTGGAAGAAGGTTGCGCGCGTCTTCTGCGAGTACCTCTGGCGAGACACCATGGGCTGCCGAACTTTGCCTCGTTCAATTATCATGTGGTGATAACGTGCATGCAGAGAGGTAAGTTTATCGAAAATATAAATTAAAGTGGTTTGAAGGGGTGGTTAAGTCAAGCAAAATATCCGAAAACGCACAGCATAGAAAATGAGAAGTAACTTAGTAGTAGTCACGAAAACGTGTCTCTTAATCTCAGCTCCACAGTTTATTTGCCCAACAAAATGGAACTCCTATAAAATCGGTCAAGAAACTTTTCTCAGAACTTTGGGAGAAGAGATGGCTTCTGAGAAGCCATAGAATTTTTAAGAAATGAGGTAGTACTGGAGCGCTTCATTCGTTCAGGCGAAACATGGACGTTTTTTTTGAAAGCATTCTTGTGAGGTAATTTTAAGGCTGAAAGTTTTCGGTAATACTTCCGCGAATATCTTTTACTACTTTTAGCGGTAGAGGATCCTGTCGGTCTGTGCGTGGACATATACGGTACGACGGTTTGCTCGTTCAATTATCATGTGGTGATAACGTGCATGCAGAGAGGTAAGTTTATCGAAAATATAAATTAAAGTGGTTTGAAGGGGTGGTTAAGTCAAGCAAAATATCCGAAAACGCACAGCATAGAAAATGAGAAGTAACTTAGTAGTAGTCACGAAAACGTGTCTCTTAATCTCAGCTCCACAGTTTATTTGCCCAACAAAATGGAACTCCTATAAAATCGGTCAAGAAACTTTTCTCAGAACTTTGGGAGAAGAGATGGCTTCTGAGAAGCCATAGAATTTTTAAGAAATGAGGTAGTACTGGAGCGCTTCATTCGTTCAGGCGAAACATGGACGTTTTTTTTGAAAGCATTCTTGTGAGGTAATTTTAAGGCTGAAAGTTTTCGGTAATACTTCCGCGAATATCTTTTACTACTTTTAGCGGTAGAGGATCCTGTCGGTCTGTGCGTGGACATATACGGTACGACGGTTTGCGAAGGATATGAAAACTATTGCAAGGACAAGCTCTTGACCTCAAACGTTGAAACAGGTCAGAAGAAATTAGCGGAATTCGGTGAATGTGTGCTTCGCTTCCTTCTTTTCTAACACATTCAACTCCGATGTTCTTTATTGGTAATGTTCTGCAATGCGATTTGATTATCAGTTAGATTCTTGGACTTGTATGCCGTAGCCGAACGAACCCGATCGAGTACCTCTGGCCAGACACCACGGGCTGCCGAACTTTGCCTCGTTCAATTATCATGTGGTGATAACGTGCATGCAGAGAGGTAAGTTTATCGAAAATATAAATTAAAGTGGTTTGAAGGGGTGGTTAAGTCAAGCAAAATATCCGAAAACGCACAGCATAGAAAATGAGAAGTAACTTAGTAGTAGTCACGAAAACGTGTCTCTTAATCTCAGCTCCACAGTTTATTTGCCCAACAAAATGGAACTCCTATAAAATCGGTCAAGAAACTTTTCTCAGAACTTTGGGAGAAGAGATGGCTTCTGAGAAGCCATAGAATTTTTAAGAAATGAGGTAGTACTGGAGCGCTTCATTCGTTCAGGTGAAACATGGACGTTTTTTTTGAAAGCATTCTTGTGAGGTAATTTTAAGGCTGAAGGTTTTCGGTAATACTTCCGCGAATATTTTTTACTACTTTTAGCTGTAGAGGATCCTGTCGGTTTTTTGCGAAAAGTGCAGAGTGACATCTGAGAGGCGGCATTAGTAATGCCGACCATCTCGCGGAAATGGTGGAGGCTTTGATGGTGAAGGCTTCATATGCATGATTATTTGATGCTATCGTTTCGTTGCTAGCTTACTATGATCTCCCATATTTCCGTTCCCAACAAGCCTATTTTCGCTTCTTTCTTAGCTTATCCTGATGGTCTCTTAGTTAACATTGCATGGGCCTCGTTGCTGAGTTGTTAACGCCTCACCGCTGACAATGTAGAAAAGTCCGCGGAGCAGTCACAAGATTTGCACACGATTGGATTATGACGCAATTAATTATGGGTGATGGTTTTGTATAACTGTAAGATAATGCAGATTGCAGTGAGTTGAGATTGTCGTGAGGTTTAACATACGTACAACAACATTTCTACAAAATAGCCGACTTCTAATGTGTCGCGTTTTAAATCATTTTAATAAAAGAAGGATTGAGCATCGAAATATTGAACGAGTCGAAGAAGGTCAGCCACTGAAAAACACATTAAATATGTGCACATGACATATTGCTCGTTCATCGTGCACTGCATATACGGAATCTAGTTCGAGAGAAATTCAGCGAAGCTTTCAGCAAGCGGTCGGAAACTATTTGATAGAATTACTGCAGGTGGGCGCAATTCTCCGAAAGCAAAAAAAAACATAGATTATGTGTTACCGGTTGGTTGGTTAGATCTTGTGAAACAGCTCCTGAAAAAAAGGATAAGATGTACAACCAGATTATACATATTTTTATGTGCTCCGATTGCGTAGAAAAAAAACTGGACTCCGCTTGGAATATTTTTCATGCTTTTGTTCGCCGTACACAAATTTGAGTCGAACGAACAGCTTAGCGGAAGCGAATCTTCAGTCGACGGAACTTTCCATATATGCGGGTGATGAAAGCAAATACATTAACAACTAAAAACGCGTGCCATCGCAAAAACCTGATACGAGTAAATGTGACTAGATTTCGCTTTCTATCGCCGATAAACTTATGGTTTTGACTCAGCGGTGATTTATGAAAGCTATATAGCACTGACCGTTTGCTTGGTCCATCTATTCAATTCAGCTTCGGTGTTAATTCAACTATAAAGGTGCTCTGGAAATACCTACAATAAGCTTGTGAATCCATATTGTTTGTCTAGATGGGAATTTTCGTTTGTTAAGACGGTCAGCTGCCTGTAGGAAACCGATTTGTTCCACGCCCCTTTTTTACCTTAATTATCAGCTACTATGCTGTGTTAATAAGATTTCGATTTCTCGGTTTCTTGTTTCGTTAATGACAACCACCGTGCGCACTATTCATTCAAATTAGTCCGACGTTTCTATGCTTTACGAGCACCGAAAATTAAAACTTGTAAATACAATGGGCAACCTCTACATTCAGGTGCTGATATAGGTGAAGGAGGGAAATTCTTAAGAGATATGCACAATTAAGGAATTGTGCAGTGGGAAAAGTAGAACGGGAATATAATTGCTGCATTAAAGAGTGGAAAAGCTGTGGAGCTTCGAAAATAATGAAGTGGAATAGAAAAGAACTGATGATATAAGGTCATTTAAAAAGAAAAACGTGTAGACACAGATTACCCGCGCGCGAGTTTAAAGATGCTCCTAGGCGACAAAAGTTTTTGCGGCACCTATCATCTGCGGCTTTATTATGAAAGCACATGTTTTTTTTCTTTTATTTTTTTCCTTTGACGCTCCGGGAAGGGATCCTTGCTCAGATACCTCCAGTTTTGCTAGCATTGGAAGTGTGATGAGGATGATTTGTGCAGATATTAACAGAAAAGAATGGAGCAATTAGCCCAACGGAGGTGTTCGCACAGCAGCTGAAATGCGATTAATTATAAATCACGCTGCAAAAGAATACCACAAAGCTTCAAATCCGAGTAGCTGAAGGGGAAATTTTGAATATTAAATGAATTAACAATGCAGCCGCGAAGGTGGATTACATGTTTAGCATGAGTATTCGCTGTGGTTGATCTCACTTCTTAGAAAACTTGCGCCCCACTGCCATCTTGATCACTTTCTCACAACCTTCTCTCTCTCCCACCCCCCCCCCCCCCCCCCCCCTCCCCCTTTGTTCTCTCTTCTTTTTTATTTGCATAAATGTCCCTCTGCGCACTTTCAATATAGTGGCATTGTAATATCTGTGATGAAGAAATCAATCCCAAAAAAATCAGAGGAACAAAAGAATTATATACTCGTCTCGCTTCGTCTTAAACGAAAAAGTTGTACACAACAAAGGCGTGGATGGCTGGTGCTGCAAATTGACCGACCGCTTGTCAATGCCAAGCAATCTTTAGCTGATAAAACGTAAAATGCTTCAAACAAACACATCGGTCTACAAGCAGCTGACTGGCTGAACATCGATTCGTAGCTGGACCAGCAATGTGGACTCATGTTCATAGAGCAGGTTTCGTATCGTCGTGCCATTGCTGTTGAATCGATGCACATGTACAATGGAACAACGACCAAGCTTCTAGAAATCATCGTTGGACGAAAGCCATAACAGAAACGCCAGCCACATTGAGTTTAAATATGTGCTTTTTCCTTGAGCTGCATTTCCTTATATGCGCGCAGGCGGTGCGATACGCGTATTTGGAGTCGAAAGACGCGGTATACGTGCTGTGGAGACGATTCACTTAAGGACCACAGCTGCCCGAAACGTATAGAGATTATGCCGGCCAAGTTTCATAACGTCATCTTCAGCTATTGCATGGTAAAAAACTAGTGGGCGAACAAACGGACACATGGAGAGGTGCACACGCGCAAAGCGTTCACGCGCAACGTACCCGTCCCTAATTAGCTTTGCAAAAATTCAAACTCGCCAAGCGCTTGAAAACAAATCTTTCGTCGAAGATTTTTGCGAGCAGTAGGGTCGAATAAAATCTGATTTCTTTGATATTTCTGAGCGTTTTATGAAATCGGCTGACTGATCCATTTACGTGTGGTCGATGCGTGTGAAAGCACCTAAAGGAATCATATGAGCATATGACATGGGCCAAATGACAGAGTAAGGAGGCCTTTGGGCAGTTTCGAAAGTCTGTACTTTAATGGGATCAGCATATAGGATTCTAAAACGTTGTTCAATTATGTTCAAAGTAAAATTCCATCACTTTTTTTCGCAAAAGTATTTAGCGGCAGTTCGCTTTGATTACGTATTGATTGAGATATTTCGTCTGAATGTCATAGTAATGACTGTTGTCACTGAGCATTGAGCTGTTGCGAGAAGTGAAACAATGTTGTTCTATCAACTTTGAAGTCTTTATTGCCAGTAATTAAATTATTCGAAGTTTTGAAATTTATTAGTGGGATTGGACCTGATGATCTAATATTTGCATCAATATCAGGGTCACTGTCGTGCGTACACGGCCAGTTGTTAATAAAAACAACTCGGGAATCACAACAAAATTCAACACGATTGACGAAATATGCAAGACGAAAGAATTATTCCCCAAACGGGCGATCGGCTGAACAAACGAAGATTCTCATCTTCACCACCAGTGTATAATCCTATCTTTAATGGAGGAGGTGTTAATTCCGATGTCTTCATCCTTGAACTGAAGCTCATGCACAGTAGAATAAAACGGTTAACAAACGACCACGTGCTATCAAGATTACAGTAATCACCGTTCATCACCATTATCGAAAGCCATAGTATTCATCCGTAACAGTATACAAACAAACGCCGGACAATCTCGATCATATTAGACACTCCTGATGCCTACCTTGGAAATAAAAGCGGTTTCACACCTGTGTGTGCTGCTCGAGGATTGCCCTGCTGATTCTCATAAGTGACGAGTAACATGCTTGAGCGGCGATCATTTGGGGTTAATTACCTGAACCAGCTGGCATGAAATGAGCGATTCGCAAGCATATGGAAGGCTGTCAAGCACGTCACAGGACGCCTGGAATTCATATAATTTTACAAGCAGTTTAGACGGCTGATCGGGGCTATAAGGTGATCAGGCAGAAGCAACAAAGCCGCAGAAATAAACTAACGGAAAAAATTTCACATCTGTTTTGAGAGGATTTGATGAGAATAGGAGGATAGCAAGAAATTTAGTCACACAAAAGAAGAAATCGACTCTATTCAAGCCAATTTGAGAACTTGTACTTTTCGATACTTTCGCATTTTCATTAAGTTCGCCAAGACGCGCATGAACGTGCTGTAATTTGATCAAAATTTTTGAAAAGGTGTGTGACGCGTTTGTGAAAGTGGTTGATTTTAGGATCAGTCCCATACTTCCGATAAGCGTTCTATGAAGGTTATTTTCAGTGTAATCTCTCGTCGTTTATCTATTGTATACTCCTGTAAACCATGGTGAAGTTCGTTCGCATTCGAAACTAATATGAATAGTGGGTGTGTGAGAATTTTTTTAAAGGGCTATCGAGGCCATTTTGCAGCCTTATCCTCCCTATGGTTCTTTCAGTTAATCACTTTTGCTTTGCTTCATTAGCCAAGAATACTAATAAAAATGCTTTAGGCGGCTGTGTTGTTGACGCTGTTACTCATTCTCTGTGCACATTCGTTCTTCTCTAGCTTTGCTTTAGTCGTGGCATATGCAGTGTCGAAGCAGTGTAAGATGTTAAATGCACAGAACAGCGAGAAAACAAACAAACACGATCACCGTATAAGACGCAGAAGATGCATTTCAGTACAAAGTTCATTGAATTATAATTAGCTGAATAGGCACAAAGAATGCCATAGCATGATGCGACCCATAGCACGAGGTAAACCAGGTGAATCTGCTACTCTTTTTGTACTATCAAAGGACTTTTTGGTCGATTGTTTTGTAACTTCAAGTAACTTTACAAATTTAAGATGACAATGATCGGTCGTTCGTGATGACCTCAAACATTACTCTATCAATCGCCTTGGACTCAGCTATGAACCCATTCCGTGTTTCGATAAACTAGCTTCACAGATGATTTTTTCCGTGCTTGTTTGTCACAAATTTAGGCAACTGGGGGCTTGAATTGTACATATTATCTCATGATCTGCTGCATTATCTTACCGATTTATATTTTTTCTCGCATCCATGCGAAATACTCCTACGATACAATTGACAAAGGGACCATCGAACGATCTACCTCAAACGAAATACGTAAACGTTTTTTTATCCTTTCAGTTAAATTTGCAATAAATCTTGCTTCATCTCCCACAGTTCCCTACTGGAAATTATTCTATCAACCAGCTCTTATATTTATTAGTTTTCCGATTTAATAATAAAAAGAAGAATAACTTTTCTCACGAAAGCAAGAATCATAGGCACGATGCACTTGATGCTTAACGTAAAATTGTGAATGGGATGATTGAAGCGATAATTTAGGGCCGATGATGTGGCATCCGCAAAGAGTTAATAAATTCACAGTTTCAGAGCATCTCTCGGCTCATACGGGATATACAACCTTTCATGCATATTACACTCCCCTTGACATAGCACTTAGCTTTCATCAGCCAAAAGTACACTTAATTGGCTCTTTCAATATAAATATTCTCGATAGGTTCACCACGCAAAACACGTGGACCAGGCATTTGTGCGTAAACAGCATCATCAAATTTCTCGATATTTTCAATTGCCCTCTCTCGTACTCTTTTATAAAGACAGAAGAATGCCGCTGGTTGAAAATCTAAGTATAATTTATGTGCCATTAGTTCGGGCCGCTCGTTCAGAAAGACCAAGTCGTCGACACCAAAAACGCACGAGTCATGAACATATTTGCCTGAAAAGAACCATTGCGCATCTCAAGATATGCAAATGTCCTTCGAACAAAAGGATATTCTATTTAAATTTCCACTCATCCGATTGTAATGCACTCAATTGCATCAATTTGATTGGCCTTCTTCCGCTAGGAATTCCATATGATTGTGTTTTGCCGAATTTTTGCAACTGCCAACGAATTACTGGTGGGAATTAGTAACACTTTGTTGTGCTATTATTTTGACAACAGCAGTTTTTGACGATAGAAGTCACTTGATTTCCAACTTTTGGTCAAAAAAACCATTTGATTACCACAAAAGTGTTTTGTGATCACTTCCGCGAAAGAAAGATATATTATTTTCGTAGGCCTGCAATAGCCAATGTGGTGAGTGGAAAGAGCACGCAAAATTGTTTCCCTCGTTTCCATTGATCACAAGCACGTTATCCTCCGAACTGTGCAAAGCACATTATTTGGTGCTCCAATAGCATTAACATATTGGAAGGAACTTGTGCTTTAAGACTATGTCAGCAGGTGTGTTCACAAAATTTCGTAGATTGTACAGCAGAGTTACAAGAATCTAATAAGTAAGTTGCCTTTTGACGCGCTTTTCTTCATCGGTTCCACACACCCATCAATCCATACATGTGTGCATATCGTGTTGATGCGACGCGAGCCTAACACTACCGATCGATTACGTACAAACAATGACCATAAAATTTACCATAGGTATTTTAATCTTCATCACAAATATTACCTAAACAACGGACCATTGTTTTTTTTTCCGATCTTGATACACCTACACGACTAATATAGTATACTTTGACAAAACGCTTCCTTTGGGAGGCATATTTATCCCACCGAACACATGGGAAATTCTTATTTCTTGTACGTTATCGGTATATACGTATAGTCTGCAATCAGAAATCAGCTCACCTTTGCATATGTTTCCAAATTTGGTTCCTTTCCAAATTTGGAAGCGCGATATGTAGTAAGGAAATGTTTCGGAACTAACATTCGGATTTCGATTGATAGCACGCAACCACTGCGACGCGTCAAATCCGTTTGGCATTCCAAGCTCTGAAATCGTCCTAATTCTCAGTCTAACTCGCAAAAATGGAGAACAAAACAGTCAAAGTTCAAGCAGCGGAAGAATTTGTGCAAAAGCTTTGACAAAATAGATGCTTCGGTGGTTCTACCCGTCAGACTAGGCTGCTGTGTAGACTGCACAAAACAATTCACTATGTCCAGAATGCATTATTTATTGCTTAGGAATTGCTTAGAAAAGAAGAACCGGAATTTACAGCTGGACTGGTTTATGCTGCAGTTTTGGCTTAACGTTCATGTCTTAGCTGAAGGATTTTTTGCGCCGTGCTCTAAAGAATTTTGAGTAATGCGCAGATGTTGCCTTTAACCATTTAGATAATATTGTAGTTCAACAGACCAAAATTTCAATACCGCCTGCAATTTGTTTTGTAAATTCACTTAATCCAACGTACGCTTTGGGCAGTTGCATGAGAATCTCCGCCCGCTATCCTTTGCCCATAACCCCTAATTGCGTTTCGTATTTAGAAGCCTATTTTGCCCCTCTTGATTTTTTATGCTTTCCCTTGCCAGCACAATGGGTGAGCGAGGTCCGATAGAGTTATGAACGAAACGATTTCTTCGACCATTTTATCATAATTGGTTGACCATATAAGACAATACGCATCGCTCACTTCACTACACCAACGTTATCTGAGGGTCGAAGGAGTGCAGCACATATGATATCACACTACAATTTCATTGGTAGCTGCTGCAGTACTTTTGATCCTTATTAATTTTTGTCCTCCAATCGAGTTCGATTTCCTGCTGCAGTACTTTCGATGCTTATTGATTTTTGTCCTCCAATCGAGTTATTTCTTACTTCATTTCATATAATCTTAAACCTCTCTATTAATATCAATCAATAGCAATAATAAACGCACTAACCCTTATTGCCAGCGACGGTTGTCCATAACGATTCATCAGGGCACCACGTTCCATTTAGAAACCGGATTATCGATTTTACCTTCTCGTTACTGACAAAAAATTCAGCCGATTCTCTGCTGAACGTTGCCGAAAGACTCGATTTATATAGCGTAATACCGTATGGAATATCTTTCGACTAAATATTACGTATCGTTTTATTAGCGACGGTTAGATAGAGCATATTATTGAAAACATTTTCAAAATGGGCTTCGGAAATTGTTTCCCTTGAAAAACGACTATTTCTTTCTAGACTTTTTCTAAAAAGTAAGAAAAGAAAAATGCAGTACTCAATCGAGGATTGCCGACATTCCTGATAAGGGGGCTAAGCGATGGTTGGAGGTTAACGAAGAATTCACAAGTTTTTAAGTAAATCATTTCAGCTTTTTTTTTTTAAATTGACAACAGTAATTCGAGTTCTGATTTAACAAAATGATTATTTTTTCATTTCTCAATACATAAACTGTTAGATGCTTTTCGTAGCCTTCATAGAAATGCTTTAAAAAAGTTAACAAAAAAAGCAGTAACACTTTTAAAATGAAATGACTAAATGCCAAAAATCTTCTTGAAACCTCCATCAAATAAGCTTAAGCAACATTTCGATCTTAGAGCAAGTCTGCTCATAATCGTTAAAACCTCTTTCGTTTAGATTTTCGCAGCTAATTCCATGATAAGAAAATATTATTTTGGTCAAAAAAGAACATTGTTACCTTTATATAACTTTACAAATTATACTAATCACGTAAGCGCTCACTGCTATGCAAGTCAAGCATCTGTATTGGGCAGCAACCTATCACGACCTCTGCTCCCACTAGTTTTCTAAAGTGACTAAATAGTAAAATGGCTTATGTTTCTTAAAGGTGTCGAAGTGCGCGCAAACGGTGTAGAGTAGGGGAACACTACTCTGTTTACCTCGTTAAAGTGTTGTCGTCACTCTGACATGACATCGCAACATCTTCCACCCTTCTATGTTCGCTATCAATTAAGAACTGCAGCTCTGGATCAATATTAACCATTTGATGGGGGAAGCAGTACCTGCTAAGCCTTATATTTGAAAAGCTTCCTCATATATTTCGTCCTTAAGTGCTTCTTGGTTTTAACAAGGTTTGAGGCCAATTAATCCATATTAGCTGTTTGTTTGAAGCCTTTCTGGTATAATAGTTGGACCTCATCGGCAAACAGGGTCGGCTTCCTATACGTTTGATGCAAGTGAAGTAAAGCAGAAGGAGAATGTGAAAACCGATGAGACGAGCTGCTGAGGAAGTTCAGGTTTCGCCAGTCTCTTACCGAAGAAAACACTGTCGCTGGAGTAGTTGTGTATCTTGCAAAGAACTGGCTGCCTAAGGGTCTGCTAGATATTGAAGCTAGGTCACAGTGCTAGGATATCTTTTCGATTCCTCTTTTCTACCTTTGCATAGAGTTCATCGCATTAAAATGGAGTGCTTCTTACGAAGAAATTTTATTGGTAGCTAACCATGATACACTGCGCGAAAGCATTTTGGTGCTTGGAGAACTGCTGCTCTCCGATGGATGCTGTTATGGGTACTCATTATTTCGATTGCTCATCAGAGATGTAGATGCGAAATTCGTTGGAATTGACCAACCTTCTTTTTCTTGAGTCTAGGAGCCTGGAACTGTAAAACCTCCGAATTGAACGACCCGTTTAAGCGTTTGAATATCCGAACCATTTCGCGATTCGTTTTCAGTGGAAGGTCGAAATTGGATATATACTGTAAAATTGGCCTTATTTACTTGACATCAAAATAGGTCACCTATTATATTTTGTTTATTTTGTGTGAATTTCGCCATGTGATTTTTTCTCAACAGTGAATAACCGAATGATTCGGTTCGCTTTCAGCAAAGTTTATCGAAACAGATCATTTAGCACCTAAATAATAGCAGCAGTTGAATTATGTACGGAATAAACTAAACTTTTCACCGTGCCAAAAGTAATTCGAGAACGAGACTGTGGTAACGGTAAAGCAATGATCGGAACTAGGATTGGATCAAAAGTGGGGAAGGGCGTGGGTAATGGGGGCAAGAGTGAGAGGGCTCGAACTCAATTTGGTGAGAGAAGAAATGAGTCCCTTTTTAATGCTCTATTCTCTCGACAGGCGCATGAAGTTTGAGGTCCGCATTTCGACTCACGAAAAAGCCCCCTTGCAGGATGTAATATCGTCCGAACGCTTCTAATGTTTGCAGTTAAGTTTCACTTCAATGCGCACAAGGCTATCCAGTGCATTTTTTGACGTTCAACAGATACTCACTATTTTGTAATTACGTAATTAAGAACGATGTGATACCTCCATTTCATTTTTGTGGTGTGAACGCTGCACTCCACTTTCTTTTTCAAAAATGGCAGTAAATTATTGTTTTAGGGCGACCCCATTGTTTTAAGGCGACATATCCATTTCCATTGTGCTTTGGAAAGTGAACTGTACGATTGTACTGTTGAGTACAGTACGATAAGAATAAACAATTCTCGCTGGTATAGAGACGGTATTTCAGAATTAAAGAGTAAGACGTTTTTTTGGCGCAGCAATATAATCACGAATAAGCCTTGGAGTAATCGAAGAGGAAGAGGTGATGCCACGCTAATTTACAGTTTGGGAAGGGAACTTATAGAGGACAGCTTCTTTGTTAGGTACGGAAAGGCAGCGTATAGAGATCTTCTACAAGTTGAAATGAACGTCTCCTTCACCGGTAAACCAAAACTACTCGAAAATGTTGTTAGCAATTTGCGTTTGGAAGTTATCAAAAATTCATTGACAAGTTCCTTTCTCATATGCCTTCCTGCAGATACAACAAAAAACGAAACAGTCGAAATGAGTATATTGTACCATAGAAAAATATAAAAAGAACTGGCAATGACTAGTCGTATAATTCACCTGAAAATAACGCCAAGGAATCGCTGATTCAGTTAAAGCTTGAAGGCACTGCATAACCGAATTAATCACACTGAAACCACAATATTCCACTCCTTCTACTACCTGCAATGTGAAAAAAAGTTCTCATTTGAAATAGCTCTTCTATACTGATGGTAACACAAAGCACTCTGTACAAATCAGCTACTCTTTTCCTAGATTTATCTTAACGAAGTACCTTTCAGCAAACTGATCAATCAATTTTTAGACACGGCACAATTATCTTGAGACACCGGTTGCGAGAAGTTGGCTCTGAAACAAAAGGCCATAACTCATTTAATTAAATGACGAAATTTGATGAATGTATCTGAATCAGAGCCCTGACAAAAAGTCTTCCTTTTAATCTATCAATTCCTAACCACATTCCATTACCACATTTGGAACTCCAAATCCTTGTTTAATGAGCGCCACTCATTTGTTGCTAACAACTGATAGTTGATGCTATGATAGCAGAGACCATTATGTTCGCTAAATTAATTAACTACCGAATTGATTAGGTATTTCTAATTTGAATGCACCATTAAACATCAAAAGTTTACGGCGAAAATTGGTGAGAGAAAGCTGACTGAATCAGACTCTCTAATAAAGAGGTGTAGGCTCAAAGTTTTTCATCTGAATCATCGTAAGGTGTAACATGAAAAGGTGACAGTTAAAATTTCAAAGAATTTTCAAACACTTGAAATCTTCAACACCTCAAATTCGCACTGCGGAATGCAGATGCAATGTATAGTATTACCTATTCGTTTAGTCTGTTATCGACAGAATGACTTTGTGTAAACCTGGACAACGATAATTACGCTGCTATTTTTCGATAATCTCTTTAACGATTTTTGAAAAAGTATTAATTTATTGGGGGCCGCAATAGCTCAGTGGTAGAGCCCACGCTTCGTGTGCGGGGAGATCCGAGTTCGATTACCGGCTGCTTCCAACCATACCACTGACAGCCCAGCCAGCGGGTGGTTAACAACAGGCTAAAACAGCCAAACGGATGGCTGTGCTCGGCGTGCGATTGCCTCAGTAACATCGAGACACCGTACTGAAGGCCCGAGCGTAATTTCCTAGCGTGCTGTATCGAAAAAAATCTCTTTTACTGTATTGAAAAAAAACTCTTTTTACACAATGAAATCTTTCAAATGACACCTAAATACGTGAGGTTACTGTATTGAAAAAAACTCTTTTTACACAATGAAATCTTTCAAATGACACCTAAATACGTGAGGTGAAAGCGAAACCATAATCTGTAAGCTCAGTTCATGATTGAACTTGTTCATGAGTTTGCGACAGCGATACTTCTCGTTTCCTTTAGGAATTGTCGCCTAACGTTTATTACACTTGAACTTAAGAACGGTACAAAATTGTCGAGTAACGATTTCAATAAGTACTGCGCTGAATGCAAGCTAGCACTGAACCTGCGAACCTACAAAGTCGTCCGTATCGCTGAAAACAAGCTTATGTTTGAAAGCATACCATGACTCCAATATTCGGAAAGCATTCTTCTAGCGAAAGAATGGCATGCTTGAACGATCGATCGCTATTGCCATCGACAGCGATGCAGTACGCGTTCTGAGGATGATATAAAGCACTAAGCATATAGAAAACCTGCAATATCACCTATTATATTAGTACTTGTGCACCACTTCCTCTTGAACTTATGGCAGCATAAACCAAAAAAATTAAATAAAAACTCCTTAGAGTAAACTTCATCGCTTATTTCGTCCATGAAATAATCTCCTCTCCTGCTGCTCTCCCCCATCCAGTCCCCCCTTTTCTCCTAGTACTAACGCTTTTGTTCCTAAGAAACTCGCAGTTTTTCCATGTGCTGTTCCATTTCAATGGGTTTTCTATGGTTGCCGATAATGATTTGAGGTACATGTCGTACCGTCAGTGCTATTGTTTTTAACCCATGTGAAATCTTCAGGGAACATGAATTGTTGACGCACCTCGTCACTCCATTTGTACACAAGTGCTGCGTATGCCAGAGGAAATTCGTTTTCCTCATTTGATAGTGGCACTTCGTTAAAGCCGAAGATACGCTTCAATAGATTGCACCTGTAATACAAACATGCGTTTAATTTGCCATCAAATTAATCTTTATATTAGCGCTTCGATGAGTGGTTATGTTAAAGTTGAACAAGTTGTAAAGTATGCCAAGGGACTAGCCTAATATTCGGTTCCCCTAATCCGCCTTTAAACGGTATAATAAATGCCTAAAAACCAAATCAGGAATGCTACGTACAAACACTATTTCTCAAAACGCATTCTAGCAATTGCATCCGGCGCGTCCTCTGAAGTAATGGTAGAGGGGAAATGACTTTTTCACGAGACCAGAACTATATGGTCATGTTTGCACACATTTTTCAAAATTAATAATTTTTCGCGCAAAGGCACGCATTCTGAACTGTCTTAAATTCGCCATTTAATGTGAAATGTTCTGTATCACATATGCTCATATTTCGGTGGATTTTATGACAGTTGTTGCCCTGAGCTATCTTTCCACGTTTTTCGATGTGCCGTAACTCATCGTGAAATCGATGAAATGGTCTCAGTGTTTCTTTTGTAAACCCTGTAATGCCATGAGTTGTAACTGCTTTTTGCTATAGTGGAAGTTATGAGTTCAAACGCTGAAACTGTCAAACATATAAATATACACTTATGCACAACTCGCTGCTGGTGTTAGTAACGTCTTTTTGGCAAGGCAAGTGACAAAATTCACTATAGTGCCACTTAAAAAATGCGTTATCATGTTCTCCATATTCTTCTAAGGATCTTCTCGTGAGTCGAAGTGCTGGAGAGTCGGCTAATAAATGCAGCTCGTCCAATCGAATACGTCCATCCGTAAGCATACATATTCATGGTTTCGATGATGGATTTGTAGTTGAATTTCGCGAAAAATTATTTTCGAAAATACGACGGATGGCTTTTGCCTTCTACTGCAACCTCTTACCGCTGTCCGGTGGCATGTGACACTATCAAATAATCCGACCGCTCTTCTAGAGATCGAAACAAAACGCTAGAATATACGAAGTAGCGAAGGCAGCGCTTATTTTAGACATTCTAAGCCTTCTTTCGACTACGCTTTCAAGATTAACGAATAATTAGTAACCTGTTACTGGAAGAAGCGTCCAAAATGAGACGATGTTTGTCGAAAGCATATGAAAATTGTTTAGCAGTTCGTTGCGCCTCAACAAAACGTCTATCTGAGGTATCATTAATGAATAACGCATCACAGTTTATCGAAGAAAAACTTGGCGAAATAGCTGCGATAGCGGTATCGATCAGCGATTGATAGTTTTGAAGCAAACGAAACTCTTTCTCGCTGAAAACTTTGCCATATGAACCATATGCGAAACCATTTTCTTTCGAAGCACTCTTACGAACGGTTCGAAACTATATGATGGCAAATGTTATTCCATACAGTCTCTTAGTATTCGAGCATAATTTGATTTTTATACCAAGCAATAGAGATTCACGCATCCAAACATTTGGTTGCAGTTTATGAAACCTCACAGAATGTGACTGAGAGGAATATT
The DNA here is from genome assembly GCA_000803305.1 of Toxocara canis. NCBI lineage: Eukaryota > Metazoa > Nematoda > Chromadorea > Rhabditida > Toxocaridae > Toxocara > Toxocara canis. Next base: position 112,517 of record JPKZ01000898.1, read on the forward strand.
TTCTAGTCTTCGGCGAATTCTTTTTCCGCCGAAGTTTATCAATTTTTGAAGGAAGGAAGTGCAAAAATTATTTGCAGTTCTGGATATAAATGTTCGAATGCGACTGCAAATAAGAACTACATATTGGGGAGGTATGCAAAGTTGCCCAACCCATTTGTAATTGTAAGTGAAAAAAAGTTTCTCACCTGCAAACTTGTATGAGCTTAACTGATGGTGAGTAACGATATATAGGCCTTTCGCTGCGAGAATATACATATAAAATTATAAATATGACAAATATTAGTAGTGCAATGAATATCTTGTAAGTCGATGAATCATTTCGCAGCTTAAAATATAATCTCTGCAATTTTTTTAAATACTGAACTATATGTTACAATGGATTTGTTGCAAAAAGAATGCGAATTCTGTGCGCACAGCCGATACAATATTCTTTTGATCGAAGCATGCGTCAATTCTATATCTCTTCTGTTTTGAAGGTAATTCACGTAAAGCATATGATAGTTAGCGTAAAGCAAACGATTTGATTCTTTCCTGAGTTTGCTTTTGGCAAAGCACATGTCTGGTATGATTCACGGCGGCGTTCATCAAAATGATAGAGTCTTTTGCTAATGACGAATATCAAAGCGATCATCTTTCCATTCTGTGATATTTGATTTAGTTCTGAAGCCGTCTTCTTAATAAGCCCGGTTAGCTTCTTCGATTAATTCTTAAACTGGCGGCCACCTCATCCACTGACTCACACCGCATGCCACAAGTGCTCTGACTTTAATTCAGCGTACGTTCTTAGCCCAACCTATAGAGTGTTTACAGAACGTTTGAAAAACTCTTTTTATAGGTGAGCAGTCCACAAAGCTTGTTCGTTTCGCTCAGTCGAACTTTCTTTCAACTTTCCATGAAAATTTTGAGTGCCTTGTTACGAACTGTGCTATATCTATACTTTGGACTTGCTTCTGCAAAGTGTGACACTACATAAATCGAGTAATTAATATCCTACTTGCCAGTTCTCCAACTCGGCCATATTATGTGAACGAGACATATCATATAGAACACCCAAACTTCGAAACCGATGCATCAAAAAAGCGATTCTCGTCAACGCGCAATCACATTACTTTGAAAAACGATTTTAACATTCGTGTAAACCATTTTAACATTTGGCTTATGTATTCGAAAAATTCCATAGTCTCCTTCCAAAGAGAAATCTGCATTGCTGGAGCTACGATTTACCCCGCGCTGCACAAAATCCCCGAACAGGTGCTTTAAGCAAAATTGTTTAGGCTAACAAAGCTCCTCACTCCAATTAATTTTTACTTTCAGGGAACATTCCAGACAATATGTTTCGGAAGTTTCTGTATGACCATTAATCCTCTCTATCAACAGCACCTGAAACATTCATGGTTAAAATTCGATACTAATCGTATATAAGAGCCGTGTATATAATGAATGGACATCGAATTTCTCCACTGTTAGCACATAAAAATATAAACAGATTTAAATGGGCAAAAAAGCTTTTTCGCTGATAAGGACACACCTAGTAAGACATCTAATTCATAGTAAGACATCTGACTCTCACCCTGTTATAACGAACAGCTGATTCAGGCAACAATCCCATAAGCCGCGATTGCTTACATGACCTGCAATGTACAAGATCGCCTGTTTTATGTTATCAAACATTTTGTTAAAGACAATGAGCAGGAATGCAGGCCAAACGACTGCAATAAAAGATGACCCTTACCGGTTCATCATCAAACCTAACCAGTTTCATAAACTTCTTCCGAAACCTTTCGAAAGAAGAAAATTCAAATTTCGTTAGATCGAACTGCTCGAATAAGCCTGTTAAAGAAGGCCGTCTTTGAATATAGTGGAGTCGGTCGCATTTACAATCCAACTGGTCATCTACATAATCCATAATCTACTTGGTAATCCGACTGGTGGTAATGCAGGCTTGTTGTTCCTCATTGGGGGAGCCATAACTGCATGACTCGCTGCTGGACGATGAAATAACTTCAATTTGAAGTTATTTTTCAAAATGGGGTGCAGATTTTTCCTAAAGAGTGTAGATAGCATAAGGAGGCTTTAGGGTGTAGACAATAATTACTCAATTCCATGATCCTAGATTCAGTGTGTGGTAGTTTCGCAGTCGAAACTACCAAACAGATAGGTGGATACATTATGCATGCGAACAAACATGACATCATTTTGATACGTCTTGTAAACAAACATGATGACAGCCCTTTGATTGATGTCATTTTGATTAGCGCTAAGGCATCAAGGGAAATGCAGCTTCCAAAAATGTTTCGTAATTAGTTATTTAATTCATCAAGTACGACATTCTCTAAAGTCGCCTGTGTAATCGGTAGAATATGGTGCATAAAGTCATAGCCAATGACAATTGTTAGCCGTAGGAAAAAAATGTGCTACAGAAAGAAACTAATGCGCGTAGTATAGGAATATATTATATTTGTGCATATTTTCTTTGCTGTGGGTCCAGAATGGCGATACAGTATTGTTTTCAGTTTTACCAGCAATGCACCAGAACAAAAACATGAAGTAGCAGAAGATCAATGATTACGACAGCACTATGAAAATTACTAATTAAAAACCATAAGCTAATTTGTAATGACAATATAATGCTTTAAGAATTCCAAAAACAGGTAAGCAGGTGAGTACGAACAAGTGGGCCAAAAAATATGAATGTTTAATGCGTTCTACTTTTCTCAAACGTAAACGGAGTACTTTCCTAAAGTAATAAACAATGAAAGGTGATGGGAGCGTTTAAAATGATAAAAACACTTAAAGTTTACTTTATAAAATTAAAATAGAATCGTCCGATTGCGAAGAATCATAGTCGTCAGCTATGCGTCAAACGGCCATAAACGTATGCTCCTTTCAACGTGATCAACAAATCATAAAATTCCTAGTCGAAAAATTTCTCTTCATAGACGGTCATGATAAGCCACTCTGGTCCCACAAGGTTATTTTTTTGAGAAACAGAAGTTGTGAGACCCGAACGAATTCAATGACCTTTCACTTGTTACGATAGCCCAAAACTCAAGTCGCGATAGCTGTTATAAGCGCAAATAAGCGCGCTGGCAGATAAATGTTGAATTTAACACTCGAATAACTTCTTCATAAAGTCGACGGAAGGAGAAAGAAGATCGAACTGTAAATTATTAAACAGATTGTGTTTACATTAAATGCAAAGGGGGAATCTCGAAAACTAACCTGATCAATCGATTAACGCTCCTCATAAAATGAACACTCATTCGCTCAAAATCGAAGCCTCAATAATAGCATATTTGTCGGCACTCGAAGCTTTCAAATCGATAGCAGTTGCGCAAGCACGGAAGTGCTGAAATGTGATGTGATGTAGAAAAAGTACTGATAACGAACGAGTAAGAATTAGTTATTGATTGAAAAGGTGTTACTGGCTGCGAACAAATCACGCATTTCACTCATGATTGAAGAAAATCTCCAGATTCATATGGTTTTTTTCTTTGGGTTTAGCGAAATGCTCGAATGCGACACACTCTCTCCCTTTCTTGGCTCTCTTCCCTACTGTTTTCTTCGGCTGAAAAAATTGCACTGGTCGAAAACTGTGCTATTCGATACTTACTGCAACACTGGTTGCGTCAGATAAATTGTATACTGTCTGGGCAACCAATATGGCCGTTCCGCGCAGTCAATGCGCTTTAGAAATGCTGTCAGCACCAAATTCCCAGACGCAATCAACTTTTCAATTTTGTTTGGTAGTTTACCAAAATACCGCTCTTTTGGGTGCATTTAGAACTACAGCCATTGTTGACCCTATTGACAGGCTGAAAAAGCTTTTTAGTTCTATACCTCAAGACCAAAACTTGACGTGGCTGCGAATTTGGCCAATATATTTGTTGAGCGCTGCAGCTAGAGTGCTGATAACAACTGATTTTAAAAATAACTTTGTTTTTAGTGCTGATATTTCGATTACGAAACTACGTCAGAGTACTTAAGATCCGATTTGCAAAAAATGCTGCTCTAACGATGAATTTATGACTGAAACGTTAGCATAACAAGGAAAGTTGTTATTGTTGTGCAACATCGTTGCAGCACCATATAACGTCAAATACATAAGGTCAAATTCATAAAGATATTTAATCCTGTTATTTTACCGTTATTCGCCTCTTTCACAGCCGTCGATTACTGCGCGTAGTCGAGTACTTAAAAGCGTCTTAATGAAGTCAGCCAAGAGAAGAAGGAGCACATCGTATCTTCAATTCCCTTGTTTGTTGGCTTCGATTACGAAACTACGTCAGAGTACTTAAGATCCGATTTGCAAAAAATGCTGCTCTAACGATGAATTTATGACTGAAACGTTAGCATAACAAGGAAAGTTGTTATTGTTGTGCAACATCGTTGCAGCACCATATAACGTCAAATACATAAGGTCAAATTCATAAAGATATTTAATCCTGTTATTTTACCGTTATTCGCCTCTTTCACAGCCGTCGATTACTGCGCGTAGTCGAGTACTTAAAAGCGTCTTAATGAAGTCAGCCAAGAGAAGAAGGAGCACATCGTATCTTCAATTCCCTTGTTTGTTGGCGGAATGCCTCAAAGCATTTCATGGCTTAACCATTCGGCAAAAGAATCATTATTGTCTACGAGTCTTCACGTACGCAATCTCTGATTTCTTATCTATACATTTAATTGCGTTGCATTGTAATAAAACCTTTACAGTCACACTTTTGTAGTTAACAAGTAAAAAATGAATTTTTGTTTGTGTCGTTTTCATACAACGTTTCTTAGCAGAAAGAACGTAGCATTTTATGCTGCAAAAGAACACTGCAAAAAAACAGTGTTCTTTGCAGCATTTAAAAAAAAAAAACGGCAAGCTCCCATTCGGCTCTAGGATGTTGGTTTCCATGTGATTCCTGCTTTAATCTCCTAGAGGATTGTAATTCTAAATGTAACTGTATCCCAATTGTTACTAAACGAGTATTCTGGCTGACTATAAATATTAGAATGACTGATGAGCTGCTTTGTGCTCATAGTTTCTACAATTTTTTTGAATTGTTTTAAGCGGATACTGCTGTGCTTATATTGAATGTAATTATTGAGTTTTAAAAAGAATTCCGAATTGAATTATTTGTTTGTTAAAAAATCACACAGTAATCTCAGCAAATCGTTTTGCAAATTCCGAAACATCGTCTTTCCGCCCATTGTGTGCCTAACTATTTTACTGCACATGTAAAATAAAACTTTCGAGAATGTGATAAGTTAGGCAAGTTAGCGCAGAAATTATTATCACAGAATGACGAAACGTTTCCTCAGCCATCGATCTTGGTATCGAGAGGACAATTTTAGTGCACACATAGGTTAACAGCTTTATTCCAGAAAGCCGCCCAGTAGGCAATCGCTTGATGCTTATGACATCAAATTTCTAAGTGGATGAATTGAGAACAAACTAACTTTAAGTGATAAAATGATGAAAGGAGAAAGCGTCGACTGTTGGGTGCGTTTTCATCAACCCAACTTTTCGTTCAAATGGAGCGTTGTGTTTGCCTTTCAGTGATAACGGTTTCGTTGACCATGTGTGCTTCGCTACACATTCCTTTCTCAGCGCTGAAAAAATATAACACATTTCTTAAAAGTCCGAAAATTTCGAGTTGATGGTGCGTTCGCGAAATCCATAAATTTTGTACCATGCTGGGTGATTACCTAAAATTCAAACAGTTAACCAAGTTTGGAGGCAGACGGTGGAGTGAAGAAGTGGAGGAGAGATTCTTCCAACCGCGGGGGCAAGTCATTGGGCGTTTTTGGTGAAAACTTTTTTTGTTCAAAGTGGCGAAGACAGTTGTTGCCGAAATGATGTGTTCCCAAAGAATGTCTATTTCGTAATACCGCGTTGGTTCTGGTGTAGTGATTGGGACTTTCAGGTTTCGTTGGCGGGGTTTGGTTCGAATTATGGCTGAAAGGTATCGCTTTGCACCTGAGCAAGTTTGAATGACACCTGTAAAATGGCTATGGCACATCTGTGATCACCGTCGCTAAAGAACGCTTTCCGAAAGATAAACTTATTCTCAAATTTTTGAACATGAATACATGCAGTCGATCAGATTTGCTCTGAAATACTCAAATATGCTTTTTTTTTTCCGCGATGCTTTGTTCTCGGGTGATGATCAAATGAATTTTTCGATCCCTTCCCCCTCCCACCGTCGCCCATTCCTGCGTCCCAATGGTGAAGCCTGCACGGACCTGCTAGCAACAGTATAGGGACGGGATGCCCAGTAGACAACTTCCGTTTCAGTCACAACTTCAGCTTTAGTCTTTTAATTGAGGACTACAATTCTTGTAGTTATCGGCGCCCAGTAACATTGCGCAAGAAGATATCTTGCACGAGTAATTAGGAATGATGTGATTAATTATTCTTAGCTACCCCAGTGGAAGCGCTTCACGGTATTTGAAACACGACAAGCAAAAGCAGCATCGTCGAGCAATCTTCAAAGTGATACGTTTTCTCACAATTGGCGCTGTTGACTATGTGCTTAACATGTTTTCTTTTAATTAGCATATTAGCACATTTCGATAAAGAGCAGCTTAACTTCTTCTATGTTTTTAGTGAGTTTAAATTCTGCAAAGCACATTGGTGAGATAGTTCTACGTGCTGAACTATTGTACATTATCCGTGGGCAACTTTGTTGAAGTGAATGGCATGGGACTAGCAGCTGGCTAGGAGGAGAATAATTGGGAAAGGTTGCTGGCTAGGAGGAGGGAGCGGAGCTAACTAGGAGGGCAGGACTACCTACGAGGGGGTTGCCTAGGAGCGAGGGCTAGCCAGTAGAAGGTAGGAGTTGATTATGCGTATGAGATGAGCTGATTAGGAGGAGCAGAATGGAAGATCGTCAATCCGTTTTGCTGCTTACATTCTTCTTTTGAAACTGCATCTCTATTGTGTCAAGTCAGTCATTTTGATTTCACACTTGCAAGAAGCGGCTGTCCGCTTTAATACGTCATTTTCGAGAGCATGAACGCAGCAAATATGGAAGACATGAGAAGAAAACATGAATAACCGTTTCGTGAGTGTCACCTAAAATCGATGAATATGCGCAAAAAAAAAAAGTTGATCTGCGCTAACAACGTGTGAACTCTGCGTTAAGGCATGCAGCCAGCAGGTTACTAAAGAGTTGCAGAATTCTTATAAAACATATTCAGCAAACGTTCAACGTGACCGATGAAATCTTTCGAAAATAGTGACCATGACCATCATGCTTAACGCCGTGCATTAATGCTCATGACGGAAAAACGGCCCGTATGGCCCTTAGTATGGACATTTTTTTTCATCATGAAAACACTCGATAATGAACGAGATCGCTGTTTCCATTCAGCTTTGACTCTGGTTGCTCCAACAAATACCTAGCCACAACGGTCACTTTTTTGTCATGTTTATATTAAATTCCCTCAACTTTAATATTTATTTGGTTTGCAAATTTTATGCCATAGACCGCAAATTCCATATCGACGACTGCTTTAATCAACATTTCGTTTTTGCTAGCAAATTGTTGCTTCATCTCGGAATTATCATTCCGAGCTCCTGGGAATTGCGTTACGTAACAAAACATGGGTAGCTTGCACTATTTGTGTTCGTCCTCATTGTCTACTCTTCATTCAGCCACCATCACCACCACCATGAAAGAAGGCCTGGTATGCGAGAAGTGCATGCTACGCGAAAATGGATATGGGCACTCGCTCAATTTTCCCAGCTGTGTAAGAAGCTTTTAGTAACAAAATCGTTGCCCATTTCTAACATATGATTGAGAAATTGGAACTCACAATTTTTTATTGTTTCCCAACACATGCCACTGTTTTGTGGAACTGAATAAAGGTTCTTCTAAGGCTGCCTTTCTCCTCTCTCGTTCACCCAGTTGCGATATTTCGAAATGATCACTGCTCCCTCCCTGTCGCTATCTGTATTCAAAGAAAGGCTCATACAGACGTCGTTGACCTCTATCGATCGCGGGGTTGAATAGTTATTTATTTATTTGTTGTTGCACTTGACAGGCATTCGTGTACATACGTCATTGTCGGTGGAAGGAGAAGGGGGAAAGATCGAGTGGAAATGGTATCATGAATGAGGGGTGAAAGGAAAAGTTAAATTGAAGAATTGTCGGGTCACACTCGGCGTATATAATCATGCCAAATGAAGCAATTCCGCAGTCTCAGCTGATACATAGCTGATTGTCGAGTCGTAAACTATGTCCATTTTTTGTTTATTTGATTGGTGGATTATCGAGATTCTGACTCGAAAATGCTGACAAATAGCGAGTTGTTAGCCGCAATTAGTGTTGGAGTGAGTGATGTAGAGGGTTTTGCGAGAATGCCGTTTTCTGCGTGCCAGGCACAGATCTATATTGAATATTTCTTTAGAATCTGAATAAGTCAAGAATACAAAGTATGATTATTAATAAGGCCTACCGTTGCTCTTTACTGACTATTTTATGACACATCTGTAAGGCCCTATTGTTGTGCAGTTAGCAGCTCGATTTAGTTTGGGGGTCTGTGCGCCCAATATAATGGCACTGGAAGGGCTGCCTGGTCCATTCGGGAATAATTCCATCTTACTTACGATTTGCTATGAGTTCCGTTGGTATGAATTCCGGAGACGGAATGTCCATCTCCCGATAAATTGTAGTCTCGTGGATTCTCCTCGCGTTCTTTTCGCTCTCTTACGAGCTAGTGCTCGCCACATTAGTTTTGCAAAAAGTCGTTTTTTTTTCGACCTTTCGACCAGAACCCAAATGCAATGCAACATAAATGCTCTCCATAGCGTCTAAAACGTTTGCGAATTGCGAATTATTATGGCATGCGGCTGAGCATTGTACGCTGACTTTGCTCTAATCAGAGTTATTTGCAGAGCATGTTCTAATCGATATGCATCTTGCATTTTTCGACTTTGCAAAAGATGTTCGATTGCCTGCTGCGGTGTTCTGATCTGTCGATGAAATTTAATAATATTTCAAAATGTATTATTCTTTCCTTTGGAATTTAGATCTCATTTCGCTTGATCACTTATATTTTTCATGCAAGGCTTTTCATGGAAGCTGCACTGATAGAAGGAAAAAACTTGCAGAGGTTGTCGGTGAGCTGAGGTTTTCTCTAACTGGTAAGTGTATAGGTTTACATGTTTTATGAGAGTTGCAGTAAACTACAAAGTATCAAGAATACTGGCGCATTGCAACCTTGCAACGTTTTTCCGTAAAGCATCGAGCACAAACACCGACGAGAGTTGGTCATTGAACAACGAGTTTCTCCATTTGAATGCTGAGGGAAGTAGCAACTGCAGGCAATAGTTAAAAAATTAAATTTCTGACACTTCAAACCTAAGGGAGTTCTTTCTTTCTGAGATTTGACTCCACTGTGGCTATCTTTTAATGCAGTCTCCTTGTGAGGAAAAAACAACGGAAACTTGTTTTGTCTAACTTCGAGAGTGTGGACGAGTTTATGATCGTATTAAAATTTTGGAGACGAATAGAAAACGGACTACTCTTTTACTTATATCCTTGATGCTTCCATTTTCCAAGCTTACACCCACCATGTTTTAAAGCTTCACTGCCGCAGTGTAATTTTCCGGTAGCAAAAAAGATTGCATAAAAGAAAGGTTCTGGTAAGAATTGGTTGTGTGGGGTGGAAAATGCAAAGTATCACACATTTCTCTGCGAATCGCCATCAGCTATAAAGTGGCAAGGCAACGTGAAAATATGGGCTCTCAAATCCGTTGAATTGCTTTGCGGCGCGAGGCTGTCTCAATTAACTCCCATAAGTAGTCGTGTTACCATGCGACGCTCTTCCGAGTCGTACTACTCATATTTCACACCACCTCACATTTAGTATTAAAAAACAGTCCGATGAAAATAAAACCACAAAAATATAACCAAAAGAATTTTAAAGATCACAAGAAAAATAATAAATAAAAACACAAATACTGTATCTTTCGGACGCAACTTCCTCGATATTAACGAGGAATGGTATGGAGTTCTTGATTGTAAAGAGGACATTTGTTCAGTCTAAGATACGGTGGATATGGTCGACATTGGTGCCACAGTGTCTTTCTTAATATTACGCAACTTGAGCGCTTCTTGAGCACGAAGCACAGATCTTGTTCTCCGGCGGCTTTTCTTCGGCATAAACAATAACTCGACCTCCTCGATTGGAAGACCTTTTGTTTCGGGGACAAGAAAGAAAATGAATACAAATGCAATCAGCGTGAAGCCTGCGTATATGAAGAACGCTCCTTAAATCACACTCTTATGAACGCCAGTAATGATGGAATGTTAATGGATGAACAATAGCGATTGAAGGAATTTACGCCGTTTGTGAAAGAAGCAGTTTTCATGAAAAAAAAAAGCGAAAATCATGACTCTGAAAACGAATAAAAGAAAAAAAAGAAACAGTATTAGACGCTTCTTAATTTTGAGTTTATATGTGCTGAAGTTAATCCTTTACAGTGGAAAATTTTGAATTAACATTTCTCTTCGGATTAATACGGCGAATGGAGACAAACGAATAGCTACTGTCGAAACAAAATTTTTGAATACCTAATACCACAGGGGTTTTAAAATTGGAATTTGCTCTGCAAAGTAATCATGAGCGAAACAAAGCCGTTAACTAACCGTATTTTGTGACGGCTTGGCTTAATGTCAGAAATGTAAGCGCAATTATAAGATCGCCAATCCAGTTGAACGATGTTGACAATGAGCAGCCAACACCTCGAGCCCATAATGGATAGAACTCTGCGTTTAAAACCCATGTGAGAGGAGCAAATCCTGTAATGTCAAGCATGTTCACCATTGATTTTCTTTAATGATTCAAATGCAACCCATCTCAACGTTACTCTGCACATCCAGAGAAGATATCTGTCCGCTTATTAAAAAAAAGAAAAACAAATATTTTGACACGTAAAGATTTGAACGGAAGACTTATGTTAGGTAAACTAATTACTCTGCACATTCAGAGAAGATATCTGTCCGCTTATTTAAAAAAAAAAAGAAAAACAAATATTTTGACACGTAAAGATTTGAACGGAAGACTTATGTTAGGTAAACTACGGTAGATTTTTAGCAAAACAATTATTTGTTCAAATGTTAAGTTTGATTTGGTGGAATTTGGTGAAATGGCAAAGTAATGATGGACTCGTTTTGCAGCTGTATTGGAAGAGACAAAGTCGAAAATGAGTAAAAGCTTCAGATCTTACCCATTGAGAAGAATCCGAGGTATACAACCATGAGAATAATCGGCATTACTGTGTACCTCGTTACGCAAAAACTGTGCACGAAAGTAAAGGCGCTTGTGTTGTACCCATATGAGCATGGACCTAACGCCGATACGTCAGTCGTATCTTCTAAGTTTAGCGGTAAACAGTAACTGAAACCGATACCTCGCTCCAGCACTTTCATCGTTTGCAAACATTTCCGATTTAATCATAATGTGATCATTGAAGAGAGCTCAAGAAGCAATATTCTGCCAGCTAAGCTAGCTCACATTAAATAACTGGAGACAATAGTAACTAGTTCATAACAACTACAGGTATGATTGTGAAATAACGTTGCAAATCTATAAATAATTAAATATGAATCAACATTTACAGAACTTCACGTTATGATTAATTTCATCGGTAGCATTACAATATGATATCCGAGATGCCAGTAAAGCAACATTCGATTCTAGAATGGAAAACAAAACAAGAACATTCTAGAATGGAAAACAAGAACAAATTCTGTTACTTAGGACAAAAGCTCACCCAGGATCCTTTTCAGTCCCTATGTGGCAGAACCCGCAGTGGTCGTTCGTTACACACAGATCACAGTTACTGAAAGTTCATGACTGTTAAGCAATACAGTCAAGCGGAAAACACTTAACTATTAAAGAATACAGCAAAGCAAAAAACACTTAAGTTTCAAAAATGATTTCAAAAACTTATCCTTCCTAGGAATGTGATTGCGAGCTTTCGTTCAATTTCGGTGCAAACACATTACGTCGTTTGCACCGAAACGGAACGAAAGCACTTTTTGAATATTTGGTCGATAAAACAAACTTCATTGCTTGTTGAATCTTGTCTAGTCAAGCACTTCTGGGAAACTTGTGAGGAGACGAATGAATACAGAAAATCTCACCTCATTTCAATGCAATTTTTCAGGTAATGATGAGTTCCGTTGATAACGGTAAGCGGTATAGCGTCAGGTGAGTCTTTATTGATGAGAAGGAAGGCAACACCCATAAGAACTAGTGTTACAAATGTCATTCCAACCGAAATAAGGAGAAGAACGCGACGACCAAACCTTTCGACGAGCGTCAGAGGAATAAGCGTGCCCAAAACGTTTGCGGCTAAACACGTTCTAAGAACTATCATAAATGTACTTCACGATGAGACACTCGGAAGACGATCGTTTAGTTTTCAAATGACATTAACTGAACTTTGTCATGTAACGATTCGCTATGGATATGATAATGTAAAACATCTAAACCACACCGATGATATTATCATCGGCGCACCTTATTTAACAATTTATTCGACTAGCCATCCATTTCACTAATTCCGAGAAATCGCATGAATTCCTCTGCTGCAGTCTACTCATCAGTGATGCCACCGTACCAGGATTTTTTGTACGACACTACACTTGTACTTCTCCTCCAAAGTGGTATTATACTGCACCAATACCGCCACCTGAAAAAGCTGACCGCACCGTACCGGTACTGCGCTTGGTGGCCAAAATACGGTATGATACTGTACAAGTATTTTAGCCCAAAAAGTACAATACTTATACTGTGCCTTTCGTACCTGCAGTTTTTCCTAATGTGCATGAATAAAAGAGCATAGACTACTTTACTGATAAGCAAAATAAACCAAAACCGTGCGAGCCAACGGAGAGAAGAAAATGCCCACTGGTTGAAACGACGAAAAAATGCGAAGTTAGCGAAAAAAGATAAAATATTCACGGTCGAGGTGAAAAACAGTCGAAATATCTGTTTGTTTTGAGCTGTAATGGAAAGCGCTTGAGCTAGTCACCGTACAGGCATGAAGCACATAACAACTGGAGAATGCATCGCACAACAAAAAAACGAGATTAGAAACACGAGGGTGGGAAAGACACCGGACACTTGCAATACATCACACCCGCACAAACTGCAACAGTTGGGGAATGAGCAGCAAAACAAGAAGGCTAGATTGCAACACAGGGCTCAGAAAAAACACTGAACACTTTTTTTGCAACATCACATACATATCTCCGCAAACGGCATCCTTCACACGAAGACAGCGTTCCATGGTGTAGCAGAGAGGGTTCCAGTGGGTGCTGCAGGGCATTATTAAGTTCAACCCGAACCTTGCGTGGAGTCGTTCAGACGTTAGCTGTGTTTTCCTGAACCTTCGAACCACCCTTATTAGTACATCGACCTGTGCACGGCATCCGGGCGCCATCAGACCGCCTGCCAGCGCTAGCTACAGCATGTGAGCCATGCAACTCAATCTTTTCGGAAATCGCATATCGAGCCCAATTTTTCTGTCCGCCTCTTCCAAATCGTCAATTTCGTCTTCGCCGCAATCAAACAGGTCACTGTCGGGGCAGGTAGAAGCATTGTCATCTTCGTCGCTTGAGATGCTTACCGCTGTTACCTCTTCGCAGCCTGCGTTTCCTGTTTCACCGTGCAGCACCTCGTACTCATTTTTAAAAGCGCACACTATGTTTGCGCCTGAGTCAGCTACCATTCTGTATACTGAGGATTCCTTGATGCCCACGCTGTTCAGGATTTTAAGGTGGCCTCGTTTAACAGTCCGCCGTGACGTCCGTTCAGTCTCTTCAAGCTCAAAAAGACATTTTTGAGAGATCCTTCTCCTATGTAATAGATCTTTGCAGCAATGAACGAATCCTTGATACACTTTCGGCTCCAAATGTCAACAGTGACCGACGCTCCAAAAGATCCTTCCACTTCTCGCACAATCTTCTCCTTGATCACTTGTAATGGCCCGTCCAAAACCGAGCAAGGGCTCCTCGCGAAGCGGGCAAGGCGAACCGCGGATTCAGCACGGCTGTGTACTTGCGAAAATCGTGGGTGAGAAACAAGCTTAAAGAGACATTCGGTTGGGCCATCAGCTTTTGGAGAACCGTTATGCACCTTTTTTTTTCGGCGCTATTCTGCGCTACCTCACCCGACATCCTCCACGACTCTTCCAGCGTGCCAATGGCGCATTTCGCTTTACCGGCTGTTTGCGACGGCTGAGTGCTTTCACGAGCTCTGCATATTCAGCTTTATGTCGCGCTTTCAAAGGTTTCATAGCATTCGTCGTGTTCTGGCCTACTAGTTCGCGCCCACCACACCTCGGACACTTATAGCCTCCCTGAACCACTTCGTAAAACTGCCACAGAGGGTGAGACAGGCTAGGAGATCTGCTTCGATGCACTGCAGTTTCAGGCTCACCTATTTCACGTGTATGTGAAGTCAGCGGCAGGACAATACTGAAAAGAGGAAAGTATGCATATGAGATATCGGGAACTATAAGAGATGTGGTATCCTAGAGGGCGCCCAGTAAATGCCGTCTTTTAAAGAAGAACAAATTTCCTCGCATCAAAAAGAATGCTATATGAAATAATTTAGCATAAACAATTGTGGCCTACACATCAAAGAGATGGCAAAAAAAAAACGAACGCCGCGAACCTAATATGAGGAACTTGAAGATCTCTTTATACACAAATTAAAGAACTATAAAAAAACTTGCGAATGGGGACTATCCTTCGCCCCTATTGACATTATTGAATACCTAAAATAGAAAAGTTAGATCTCAATTTCTCAAATGAACAATTCGTCCCAATCAGTCAATTTTCGAGACGTGTCGGGGACCAACGGTGAAATTTAAAACTGTGGGAGCGCGGTAACGCCAACTTGCAGCTCCCGCAAGCGAAGTACATTTTAAGTACAAGCACAGTCAAAAAATGGTACGATGCACTTGTACTTTTTTCCAAAAAATCGGTACGATACTCTACTTGTACCAACCCTCGGAAAATCACACTGTACTGTACTCACTCATACTGTACTTGCGATTTTAAATCTGGTACGATGCTGTACTATACTTGGTATAAGTACAAGTACAGTACGAAAGGATTATACTTTTTGGTACGATGGCATCACTGCTATTCATTCAATCTTTAAGGCATCTCTGTGAGGTAATAATGCAAAATTATGAGCGATACATAAGAGGGCTTACTTGAAATCCCTAACGATATCCAGATAGTCAAATGCTTGTCTTTTACACCGGCTGATTGAATAATCTGTCCTGTGTAATACCTGCAGGATGAGAATCGTGAGCCACAAACATTTTGGTCACATAAATGAAAGCATTCACACAAATGTGGAACCAGATGAGGTCCCAGTCACGTGCTAATATTTTCGTATTCGGAACTGGATGTCTTGCTGAGGAACAAGGAGCATAATGAACAAAGATCGCCAGGGAAAAGCGAGACTGCACGCTCATGAAAGGAGCATCATCAATTGGGACGGCAGTAGTTGAAAGAATGGAAAAAAGACTTCGGACCAAAAGCCCTGAAAAAGCAGTCTACAAAGAAATTCTACGGTGCCCATTCCGCTACGTAAGATATGGTTCAAACGGAAATCATTGCTGAGCTGAGAAATAAGTACCGTTTCATCTATTCAAAAAATTTCAACTGCCCCTGGAGAATGTTTCATTTTGGGCAAACGGATTTCGTATGATCGGTCGCACTAAGCGAAGTGGAGCGACAGCTGCTTGTCTGCAGTGCAGAACTCTTTTTCTCATACTTCTCTTATTAAGTTACTGATGTCTGGACTAATACTTCCATTCCATACTGCAAATTTATCTGGTGTTCTCCACGTTAAGAACAGGCCACTGCCAAACAATTCACAGTTCAAGCAGGCTGATATTTTAGAAATTACATGCATACATTATAGTGTTGACGCCCGATAGCTGTTGGAACAGTTGAATGGCACAACCGATCATTAAAGCCTTCAAAACGTGAGGCGTTGTGATCATACGCCATAACACAGGCGAATCTGAAAGCGCTGAGCGATTTTGACAAAAAAGCATAACAAAGTAAGTGTTCGTATAACATGATGTTGTTTCTGAGATTACTGAAATCGCTAAGTGTAATCCAACTTCCGTTAAAATTCTTCTTCCACTGGGTTCATCCCTCCCAATTTTATAAACCGCCAAACATCGTCCTCCAAATTTATGCGTTGTTTTGCCGATCATATCAGAGGGCATACCAGCTATATGACAACGACCCACAGTGTTAGGATGTAGCAGTGCTGTGAAAGAACTGGCATTCAACAGCTCTACTTTCAAAGGCTGATGCGCGCAACACTCATTAAAAAGCAATGCGAACACTGCACTCGGTCTCCCATTCACGATTGGCAACAGCAGCATGGGCAGATCCCACCCCTTTACGAAGCTTTCATAATAGAGCGCTGTCACCTTGTGCTACAGCGCCGCATATTTATCGTTTGTGGTGCTCTAGCAGAACTGCTTTCTGTTTTTCTGGTCACCATTTTGATTGTCGTGCCGATGTTCGCAACAGTATACAGCTCCTACTTTTGTTATTTGACGCATTTTCATATCTTTTGATGATTAACGACTTACCGCCAACTTTTGCTTTCGCTTTCATTTCTTCTTCGTATGCATCTTTTATTTCACTCATTTCATAGGCAATCCACTCCTTGCTTCCCGAATATACTCGTTCTAGTACCTGCAGCAAACGCAATGCTTTCTGCATGTCACTATACGACACAGCTGTGCCACGACACCTCAATGACAGTAATAGACGAAGGTGGAAAGTCTTTAGGCAGAAACAGAATTGCAACACAGCTTTTAACGGGTATACAGTGCTGAAATTATTGCGTCCCGAATGACTTGGCTTTTTTTTTTCAAAGATACACTTCAGAAATGCTGCGTATTTGACTTTGAGAATCTATGAGCACGTTATTAGAGATGGTGACGAGCCGCAACCCCTCACATTATCCTTTTCCACAGCTGTCACACTAAGAATAAATACAACAACGCCTTCGTAACACGCAAACGTCAATCGACCAGAAACCTGTTGTCGCGAAGATTCACGAATAAAGTCGAAGTGGCGCGAAACGGGCTGTAGTTCAGTATGCGCAGCTGGCGCCAATGGACAGTGGGCCAAGCCAACGGAAAATTTCATCACTTCTTTCGTCACCGCCTCGGAGATGCGACATGCCTGGCTTAGCCACTGTCTGTTGGCGCTACATTAGAAGACGTAGGGACCAGGGCAGAGCTGTGCCACTGCCCCTTTCGACTTCCATCGTTTCACTTTGTTAGTGCCTTGTTTGTAGCGCGATGTTCGTGTTACCGATTTTGTTGTGATGTTGCTCGCCCTCACGTCGCGTAATGAGTAGGTTTAATTACCCTAGTTTGAGGTCCGAAGGGAGGCGAGCCAGCAGTACCAAGCGAAGGACAAACTTGGGGCAAGAAGAAAGTTTGGGTTGAAGTAACGGGCACAAGCGGACCCGATCAGGCCGGTTATTTTTGTTCAAATTTCGCGTTCCCCTTTTGAATCCTTTGTAAACGAGAATTCGATCGATATTTGCGAAACGTGTCTTCGAGGAACCGAGCCGTTACTCGACGTTATTCTGGGCTTGCTTTAATCTTTTCTAATTAACATATATATATTCTCTGTATCAGTTCATATTGGGCCCATCTGTATACGAGAACATAGCAGAACGGTAGTGCCTTGTTTGTAGCGCGATGTTCGTGTTACCGATTTTGTTGTGATGTTGCTCACCCTCACGTCGCGTAATGAGTAGGTTTAATTACCCAAGTTTGAGGTCCGAAGGGAGGCGAGCCAGCAGTACCAAGCGAAGGACAAACTTGGGGCAAGAAGAAAGTTTGGGTTGAAGTAACGGGCACAAGCGGACCCGATCAGGCCGGTTATTTTTGTTCAAATTTCGCGTTCCCCTTTTGAATCCTTTGTAAACGAGAATTCGATCGATATTTGCGAAACGTGTCTTCGAGGAACCGAGCCGTTACTCGACGTTATTCTGGGCTTGCTTTAATCTTTTCTAATTAACATATATATATTCTCTGTATCAGTTCATATTGGGCCCATCTGTATACGAGAACATAGCAGAACGGAAGCCAACCCCCTCTTTCAAAAGGGCAAATCATTTTTTCTGCCACACTCGTACATAATAAATAATCTTCTCGCAGCAAGCATTTGATTGCTTCTTCATTGACTGCTCATCACAACCATCCTTTACACCTCAACCATTACAATGGCTCACCACTATACACCAGGTATCACAAGCATCCGCCACAATGACTGTTCACAGCCGCTTTCTAATTAACTGCTCGTTTTAACAGATTTTGCGAAATACTTTAGTACGAAGTGGAATTTCAACACGTTCTGTCGTTCTTCCTGACCACAAAAGTTGTTAGCTGTCCTGTTCTTCACAATAAGATAACGTGACACATTTAAAAGGAAGCAGATGCTTGCATAAAAGCACCAACCTTTTCGGCTTCATCCTTCCTGTTTTTATAGAATAGAAAACGCGGGCTTTCAGGAAGAAAGAAAAAACCAATAAGTTGAATAATTCCTGGTACAGAAGCAAGACCAAGCATGAATCTCCATCCCGTATACACTGGATTCGCATATGAGAATACACCTTAAGGAACAGATAAGAACGAGGTTCGCATATGGAAATACACCTTAAGGAACAGATAAGAACGAACCATATGAAGGCGTTATCCAGTTATAATCTTATCGTCACCTAAAGAATGTGTGTAGCATCGATTCAAAGATTGTGTGTTACTGTTTTAGGTAACGTAACAAAAGAGACATAAAGAAATATTAAATACCAGCTGCTTCATAACTACAGTTGATTTCCAGGTAATTATACCGAATTTTCCGGGACAACGCTGTAATTAATTTTTGAATTCACATACTTACCTGCCACAAAATTGGCGATCACTTGCCCGAAAGCGATCATAACTTGAAACGTTGTTATTAAACTACCACGTATATAGGATGGCGCTGCTTCACCGATGTATATGGGAATGATCATCGATGCAATCCCTGCGACACAGCTTGACATGTTTCGTTCGAGGAAAAGTCGTAAACGAATAAATGAAACAGAATCGCACAGAAATAGTTTTTAAAAGAAGGAAAGCAAACTTTAATACCAAATTGTTTTTGAGAACAGTTTGCGATCGCCCTTCGATGTTTACTGGTACATCCGCTTACCGGAATGCAATTATTTTAGAAAGCTTTCCAGGTTCTTCGCAGCTCAAAGAATATCAGTTAGAAAGTATAAAGTGCGCTTGCTAATTACCGGCTACTGTTGAACTTGCAATGTGCTGTTCATGAATTGTAAAAACCATTCTGCAACAATTGAACGATATCTTCGATCACAAGAGAACTTTCACCAGGGCTGTATTTTAAATTAAATACTTTTAGCGGCTTTCATCTTTAGCAGTATGAACTTACAGCATCAGTACTCCCAAGATGAGTTTGAAGGCCTCATACAAGTATGACAGCTGCTCGGATGTATCACATTGCGATCATAAGGTTAATAATAATTAAAGAAGGATTTCGTTCATTGAGCCGCATTAGCAACTGCGAATTGTAACATATGAGGCTGTTATTTTAGTCTTCCCTTGTTAACTAACACTGGGTTGGTCTGGCACAGCAGATGGCAATGAAACAAATCAAAATAATGATTAATTTTGGTGAAATGGCAACACGATTGGGCGTTTTCAAGGTGTGCCGGTACAAATACGTGGTGTTCGGCTGAAAACGGGCGAAATTAATCGCCAACAGTAGTGGGATTTGTGTTATATTCGATTTCTTATCGTTTTCTGCACTCGCGTGAACACGCAGTTTACTTTAATCTTTTGTCATCGCACCGTACTTCATCATTTGGCCCTACCTTTTCTCATTTTTTGTGATCTCAGTTGCGGAAGGATAACCTACCTATAGCGATGCCAAGAAGAATTCTGCCAACAAGAAGGCAAATTTTCTCTGTTGCCGCTCCACACACAACACCACCAATTGCGAACAAAACTGCAGATGCAATAATCACTGGCCGACGTCCCCACCTGTCCGCAAACGGACTAGATCCAAGCGCACCGATTATCGCCATACCTAAAAGTAAAAGTATTATTGCTCCAACAGTTTTCACGCAGTGGTTCGAATTTATTAGCAAGAAAATACTCCCAGCGTGCTGCTCAAAAATGTCAACACAATAGAACACCTCATTCGAATGACGATTAGCATGCCCAGTGAAGTTGACAGATATGAAGTGAACTATTTGTCTCCTGTTCAAAACCGAATCGGTGGAATGATAAAGATGACTCAGTTAGATATAAATATAAATGAAAAGATAATTGATAAAATGAATGAATTGAAGAAACGGTCAACCAGGGTTTAACCGGCGTACAACATCTCAGGGGAAAACTACTGCCAAATTGGCCAGCCGTGAGGGTTCGATATTGAGTTTGACCATTTGCTACGTGAAATTCGATAGCAAAAAATTTTCCAAAGCTGAAATTTACATAGGTATTCTCAAGTGCGGCATAAAAATGTAATAATTTCGTTTTGTACCTCATAAACGGTTGAAGGTAAAAAGTAATAAAATTAAATACTGACCACATTCACAACCGGGCTACTCATTCTCCAAAAATAATTTGGTCAAATTTCTCTACACTGAAATATTATTGCATCAAACGACTCAGTATTTCATAAAATGTACTTGATTCATAAGAGTTGCACTGATTGCTCTTTGCAACGAAAGAAACATTCGTTGTAAGACAATCAGTCAAAAACCACTTCAAACCTTAACACATCATCAAGTAGTCGATAGTTTCGAAGTGCTGAAATTGATGCTTCTGGTTTGAATAATGTGATTGATTTTTTGGCTGCAATTCGACATAAGCAGGTCGTTTTGTTCACATGCTGACTATATTGAGTATTTGTGCTAACAAACTGCTCGGCGAATCCCCTGTGCGTGAAAGCCCATGTATCGGCTCAGAGTAAAGTTATTGGTTTTATCCTAAAATCTGTTACTCAGTATTGATAAAATGTACTTGATTCATAAGAGTTGCACTGATTGCTCTTTGCAACGAAAGAAACATTCGTTGTAAGACAATCAGTTAAAAACCACTTCAAACCTTAACACATCATCAAGTAGTCGATAGTTTCGAAGTGCTGAAATTGATGCTTCTGGTTTGAATAATGTGATTGATTTTTTGGCTGCAATTCGACATAAGCAGGTCGTTTTGTTCACATGCTGACTATATTGAGTATTTGTGCTAACAAACTGCTCGGCGAATCCCCTGTGCGTGAAAGCCCATGTATCGGCTCAGAGTAAAGTTATTGGTTTTATCCTAAAATCTGTTATTAAATTTCATACCAGGTGTGATGCTGATAATGAGCTCTTTCCATATTGATGTCATCGGTTTCATTCCATCGTAATCAACAATATAGAGCATTGAACCGGATACTACTCCCGTATCATATCCAAAGAGGAAGCCACCAATCACGGCACAACCGGCGAGCAAATAAACATAGAAGCCGAGTTTTGGATGCTTCTCAGGAAGCGGAACAACATTTTTGAGGAAGCTAACCTATAAAATTTCATTTTGTTGCATCTCACAAGCAATCGAAGCGTCCCGATTTGGCTTCCTGATGAATCACAAAATGATTTGGCTGATTATGATAAACTGTTCGGGAAAAAAACTTTAGATCAAGTTGGTCGAGTTCATCCATTAGAGCATATGGCTGGCGTCCAAGACGTGATTCACACACCCTTGAACCTAGCTTGTGATGACTGTAATTTTGAAAGCATGATAGATTCGACTGTGAGGTGATCCATACGGAAAGAGATAAAGACCGCAAGCAGTCGGAGGGTTTCTCCATTTCAGAAATTCTGCAGCACCTCACTCGAAATACCATCTGATTCTGCAAAGCAAGAATTTCACTTGAAAGTGGCAACCACTTTCGAATTCGATGATTTTGTGAGCACCCTTCAAAGAGCGCTTTTGAGAAATATTGCCGTATCTCACAGTCGTTTGTAAAATACTGCGGTGTGGCACAAATCTATGGGTCGGTGAACTCTTTGACACCTTTTTAGCACATCTCAAATTCCTAGTGGCTTCTTCGGTTTATCAACTCTACAAGAGCACAGAAAACATGGAACACTGCCAAACACGTATTTATCTTCAACCCAAAGAGCGTGTCATATATTTAAAAGGTTTGCACCTGAAAACCCGCCTCCCCTTAAAGTATATAAGACATAAAGTATAACATTTTAAGAAGAGATGAATTTCAGGTGCGAAGACGGTGGCTTATCCAGCGGAACAGCCGGCTTCTCCGATTACAGTCGTAAAGCTGGCGGCATGGTGTAGTGAACTGTGACGAAGCAGCGTATGCATGCAACATCAACGAGAGGATCACGAGATCCAGAACTAACAGCATCGTAAGAATGCTGACCGATACGTTTGCAATTGTGGCACGTCTTATCGATGAAGTAGCAGTTTCTCGCCCATTGTGATCCTCCACATCGAAAACAGGGTGAGGGTGGGTTCTGTACACAGTCCTTCTTGACGGTAACTGCATTAACTGCTGGCTGAAGCAGTGATGGTGGACTCCCCAGCAGTTTGGCATCTCGTCTGATATTCAGGAACTGCTGGATCTCGAGACTGAGCTGTTTGAGTGTCGTTTGTGGATTGTCCTCCATCTATTGT
The DNA here is from genome assembly GCA_000803305.1 of Toxocara canis. Lineage (NCBI taxonomy): Eukaryota > Metazoa > Nematoda > Chromadorea > Rhabditida > Toxocaridae > Toxocara > Toxocara canis. The sequence goes on from JPKZ01000898.1 coordinate 135,276, forward strand.
AGGGCAAGAGTGCGAATATCAGTGTCGTCGGGGGTGTGGAGACCACAGATCCACACCAAGCACTTTATCTGTTCAGGGGTGATGGCGTTGAACTCTGCCATCTCATGTCGTCGATTGACCATTCCAGTACAGTCGCTGAGAGATTCGCCGTTGCGCTTAGTTCTGAGATAGTTGTAGCGACGGGCGAATACTGGCGTGTTGTGCCCGAATAGCTCTTTCAGCGTTTTGACGGTGTCGTAATTGAACCCATTGAACCTTTTCAAATAAGTAAATAACGGTAGTGGCTCAAAGTTCACTTTTTGTGTGTGACGCACTTCGGTTGTCATCAAAACGAACAGAGCATATGATAAAAGCCATTCATGATAAGGTGGCCATTGTAAAAAGCGTGCAAAAATGGGAAACAAATTTGTTGCATCGCTATAAGGCAAAGCTTTTATTCATGCAATTCGACATTTCGCCTTCAATAACGGTAGTGGCTCAAAGTTCACTTTTTGTGTGTGACGCACTTCGGTTGTCATCAAAACGAACAGAGCATATGATAAAAGCCATTCATGATAAGGTGGCCATTGTAAAAAGCGTGCAAAAATGGGAAACAAATTTGTTGCATCGCTATAAGGCAAAGCTTTTATTCATGCAATTCGACATTTCGCCTTCTTGTTATGACGCACTTCGGTTGTCATCAGAAACCATTGCAAGTAATGCTTTATCATACATTCGTACTCAGCGGACGCCAATGGAAATTCGTATGAGCTGCAACTCAAACAAGCGAACGACGTACGCCCGAAACCGTAACGAAAGTCATCGTCCATATTGGTCTGAGAACGATCTCTTTAAGATTTGATCACTCAGTCATTCAGACACAGCTAACAGTCATTGAGCATGTCATAATTTAAGCTGGCACATTGGGATGAAGCAAGTAGTACTCGTTTATGTGCTCGCAAAAGTGGTTTTTGACTTCGTGTTTGCTGTGAGATGAAAGATGGTGTTTTTTAAAACACATGCAATAAGTGCTGTTTTTATAACTCCAAGAGCCACAGCAAATCAAAAACGAAAGACGGCTCGTGCAAAACAAAGACGTAAAGAAATATGCGTGCATAAAGAGGAGTGGAGTACGACTTACTTATATGACGACATTATAACGCTTCCAATTTTTCCCCATTTAGCATTAGCAGTATAAGAACGAAATAGGCATATGGACTTTTAAGAGTGTGAAGATGAGCTGAAAATTTAACCTAGTAGAAGATTGAACAGTGGCCGCATTGTCATTGGATCAGCACCAGTGGGACTGGCGTATTTTGTTGCTGAAAGGAAAAAAAAAAACAAGGATGAAAATGCCGGCACGTTCTTAGATCAAATTGGTACGAATTCGAAAAACCATTTTCAGAATTAAGTTAATGAAGGTACAACGTCTCTTACTACTTATATGGAGCAAGGATGAACTTGTGTGGCGTGTTCAGCAAAAACCACTGAACAACATTTCTTCTGATTTGTTAGGTTTTTAAAGTTTTTTAAAACGAAAATAGTTTTTAGAGATGAAATTCGCTTGATTGTTCGTACACACTTTTGGCCTGCCGTACGCAGACCACTTTGAGGAGGAATCTTTAGCCGTCAACAAATCGTTATCAATGAAGCGCATGCGAACGTTTCGAAAGTCCGCTATTCGCTTATTTAAAGCGAAGTATATTGCTGGGTTAGTGCTGCACAGCTGACGATGCATATTCGATTAGCAACGCAATGAACCCAAAATGGGAATCTTTAAGGAACTGATAGGGCATTGCCAATAAAGGGCATTAATAGAAGAGTAACCTCAAATTACAACTGCTAACAAGGAACGAACTGCTCTCACTGAGAAACTGTAATTCTCAATTTCGGAAAGCGTCTTGAAGAAAAATTATGATTGAATGGGGATGTGCTGTGTTTATGCCTACTTGTGGGTATTGTCAACGTTTACTGTAGCTTTCTAATTACCTAATGGATCGCATAGCTAAAGTTTATAGAAGGGCTCATATTTGAGGTTACAAATTATTTTAGAATCGCTGAGAGGCATCTTTTCCTACTTTTCCTTTCCCATTCCCCATCTTACTTGCCATTTTTTACCTGTGACGATTTCTGACAGCATTTGCAAACCACAGGCCTTGTGAGTGTAATTTTTGGGCCACCATTTTTAGAGTAGAATTCAGTGGGTTGTAATTATTTGCCAAAAAAGCATTGATCTTTAAAACCAACCTTCAGAAACGAACTTTATTGCAAGCAATTGCTAGAGGCCTTGAAGAAATCAAGAACATCATTATCATTTTTTTCCACATAAAAGTCGCAAAAAAGTTCTGAATTTTCTGTGCTTTCGAACTGTAGACTGCGAGCCATTATACAAAATTCCTGAAATTTGAGTGGTGAGCAGCGGAGAGAGAAAACGAGGCGAATGTCCATGTGTGAGTCGAATACAAATTTACATATCAATGCCTTTTCGCAAGTTGGCTGCCGTATAAAAAAGCCCTCACTCTTATAATTTCATGGGATTCCGAAAATTCCGTGCGGGTGCATTGTTTCAAGTGAAAATATGCGATCTCATAATTGATGTCGAGATTCATCTTGCAAAAAGTGAATGGCAAAAGGTCGAAAAATATATAGTCGGGGAAAACATCGAATTCGTTAATGCCAAACTCTTCTTCGCAAACAACAATACAAATATTTGATCGTTGAAAGCGGGAAGATTTTCCCCAACGAGATGGGCACTTCGTACGCGATTATTCAAATGGTCACCGCTATGACTGTTTGGGCTTCGTTTAGAGATTCGAATAGAGCTACAAATATATCAATCGAACAAGGCGCTAACATGCTGAAATCGTTTTGTTAATGATGACGAACCATGAAAACGTTTTTTGACTAAACAGCGGATAATATAAGTTCAAAGACATCTGAATGCCGCAATGCTTAAAGATGCAGCTAAACTGAGAAAGAAATGATGAGCAGTGAGCAGTAACTCGGCTGACAACATCTACTTTTGGCTTGAGAGGCTGAAGCAGGCCGAAAATGAAAGATATATACCATACGTTCATCTGTACGATGTGTATCTTACATAATGGATCATTCGCCAATGAGCCGAGCGTAAACGGCAAACTGCTTGCGTAAGCATACGACGAGAGTTCTACGTTCCTTATGCTTCCGATTTGCTAGGCTCGCTGCTGTCATTGTCAAAGGCACAACATCGCGTTGTCATTCGATCTTGGTTTCACCATAAATCCAACTTGCTCTCATCTCATTTGTGGTTATCAAACTCGAGACCACGAGGTGTTTTTTGATGTGATTAAAGGAACGATTACGCACGCCATCACGTGTAATTGTTGCGTTTTGGAAGCGTCGTAGTGCCATTTTTTCTACTGCGATAAGCCTTTCCTCTGCTCTTTTCTCGCCCCTCTTCCAAAATGTGTACTTCAAACGTCATTTCAAAAGACATACATCCTGATCGGTTGTATGCCGTTGCGATTAACCCATTACAAATGTTCATATCATGTTGCTCTCACTCCCTCACTTCATTTCTCTTACACGAAACTCAAGTCTATTTTTGACATTATTAAGTTCTTAGCTATAGGAAATCTCTTGGTATGACTGTTCATATTATGAACAGTGCTTGTTCGTGAGGTACCATCTTGTCCGTCACGATTCCTCGAGCAGTGCGGGTTGTTCTTCATGAAGTGCTGGATGTGGCAAGGACATTGATCTTCAGTTCACTGGATGGATGGCTGAGGAGGACTTTAATTGATCTGACGCTTTCTCTCCTCACAAAAATGTTTCGTAAGGCTTGCAGCATTCAGCCGGTTAACCTTGAAGGTGTCTTCGAAGCAATTTGCGAAATTTATTCGACGTGCGGAAAAGGAAACGTAGCTAAAAATAAATTCGCACACAACCGCAATCGTCTTCGAGTACCAGACATGACATCAAAAGAAAATTCGAACTACAGTCACAGAGGAGCGCGCAACAAGAACTTGCAAATCGCAACGCGAAAGGAAATTAATTGCCGCAAGAAAAGCGTAGAAGTTGGCAAAATTGCCCAGTTGGTCATCCCCTTCAGTTGTTGTAATCACTGAAATATCGGCTTAATGAACTCCTAAGAGCATCTTCATTTCGACTGTTAATAGTACCCCCGGCCAACTGATAACTAGGCAGTTTGAGAAGCATGACTATCTGTTCTACTTTATTCAGCGCGAACTTTGAAGTTGCTTGTTATTGAAGCTGCTAGGTGAACTGCGGCTAGAAAAGAAGTTGGAAGACTTGCGGCACTCAAAATCTTTGTGACCATAGATACCGATAAGCTCAAGCTATACCATTCATAGTTTTCTTAAATGCACAGTGTTGAAGGCTAGAAAGCTCCAATTTCCCCTCTGTCCGCTTCAATCGATGCAAATCCTGCCAACGATGTTTACAAGCCTTAACATCATATTTTGCAGTTAGCAACGATCATCGCCGATACTTGCAGCATTAAAACTAATAAAAAATTATCGAAGGATGTTTCGCTCTCAGCTTTGTGTAAAACCATTTGGGGAAATGAGCATATTTCTTTTTTTCAAAATGTGGCAATTATTTAGTGGGTTATTAGGCAAAATGATGACTAGATCTGTGACCAGAAAACTACATAAAGATGCCATCTGTTATATGACTGCTGTGCAATCATTGAAGTGTGCTGCGTTTTATGGCGATGAAAACGCCATTTTTCCGCGTTTTCGCATTACCGATGGTGCTCCGCAATACGAATGTGAAGAAATTGAAGTTTATT